>OZ005740.1:101371912-101924916 GCA_963930735.1 Dioctria linearis
AAATCGTTGAGGACAGAATATTTCTCGAATATGGCGTACCCGAAATTGTAATAACAGATAATGGCCGCCAATTTGATTCCCATGAATTTCGCGGACTACTAGCCAACTATGAAATTACAAAATGTTGGCTAAATTGCAAATACCACCCTCGCAATAACTCTTCTGAGCGTTGGAACAAGGTTGTAGGTAGTGCGATAAGATCCTATATATCAGACAACCACAAACTTTGGGATCAGGAAATTAAATATATAAATGTAGCATTAAGAACAGCGGTCAATGTGATTACGGGATATTTACCATTTTACCTAAACTTCGGTAGAAATTTTGTATACTCGGCAAATGACCACACCCTCTATAATCAACCAAGTCCTGAACAGCAACCCTTATCAGACAGAACCAAACTTTTTTTCAAAACTGGAGCCAATATACACAGATATTACAAAACGTCTGATAAAAGCTCACGAAAAAAACTCTAAATATTTCAACAAAGGAAAGGTAAATTATAAATTTGAAGTCGGAGATACTGTTTACAAAAGAAACTATATCCTGTCGGATGCCACCCAGAACTTCTCAGCTAAATTAGCGCCGAAATTTATAAAATGTACCGTATTAAAAAAAAAATCAAACTTAATTTATCGTTTAGGCGTTTAGGTGATGAAAATGGAAAGGATGTTGGATGGTGGCATATTAAGGATTTAAAAAATATATAGAAATCTAGCTAGATCTAATCAATTTAATAAATTCTAATAATAGTAGGAGCTTAGCAGCATTAATATTACATCAATTATCCTAATTTAGTGTAGTAAAAAAAAAAAAAAAAATTAAGTGCAAAACCTACATATCTATAAACGCAAACCTTAAACAAATAGTTAATAGTTAGCTCTCCTTTCTAGGTATATATATATATATATATATATTTTTTCCTCCTCATTAAGAGTTAGATGATGGCTCTGACCCTATAATTGATGCTCATATGCAGAACCCTTTTAACTTGGCTCATGAGACACATACTTATCGCAAGTTAATATAAACAAAAAGAGGCTAAACCAATATTTTTATACAAATATACAAAGCAATTCTTGCTAACCGAAATGATTCAAGAGAAACGCATTGCGGAGTCCCATTACAGAATTTTAATACGGTAGAATAGAATATACTGTTGAAGTATAATGTTCAGAAAAAATGTCATTGGACATTTTTTCTTACCCAACAAAAGGGGGCAATGTAAGGCTGGATATTAAACCAAACCACGTTTATAAGTTCATGAAATTGTTCACACACCTTTACCTTGTGAGCCACTAAAATGCCGCGTATTCGAAGGCAATATATTTGAAGTTTGTACTCTCCCTCCAGCTTAACGAATAAATAATTAGCTTACTAGAATAGGATATGCTAATAATACTAATACTAATAACAATTGGAAATATAAAAAGAAGAATTTATTTAACTAAATATTAAAAATAAATAAATAAATATCCAAAATGAATAAATAAATAAAAATGAATGAACGTTTAATAAAGAAAGAAACGCAAAGAAATAATTCAAAGGTCCCAATAGCCGAACGTACCCATAGGCTCCAAGTCTGCGTTATCAACAAATATAATGGATTACGGAGGCGAGTCGGGTCAGATTTTTCGAGAAGGTGGGCAGCCATCGAGACGAGAAGACAAGAAAAAGTGAATTCAAATAAAGCCACAAAAAGTGCAATTTTATTTTAAATATTTAAAATTAAAGAAGAAGAATCTAAAGTTAAAGTGAATATCGAAATAAAATAACAGCAAGAGAATTCCTAAGAGAAGAGAGCGTCAAACAAGCAATGTGGAGCACCGTCCACGTGGGATCAAGGAACGCAGAAGCAAATTCATGGGCCCCAACGTCCATCCTACTAACGTTAGAAGGTTAACCATTATTTATTTGCAAACTAACCCTTTAAATGTATATTATGAAAACATGTTTAGCAAGATTTTTATGGAAGCAGGGCGGCCGCTAGGCTACGATACTAAATGTGTAGAGCACAAATTTTAAATATATTTGCGATTTTCCTTGTCAACGATTAATTTCTTTTTTTAATTATTGAAACACCTCAAATCATCATCGTAGTAAGGAAGTAAAAGGCCTTACAAAATGGGGGCTCAACAAAAGGAAAAATAAAATTAGATATTGAATGACAGATATACATATAAAGCAAAAAAGTTATATATACACATATGTGCATTTAAATTTTTATATATCATACATATCATATAAAAAATATATATATATACATATAGTAATAAAAATAAAAATAGTTGCAATCAGCCCAAAAATCTGAACAATTTCAAGAATTATTATGCTAAATTCCCCTAATATCCAGCCTTGCCACCGATATCTGCAACAAACAAATTTTTTTTGTGTGATGTGAATATTAATGATAATGGTGTGTTCTTGTTACTCGCTTAAATAAATAAAATAATATCAAACAGTGGGGGTCTGCCACACGTTATTATTGCTATTGAGATAATTAAGTGGAAACCAATTATTCTCATATTGCCAAAGCATTTGACAAAATTATAGACAGCGGACACTTCTGAAGAATGAGTATCAATCATACATCAACATGAGAATTTTTTTCGTAAAAAACAATAACAAATTCTTAAAAGCAATGCCAGAAGCAAGCCTCTCGATGCTGAATACCTAAGCCTCACTTCAGGTAATTAAATTAAATATAGAATGGATCGAAATAGGTAAATCTCTATCATCACTTCGTAATAAATATATAAAGATAATTACTCGGGAACAATACATATTACATATTTTCTAGAAACAATTTCCCTACAGACAATGTGTCAAAAAGTAATAACCTCAATTAAAAGTTTTACGCGGAGCGCAGTACTCTGAGTGATTTGCTATATTTTAATTCTGTGAACATAATAATAACATTTCTTTATTTATTATTAATCGTTTTGGTTCGAACCAACTTAACTTAGAAAAATTAAATAGGAAGTATGAACTAAAGGGTGCACTGATAGAACGGAAAACCATAACTTAAATGAAACGTCGAAACCTTATCGTAAAGAAATAATATACATTGATATATATACCTTGTCCTTTATTTTAATAAGGAGGAAGAGCACTCCCCCTAAGTTGTTTACTTATAAAAATACGTTAAATAAATACGAAACACTACCAAATAGTTCTGGAAATTACTTGGATAAATTTGCGTTTTTGCATTTAAATACTAATCTCAAAGGCCCTTACTCATGAAAATATGATAATTTCGAAATTTATTAGTTTGATGTTAAAACGAAATTAAGAAAATAGTTAATTGCATTACCAATGAAAAATATCGAGTCGGAATTAGTTAATTTTCGAATTTTGTCATGTGTACCAAACTTCAAGTGTATTTATAAAATCTCAACCAACCCTCAATAAACTTTATGTACTGTCATTCGTTTGTTCTGAGAGAAGTTTTCTTACAAAAATATCAAAAAATCTGTTTTATTTGTAGCCCAGGAAAATTTGCTAATAAAAACGGTAAATATTGAATTGTAAACAAAGATAAATGATATAACTTATAAACATATGTTTACGCAGAATCGTAAAAGTGGAGCAAATTGGACTCAATAAATGAACGTTTCGTAGCTCCCCATGTTCGCATTATAGAATCCAAACAAAACTGTTCCACGGAAATAAAAAAAAATATAACGCTTGGAATGATATTGACAAGCAAATGCAAGCTGTTGGATATAAATTTGCAATATCATGATTAAAAGAAGCTTGAAATCGAATAAAAGCAGATATGAAAAAGCAAACGGGAAATTTTAAAAAACGACAATGTGCAACGGGTGGTGAGCTTTCGCCCCCTGAAATAGATGACATAATATGGTAAGTTAAGGTTGTCATTGATGCACAAATTCGTAAGGACAGCGGACAATTCGATAGTGACACCGTTCTTGCTGTATGTACTAAATTTAAAACAGCTTGCGATTAATTAGCACTTATTGCAGAATATTACAATTAATCAGTCTCAAAAAGAAAACAACAATTCACAAGATGCTGATGTTAACATAGTCAATAAAGTATTCCCATCTCAGAAAAAAAGTTCTAATAAACGGACACTAACCCAAACAACAACTGAAGAGATTGTAAGAAAAAGAATTAAACAAATTGAAGATGAAATCGAGGATAATGCGGAAATTAGGAAAAAGGAGCTGGAGTTCTGGACAATGAAAACTGAGTTTGAAAGCCAACTATTATCGATGCAGTTGGACAAGTTAATGGCAGAAAATGCCGGCAACTAAAAACATATTATATATTTACTGAAATTGTTTTCTTGTCTTGTCAGTCAGTATGATAGCTAGAGAGTAGACGTATTTTTTAATCGGCTCCCGCGTTTTTCTTTTTTATTAATAATTAATGTTAAGTGCCTCCGAATATTATCTCCTATAGTAAATAATTTCCATATTGTTTTCCTAGCCGTATTTTATTGCAAAATAGTGCCTTGGTGATTTTTCTTGAAAATATATTTTTAAATATCGTAATTGCTAAAAGTGAATTTGAGTTAGCGGGTGTTGCACTAATAGACTGATTCTTCTCTTCAATTTAAAAATTTGAAAATTTCAACTAAGGGCGGAAGAAAAGAGAAGTTACCATCAACCTCTGCCTCTGATGACGCTCTTAATGTAATAATCCGCAGCAGTAAAGCGCAATCAGCTAATATTGGTTCAACGTTTGACACTCTCGACCAACTGGTGGAATCCTTGGAATCTCGTCTTTTAAGTAAAATCGATGGCCTTATGGAAGTGGAGTCTCGGATATCAACAAAAATTGATGATGCAATCCGTTCCAGAAGAAAGATCTCTTGCAAGCACAAGTTGACTACATCCATCGCATCCAGCGCTTAAGTGATGTTGTTGTTAGAGGCATACCTAAACTAGCGAAGGAGAATATACTTAATGTGATTAAAAATATTGCTGCAGTGATCGAATTTCTAGTAACGCCCTATATTGATGCCTTTCGCTTAAAGTCCAGGTCTTCATCATCGCCATCTGCACTGGCTGCACCGCTTCTCCTCAAATGTGGAGCAAAAAGCTTTCCGCCTTTCGTAGACGTAAGGGAATTCAGCTATCAGATTTGGATGGTTTCTCGTCTATGAGACCTATATATTTAAATGAAAGTTTGACAGCACATAATAACTCTCTTCTTCGAGAAGCGCTCAAGTTACGTAAATTGGGAAAAATTACTTCTGCACGATCGTTAAATGGCTTTATCCACATAAAGAGAATGGTAGGTGATAACGAGATAAGAATTTTAAACCCAGAGCAACTCCGAAATTCCATATCTGAAAACTGAAGGCTGATGCTTTATAACTACCACCAATATCGTTGGAACTGATGATGATGCATACATTATTTTGTTTTTTGAATTTTGTTTTTGTTTATTTTTCTTTTATATTTTGATTAATTAATTAAATATTTTGAATTTTTTCTACTGAAGAGTTATAGTATTAATAATTTGTAGCTTTTATTAGTAAATAGGCGATATTTATACTGATCGGACAGGGTACGAATACTACTTAATATTTTATGTAATCTTTCCTCTGGGTTGAATATTTGTTCGCTGAATGCGCGAAGCATCCACAATAAAATGGATGAATTTAATTATATGCTTTCCAATATTAACTTGCATGCTATCATTGTAAGTGAAACTTGGCTAAACCAGGATAATCCATCATCACTCGTGTCCATTCCTGGATTTAATTTATTTCGTAACTATCGAAAGGGATGGTTGGGGATGGTGTAGCGATTTATATTAAGGACTGGATCAAGCAAATCGCATTTTCAGTATATGAAGCAATTGAATTTTTATGTGTAGGGGCTGGTACCGGTAATGAAAAGTGCGTTCTTTGCTCCGTATATTGTCCCCCAAATTGCTTTAACTATAATAATGCCCGTGATATTGAAAATAAAATGTCATACATAGCACAACGCTATGCGAACGTCATTACTGGTGGTGATTTTAATGTCAATTTGCTAAGGCAAGACACCTTAGCAAATCAATTCACACACTTACTCCAGTCCCTTCACTTTGATTTTGTTAATTTCTATCCTACATACTACAATAGATCTAATCCTTCTATTCGTGACCTGATCCTAGTTACAGATAATGGAAAGATCATTGCACACGATCAAATCAGTCCTCCTAGTACACTCGACCATGATATTATTTTTCTCAGCTATGACATTATGCTAGGCATGAATCACTCTCCTATTAAGTATTCTTTCCGGGATTATAAAAATATAGATACTGATTCCTTATTTGATGAGTGCATGGTTTTGCCGTGGCAGCGGATATATGATTGCATATTAGTTGATGACCAAGTCGACAACTGTACGACGTTTATCTCATATCTGTATAATAAATATGTACCTGTTCGGGTGAAATATACTGATGTGAATTGTTGCCCATAGTTTACTATAAGAGTCCGCACCCTTATCATAGAGCGTGAGTATTTATATCAACGTTATAGATAGCTCAAAATATACGAAGCCAGATCCTTGTACAAAACTGCTCGTAATAGAACCACCACAGCGATGAGACTGGCTAAACGTCAGTATTATAGTTCCGAAATTAATACTAACCTTGATTCAAAAAAGTTGTGGAGGAATCTACGGCAACCTGATGAATTGAATGCCGTTTTTACCTCAATCAGTAACTCCTCTGATGAAACGTCTGCTCCACAGCAGGCTAGCTTATTATCCAATTCAGTAAATAGTATCTCGCATGGTTCTATTGACCTATTTTCTTTCCGGTGCGTTAACATGGATGAACTTATTTCGGCCCTTAATTCAATAAAATCTGATGATACTGGCCCTGATGACCTCTCACCGCGCTTTATTAAAATACTGCTTCCAATCATCTGTACGTTTATTCTGCATATAGTTAATTCATGCTTGTTTCATCCTCCTATCTCTCCAATTGGAAAGTTGCTAATATTCTTCCAATTCCAAAGAAATCTTCTCCAGAATCTCCAGCTGACTTTCGTCCAATATGCTTTCTATCTAAAGTGGTCGAAAAATTAATGTCCCGACAGGTTTCTGAGCATGTAAACAAAAATAATTTATTGACCTACTGGACTGGATTTAGGACGCAACACAGTTGTAAAACTGCTATCTTAAAGATATCCACTGACATAAGAAGTTCTATGGATCAGGACAAATTTGCCACCTGGGTACATTTAGATTTTTCAAAAGCTTTTGATACCGTTGATCATAGCATTCTCTTACAGAAGCTCGATGCCTATTTTAAATTTAGTAGTACAGCAGTATCGATGATCGGTAGTTTTCTATCAGATCGCAGTCAGCAAGTCAAGCTCAATAACGGAATATCCACTCCGCTACCACTAGTGCGAGGTGTGCCTCAAGCTTCTATCATGGGTCCATTGTTGTTCAGCCTATTCATTAATGACTTGACAGTGATAGTTCGCGATGTGAGAATTCACCTCTACGCAGATGATGTACAATTGTACTTGAGCCATCCAATTGGGCTTATTGAAGATTGCATAGAACGTATTAACTCTGATGTAGACAGAATCCACACATGGTCTAGGCATAATAGGTTACAATTAAACCCTAGTAAGTCGCAGTGTATAAGTTTCTACAATAATTCATTTGATTTGCTTGATGTTCCACCAGTAGCGTTAAATGACTCCGTCCTACCAATTAAGGATAACCTTAAGTAGAAGTATGAGGTGTTGTGATAATGTCAATATGCAATTGAGGAAAATATATTCTGGTTTACGAAGGCTTTGACTTTCTGCTAATATTTTACCTTGAAGTATTCGTTTAATGCTAGTGAAATCGTTAATTTCGTCTCATTTCACTTCGGGTAGCATTGTTTTTCCCAAACTGGATAGTGTGTGTGGACATAAATTAGAGATTGCATTTAATGACTGTATTCGATTCATTTTTAGATTACGTAGGTTTGACCATGTATCCTCTTTTCGAATGCATTTACTAGGATGCTCGTTGAAACATTTTCTGCAACGTAGGTTGCTTATCTTGTTGTATAACATACTAAAGTCAAATAAGCCGGAGTATATTAGAGAGTTATTCTTGTTTACAACAACCCAACGTAATAGAAATTTAGTGATGCCACGATTTCATAAGCTGGTCATGGAGAATTCGTACCTTGTTCAGATCTTCCGGCTATGGCATAGTTTACCTGTTGCTATCCAAACAACAGGCACTGTCAGTGTATTTAAGACGCTAGTTCGAATCCACTTAAAATAACATTTTTATTTAATTTAACATGTATTATTTAAATAATAAATTTTATCTTCGCATTTGAGCTGCTCGATTAGGTATATAACGTAAAGCGTATTAAATTGATTTACATTGTATCTTTTTATATTTCAGTTCCTTTTTTTTCAATTATCTCTAGAACCAATATACAATATTGTACTTAAAAAAGATTATAAATCTTGTATGTACTGTTACCAGAAATAAATGAATTTGAATTTGAAATGGATTTGTGTTGTCTACAAAACTTCGTCGCGTTTCCTTGTGGATTGTTGTCGTCAATGAAATTTTCTTCCTCGGATGTCGCCGCCGGTAATGCAATTTGTTCATTGATTAAATCTAAAATAAATAATTATATCGTGAAATCATTTTATCCGACTTACTTTTCAAATCACCTCTATGGAAAAGGGAACTCATGGTCATTTGCTATACTGAATAATACTGCCAGGGCAACCATTGCATTTTTTTGCCACTTCCAGATCAACTCTCACGCTATTGAATAAACACAAAAATTTATTTTTGATCTGTCCAAATAATCGTTCAACGGTTGATCTGGTTTTGATATGAGCTTGGTTATACCTGGCTTCAGCTTCTGTTAAATTTGTTGACAGTCGAAAAGGAGTAAGTAAAATTTTTGAGTTGGGATAACCGACATCGCCTAAGATAACCCCACCACGTAATAAACTACCTAAATTCTCAAGTTTTTCTTTTATAACTGATTCTCACTATATACGAGCGTCATATGCTGATCCTCTCCAACGGGCTACGTTATCCATAATTTTATATTCAGCATCACAGATTACCTATATTAAAGAAAGTTTAGATATGTTACAGGAAGCAAGTAATTACCTGAACATTTATGGAATAAAAGCCTTTCCTACATCTGTAGTGACGGCCAATTTGGCAGGATTTTTAATTTTAATGTGAGTACAATCAATTACACCTATGGATTGAGAAAATTGGGCTATTGAATAAAATCCACTTTTAAGTTTCATTATATTATCATACCCTGTTGGAAAGTGAATAAATTGCGGTCATTTTTCGCTATAGCTGCAACTGTTTTCCTAATAATGCGACTAAAGCACTGCTACGAGATGCCGTGAACGTCAGCTATAATGATATGAACGCATTATACAGTTTTAGTTTTAAAATCTATCATAACGGTTTATACCGATATCTTTTTGTACTCCTCCCTTAGCAAAATATCTTATGGTAGCCAAACCATTATTTCCGGGGAAATAGGTATACCTCGATTTGTTTTAAAATTCTATATATCTTCTCGTACAAGGTCAACAATAAACTTTGCAGTGTCTTTATTAAATTTGCTCAAAATTTGATTGTCTTAACATTTAAAAAATTTTAATTTATACCTACCTATAAAAATTTTCAAATTCTTCGTTCGTATAGTACTCGTTCGAAGTACTCTCTTTTCATAAATTTTTACTTTACGTGAATGAAAGCAATCTTCCAGTATTCTGAAATCAGTATAAATTTCCTCATCTAAAGTCATAGTTGATAACATTTAAAAAATTTATTACAAAATTTGAGGTTAATTTCAACTTGATGTCGTTTTGTGTTGTAACTTATTTTAGTATCAGCTTAGTTACAGAAACTTGAAATTGATACAATCAGGAGTAAGCTAATTTTTTAATTAGAGCTTAGTTTAAAATTTTTTATATCATAAGTAAGGACCAAAGAAGGTAATTCAGTTATAAAGAGATTAATACCAGTTGGTCATTAGGAGCACTACATAACAAAACGGGAAGCACCTTGATAAAATATGTACTGAATTGTGCCAAGTTTAATAATTTTTATATGTTATTAAAATTGTACTGATTAATTTAAATTTTTGATTACTATACGAATATTTTTTTTCCCTCCTTTATATGTGCTCCGCCCTAATATCCAGTGAACGTTGTGCTCTGACAGAACGTACATTATCTAATTTAATTGAGAGACCAATTAACGTGGATCAAACAATAACAACTACGATTCAAAATGGTCATTATAGATCAATAGTTTCATTAGTTATGATACTATGGTATATCTACATATATACTTAACGTAGGTGGTTATTGCTATATTCGGAGGTTATTATTTTGCAACTGGATGATTCCATCCATAAAGGTTAATAACAATTACTTCCACAAAAAATGGTACACACTCTCGGCAGTGCCACTAATATTTAATAAGTATATTGCAATAAACAAAACATAGCAATTCATTTAAAAATTAAACAAATTAAATTGCATTCGAAAATAAATTCCCCTTTCAACTCATTAAATTCGCCATATCAAACTTCAAAACGGTGAAACTTGAATAATAAAATAAAATGTGCTTTGATGAAGTTGCGAATCTTTGCTCAGACGGTGACATCAAGTATGAAATGAGATGTAGAAACGTATCTCCAGAATTGCACACCGTTGAAGGTAGACGTAATTGGTGGGCAAAGCAATTGAAGAAGGAGGCTAATATTGACCAAACAAATTCACAAGTGAAGTCGTACTTAGACCCATATGCAGACCTGGAACAATGCAATAAACTCATAGAGGAATTCGAGGTAGATGTTTCTGAAAATAACGAAAGTTATGCAGAAGCATTAATGATTCGACTAGGGTTTTTAAAAATAAGACTCAATAGAATTGAAATGAGTGCCGAGGGGAATACAGATCTAAAAAACTCTCTCGTTGATAAAGCAAAAACCCTTTTAGAACAGATAGAATTAGCTCAGTACAAAAGATGGAAAGCTAATTTAACCAGTCAAGCCCCAAAGTCAAACAACAATATCAGCCTTGAGCAACGCCTTGCGCAACTACTTCTCGGATGTGATGATGATGCTCTGAACATTAGCTCGACGGATAGACCAACTCATATCAAAGTTAAACCGAGCGATGATAATATCCTTAACTGGAAAAAGCCATTACCACAACCCCAAGCGGATAAGCCTTCAGTCCCTATGTATAAATGGGGCCTTAAATATTCAGGTGACAACAACGAATCGGCCTACGAATTTTTACAGCGTGTCGCTGATTATTCGCGTTCTAGACAAGTCAAAGAAAATGAGATTCTAATGGGAATGACTGACCTACTTGAAGGTTCTGCCCTTTGATGGTACTGTAAGAAGCGTGACGATTTAATCAATTACCAACAATTTGTAGAAAACTTCTTGAATAAATTCGAACCTTCTTCCCAAACCGATCTTCTTCTGGATTAGCTAAGATCTAGAAAACAGTTACAGTCAGAAAACATTGTTCAATATATCTCATATATGGAAGATCAATTCCTACGTCTGCAACATATCCCTTCTGAGCGAGCAAGAATTAAAATTACACGAAAAAAAAAATTACCGCAGTATATAAGAGGGATAGCCTTACTCGAATTCGACTCAATTGATCATCTTGAAGAAGCCTGTAGAAAAATAGAACTAAGTGAGTCAGTCACAAGCCAAACACAATAGTGCCCTAAACCCCTTTCGAGGAAATGACGTTTCTAAACCATACACCTACGACAATCGATTCGCCTCGAGGCCCCACTAATTCCGTCCCTAATACTGTAAGAAACATTTCAGAGCAAAACCTAAAAGTGCACCCAAACAATAAATGGCACAATAATAATGCTACCCAAAATTCATGGAAGCTAGGATTTACTGGTTACAATGATCAATACAATTCTTACCAATTCACTCGACCCATCACAAATAATACACGGAGTAATTTTCGCACCCAAACTAGGTTCGGACAACAACAGAGAAATACATCGTTTAAAAACAATTCCAAAGCTCTGAAAACCTCTAACCAAGTGGAAGTAAGCTGGATTGGTAATCAAGAAAGCAACACTATCGGCAAAAGCACAAACCCTGTTTATTACAACAGTGAACAATTTTCCCCCTACAATAATCCTCTTACGTTGGATCACCGCGAAGATTCTAAGGGCTAACTTACCGATAAATTTGAATTAAGAAACTCAAAAAACAGCTTGGAAGCTACGCAACCGTGGTTCAGTGTAGTTTCCGACGAAACAGATCCACATCCGTTAACCGATATTTGCGAAGACCAATAATTTTAAAGGAAATGGGAGATAACAGACCATATATACCTGCCTCAATTCTCGGACTGCATATTACCGGTCTTCTAGATAGTGGAGCAAGCGGTTCCATTGCAGGGCGAACAGGAATTCAAACCTTACATTCTTTAGGATTAAAACAACATAAATCGAAATTTTTTTCTGAAGTTAAAACAGCTGACCACACACGTCACAGCATAAAAGGTATTTTTTATGTTCAAATAAAATATCAGGATCAATTCGGAGTTATCCCAGTGTTGGCAGTAGAGAGTCTAAATCAAGGATTTATATGGGGAGTTGATGTTTGGAATACCTTCCAAATTAGCCTTCAAAGAAAGTCCGAACAATGGACTTGCTGTTCAATTTCAATAGAAAGCTCACCGGGCTAAATTAAGGGAGTGCACACTCTTAACGAGGAGCTAAAATACATTCTTAACAAATGTCTAGAAAATTATAAAACGCTTAGTCAGCAAAAATTAGGGAGAATTTCTTTCATAAAACATGACATCGATACAGGAGATGCAGAGCCAATAGTCCAAAGAGGTTATGAAGTCTCACCAGCTGTCCAAGCTAGATTCGGAAAAGAATTAACCAGACTGAAACAGATAGGAGTCATCGAATCCTCTGTAAGCCCGTGGTGCTCTCCTGCAATACTACTTAAGAAATCTAACGGGAAAGATCGGTCATGTATAGATAGCCGAAAATTGAATAGCGTAACTAAACGATGCGCAAACCCTCTTCCTCGAATTACAGAAATCCTTAACAGGTTAAATGAAGCCAAATACCTTTCATCTATTGATTTGAAAGATACCTTTTGGCAAGTTCCTTTAACAGAGAGATCTAAGGAGAAAACAGCATTCTCCGTCCCTGGTCATGGGTTATGGCAATTTGTTGTTATGCCGTTTGGACTTACAAACAGCCCCGCCACTCAACATCGACTCATGGATAAACCTTTCGGTCCAAGAGAACGGAATATCTTCACGTACTTAGATGACCTGATTATAGCCACGAATACTTTTGAAGAGCATATTGCAATGCTCGACCGAGTAGCAAATCGTTTATGCGAAGCAAATCTCACAATAAATGGGGAAAAATGTCAGTTTGTTCGATGCAGTTTAAAATACCTAGGATTCATTGTGGACGAAAAAGGGCTACGAACTGATCCTGAAAAGGTTCAGGCAATGCTGGATTTCCCCCGCCCGAAGGATTCCACTGAGCTTAGACGTTTTATAGGACTCGCATTATGGTAGAGACGATTTGTTCCCCAATTCGCAGATGTTGTGGCACCACTACATGACCTTACAAAGGGTGGACGGAAACGTCAGCCACTTATATGGAACAAGCGATCCGAACAATCTTTCCTAGATTTAAAAACAACACTGATAAAAACACCAGTCCTTACTACTCCAGACGTCTCAAACCCCTTTTATATTTAATGCGATGCATCAAACCATGCAGTTGGAGGCGTACGCTTTCAGAAAGATACTGATGATTCGGAACACCCTATAGCATGTGTGAGTAGGAAATTGCGTGGTGCAGAACTAAACTATTCTGTCACCGAAAGAGAATGTCTAAGTATTATCTTCACTATCGAAAAATTAAAGGATACAAGTTTTTTATCCTTACCGACCATTCACCTCTCACATGGCTCTTTCGTCAACAAAACGTATCTGGTCGGCTTGCTCGTTGGATTTTGCGATTGCAACAATTTTACTTTGAAATCAAACAAGTGAAGGGGAAAAATAACATTGTGCCAGACGCACTATCTCGCGTGACCGAAATGAGTCTAATACAATGTATCCTAAAAGACACTGACGAATGGTATTTAAAAATGTGCGAAAAGGTGAAAAATTGTCTCACTCGTATGAAAAACTGGAAGTTGGAAGGACTAGCACTATACATTAAGCCAAATCAAGAATCAATGAGTAGCTATGAAAATAGGTGGAAGAGAGTCGTTCCTGAATCCCGCCGCAAAGAGGTTCTTAAAGAATGTCACGATTCACCAATGGCGGCGCATTTGGGCGTCTTTAAGACACATAAGAAAGTACTCGAACGGTATTTTTGGCCAGGCATGGCAAAAGACATCACTACCTACATTAAAAATTGCGAAATTTGTCTGAAATCCAAAATGACTACAAAACCCCCATTTGGTCTATTAGGAAAATTTAAAAAAGTCTCCAGACCATAGCAAATGATAGCTCTAGATCTGTTTGGACCTTTCCCAAGGTCTACCAAAGACAATGCATTCTTGCTCGTAGTATGTGATCCAAAATGCCATCATTGTTCCCAATACGCAAAGCGACGGCGAAAAAGGTGTCCGAAATCGTTGAGGACAGAATATTTCTCGAATATGGCGTACCCGAAATTGTAATAACAGATAATGGCCGCCAATTTGATTCCCATGAATTTCGCGGACTACTAGCCAACTATGAAATTACATAATGTTGGCTAAATTGCAAATACCACCCTCGCAATAACTCTTCTGAGCGTTGGAACAAGGTTGTAGGTAGTGCGATAAGATCCTATATATCAGACAACCACAAACTTTGGGATCAGGAAATTAAATATATAAATGTAGCATTAAGAACAGCGGTCAATGTGATTACGGGATATTTACCATTTTACCTAAACTTCGGTAGAAATTTTGTATACTCGGCAAATGACCACACCCTCTATAATCAACCAAGTCCTGAACAGCAACCCTTATCAGACAGAACCAAACTTTTTTTCAAAACTGGAGCCAATATACACAGATATTACAAAACGTCTGATAAAAGCTCACGAAAAAAACTCTAAATATTTCAACAAAGGAAAGGTAAATTATAAATTTGACGTCGGAGATACTGTTTACAAAAGAAACTATATCCTGTCGGATGCCACCCAGAACTTCTCAGCTAAATTAGCGCCGAAATTTATAAAATGTACCGTATTAAAAAAAAAATCAAACTTAATTTATCGTTTAGGCGTTTAGGTGATGAAAATGGAAAGGATGTTGGATGGTGGCATATTAAGGATTTAAAAAATATATAGAAATCTAGCTAGATCTAATCAATTTAATAAATTCTAATAATAGTAGGAGCTTAGCAGCATTAATATTACATCAATTATCCTAATTTAGTGTAGTAAAAAAAAAAAAAAAAATTAAGTGCAAAACCTACATATCTATAAACGCAAACCTTAAACAAATAGTTAATAGTTAGCTCTCCTTTCTAGGTATATATATATATATATATATATTTTTTCCTCCTCATCAAGAGTTAGATGATGGCTCTGACCCTATAATTGATGCTCATATGCAGAACCCTTTTAACTTGGCTCATGAGACACATACTTATCGCAAGTTAATATAAACAAAAAGAGGCTAAACCAATATTTTTATACAAATATACAAAGCAATTCTTGCTAACCGAAATGATTCAAGAGAAACGCATTGCGGAGTCCCATTACAGAATTTTAATACGGTAGAATAGAATATACTGTTGAAGTATAATGTTCAGAAAAAATGTCATTGGACATTTTTTCTTACCCAACAAAAGGGGGCAATGTAAGGCTGGATATTAAACCAAACCACGTTTATAAGTTCTTGAAATTGTTCACACACCCTCCAGCTTAACGAATAAATAATTAGTTTACTAGAATAGGATAAGCTAATAATACTAATAACAATTGGAAATGTAAAAAGAAGAATTTAGTTAACTTAATATTAAAAATAAATAAATAAATATCCAAAATGAATAAATAAATAAAAATGAATGAACATTTAATAAATAAAGAAACGCAAAGAAATAATTCAAAGCTCCCAATAGCCGAACGTACCCACCCCCACACACAAATATAATGGATTACGGAGCCGATTCGGGTCAGATTTTTCGAGAAGGTGGGCAGCCATCGAGACGAGAAGACAAGAAAAAATGAATTCAAATGAAGCCACAAAAAGTGCAATTTTATTAAATATTTAAAATTAAAGAAGAAGAATCTAAAGTTAAAGTGACATAAAGAGAAAACGAATATACAATCAGAATATCGAAATATAATAACAGCAAGAGAATTCCTAAGAGAAGAGAGCGTCAAACAAGCAATGTGGAGCACCGTCCATGTGGGATCAAGGAACGCAGAAGCAAATTCATGGGCCCCAACGTCCATCCTACTAACGTTAGAAGGTTAACCATTATTTATTTGCAAACTAACCCTTTAAATGTATATTATGAAAACATGTTTAGCAAGATTTTTATGGAAGCAGGGTGGCCGCTAGGTTACGATACTAAATGTGTAGAGCACAAATTTTAAATATATTTGCGATTTTCCTTGTCAACGATTAATTTCTTTTTTTAATTATTGAAACACCTCAAATCATCATCGTAAGGAAGTAAAAGGCCTTACACGGTAATAGTTATTATTAGGAAGCGGTAGGGGGTTAACGCAGCCAATAACTTACCTAGAACGTAATTGTTGAATTAACTTTATAATAAAATTAATGCATCGTTGGCGCAGATCATGTTCGCCTTGTTCACTTATGGTTTTTATTCTCTCATTTCGCGTATTTTCGATTCGAATCCGAAACCAAATAATTTTCCACACTTATAGTTGATGGAGCAATGCTCGGACGCGGCATGACTACTTTAGAGACCAAAAATCCAATGAGCGTTGATAGATCTATGAACAATTTACAGGGATCTGGATTTTGTTGCCTCAAAGGTTTTGTTCACTTGCTGCAATTCTTCCAATATTGGGCATTAAAATGAAAATAAGGCCAAATTGCTGCCATCAGTATAATTTTGCCTGGATATTTCAAAATGTTTTTTTTTAGCTCGATCCAATGTTTTAATATTCTGTCTACCGCCGAATGTATCGATAGCCATCCAGTTTGGCCAGCTCGAATAATTTTTAAAGTTTCATGGCCTTGATTAATAGTGCTGTACAGTTCGTTATACGCAGCCTACCGAGTCGATGATTTGGCGAACCAATTATATGTTTCGGATATCATAAATTCAAGATTTCTCGGCAAAATACCTTCAGAATCGTGGGATATGGCAAGCTGAATTGCATCGAACGAGAACTAGTCGTGGAATATCATTTCTGAGTTTTGCATACACGCCGTTATTTATTCCAATCATGACACTGGCATTGTGAGTTCATATACCAATAATATTTTTATAGTCCAAACCAAACTCATTTAGAGTGTCTTTAACAGTGCAAATTATGCCATGTGCTCTGTGCAATTAGTTAGTGGTGCCAATTTTAAAAATGACGTGTTTATTTGTTTTGAACTTGTACTATAGTATATTATCACGATGCCAAGATATTTTATGATACTGATGACTGTAGAGTTATCCAGAAGCAGACTGAAATTCCCATTTCCAATATCAAGTTTTAAATCGTCCTTGAAATGAGGGCTGAGTATATTTCTTATAATGTTGGATCATTTTGTACGATGCAGTTGCATATCTTTAATCGCTTCAGAATCATCACCCACTTATTTCATCATTTGTCCTAAATGATCTACAGTCAATACGCTACAATGTTTAGCAATAAAAAGTATCGTGTAAGCTTCACATGATTTCGTTCTGTCTGCTTTTTTTTGGGGAAATTAATAGTTCTTTGCATTCTTATTAGGTTATCTTTGACAAGGTGTTCTCAATAAAGTAGTGCGGAGGCAAAGCTATAACCAAACATTCAAAGGAGAGAAATTGGGGAGTGTTGGTTAATAATTCTGAAAGTGACAATAATTTGCAATAGGAATAAAACAGAAAAATATTTTTAGTTTTCATAAGGAATACATACATATGTAGATACCACCATACTTGTGGCGGGTTTTTGTGCACATGCGATTTTATCAGAATTATCGGCAGCGTAACGTGCACAATTTTCACCCGATACTACTCAATTTGTAAAAATATTCAATTCGATTCAGTGATTAAGTCTACGATTGAATAAAAATCTCACGACGCTGAAAAATCCGTTCCGTTAAAAAATCCGTCAGCCGTTAGATTACCTTTTTTCCAGTTTTCCCTCATACTAATCCGTTAGATCTGACGGAAAATCCATTAAGTTGGCAACACTTCAATGCTTACTCTCCAGTTTACTCCTTCCACCCGCTTTCTCTTTCCATACCCTTCAGGAATATTGTTTTTGTTCTTGTGCCATAGCAACATACAGACTTTTTTTGTATAATTAACTCCGCTACCTGCGTAACGTCAGCTTCACAAACTTTTTGGCTTGCCGAAACCTTCTGTGAGCTGCTAGCTTCGGTCAGCACGAAGGACTCCACGTCCTACACGTACTCGTCCGAACAACTAGCACATATTTCGTGTTGCCTGTAAATTATAACGCCAGCGGTAGATTTTAGTAAAACGCTCGAATCTATTTTATTTATCTATTCAATTTAGGTACTTAAGTTAACTAATCGTGAGTAGTGATATTCTCTTACAGCCTAATTATACTTGAAATCGGATATAACATCCAGTGATCACTTTGTTAAAATACTAACTGCTCATCTAAAGCCAGTCGCGTTCCTCGCAAATTCCAGCAGTGGTAAACAGCACGCAATATCCCAGCATTTTGCTATATGATGCAACATTGAAGCAACATGCTCTGCGATTGATTACGGATAATCCAAAATGCACTTGCCGGTAACTTGGTCACAACACGCATAGCATGGGAAGTGACATCCAGAAACAAACTAATAATCTTTGGCAGAAAAGGAATACTGGATGGAAACTCGTCTTCGAATTATATGTCTACAATCAAATTTTTATCAAGTCAATAATTGGCATTCACAGGCAAAACAAAGCTATTTGGAAAAAAAAATAATAAACGCGATTTGATCCATTTGTAAATAATTACATCCAGAAAATCGGGAATACAGGGCGCAGTAGTACACACAGATGGCAATGATGACAGAGAAAATTAATGAAATTCCAAATTCATTTGATCCAAACAAATTTTGTGTTAATCGATGCTCTGCTCGTGTGGATTCATGTAAATTTTCTTTTATGAGATTCTCTGCCTGCAAATATTTTGTTGTAATAATGGTGATGTTACGCAATCAAATACAACTATGGTTTAAGTAAAGTGAATGAGAGCACATCTTAAGGAATTGAAAGTTTTGTCGATTTTGTTGCAAGAGACTTCAACAGAGTTCAATACGACCAGGGTAAAAATTCTTAGGTATTTATCGAATACGTTGCACTTCTATCAATTTTGTATAAAAAGAAATTCAAATGTTTACATTATTCCGTATAAAATAAATTGGAGATTATTAGTAATATTATAATAAATAACAATAAAATATTTTTTTATAGAAAGATCATTATTTCCTTCCATGAAAAATTACATTTGGTAAAATATAGCTTGCCTAACTCTAAAATATCTTGACAAGGTTTGTCGACAGTGGCGTAACTAAGGATGTATGGTACCCCGCAAATTAACATACTTGCGCAGGAAAGTTGAATTTTGTGTGTCAATTGTAAGGAAGTATTTTCTGAACTTCGGATGTATTATGTTGCCCATAACTTTCTACAGGGAGACGAAATTATTCTCTTCTCCCTTTTAATTTTTTTCAGACCAGAAATTCCCACAATATGAAAGAATTCCCACTATCTAACAACAGTGCTTTCACTCCACTCACTCCAAGCATTGACAAAAACATAAAAAGGTTTCGTGGGTACTGCGAGCAGTGTTGCCAAGATCTGGGTTGCCAAACATTTTTGTTTAGATTTATTTCGTGCTCTACATGCATTGTTAAAAAATCACTGGCAGCCCCAGCACATGCTCACGAAAGAACACACATTAAAAGGAAAACGCTTCAGCAAGCCAAAGCAAAAAGAAAAAAGCTTCCCACATAAGTAGCCGGAAATATCCGATTATTTAAAGTAAGGGCCCGAGTCGACTGATCACCGCACCGTACAAGAGTGTTGGGATCTAGAGGGAATTTCAAAACTTTTCATCGTGAAACATTTATATTTTATATCTTATACATATTTTATTTTTCGTTCATTGCTTACTTATCTAATATTCTAAAGGTAAAGTAATACTCTTCTCTCATCTACGAACTCTGATGCATGCTAGCAGCGTGTTCGCCTAGCTTAAGGAAGTCAGCCAAATATTTCCCAGAAAATAATTTACAGTGTTTCAGTTTCAGGCGTACGTACCTTTTATGTCCGTTGAAATACAAAGAATAAATAGAAGACCTCTCGACTTTTTTATTGTTGTATCATCACTACTGCCTAGCCAGCGATCTTCAGCTTCTCAAAGCCAATAATGGTATGAACACCTTTAGATCGAGCTGAAATAATGAAATAATTACAGAGATAATATAATTTTTATTCAGAAACCGAATTTTAATTGATTGTATCTAGTCGCTTATTAATCCAGCGTTGTTATTCTATGTGGTTTCAAGTTTCATCACTTAATGTGTAAATATTATTTTTGTAGGTTTTCGTGGGCACCTCCTGGTGGCGGGGCCTGCGGGGTCGTTAATTACGCCAGTGTTTGTCGATAATGATTTCCTCATTCACTGATTATGTCACTCTCGCGAGCCATCAGCATAAAAGCTTGCAAATTCTAAGCACTTATATGTACATACTCATATTCGATCGCAGTCTATTTTTTATTTTAAAAACATTCTTTCGTAAGTTACTTGCGTCATGGGCAATGTTAATAGAATAAAGTTTGAACAAATTTTCATTCTCGAAAGCGTATACATATGTTATAATTAATTACCAGCTGGAACAGGGTGTTCTTGGAAGAATACGCTATACTAAAACACGTAAAATATGAGGTTATTTCCAATCGAAAATATTATATAAAGTTTTTACGAATTCACGTTTACTCGAATTCATCACCAAACCAACACAAAAAGAAGACACACTACAATCAACATTTTAAACTGAATTTCAAACTACATACATTCATACATTTAAAGTCATGCTATTGTAAATTTTGGTTCTCTCTTAACTACTTTAATTCGTTGGTATGCATTACATCGTTGCTCTTTTGTTGCTAAATCTTGCTATCAATAATTATAAGGTGGCAGCATGCACTGTTGTACACATCTTTGTAGCGTTCAGACGACTCTCAGTTAAAGTGAATATACGGCTACTTAGCCACAAAATTAATTTGAAGCTCTTAGTTTCATTTCTAACTCCTGCAAAATAATCTTCAATGTTATTTTCTAAGTTACAGGGGATTTTAGATCTTTTCGTAATTTTGATCCTTGCAACGCTTTTTTGTTTATATGGCAAGATATGAAAAAATGTAAAAATTGAGAAAAATAAAAAAAAACTAATTTTTGGAAAAACTGACAAAAGCAGATTAATTCGAACAAATTAAAACTGTCTAAAAGGGCAAAAAAATGGAAAGCGAAGAAGGAGAAACAGCGTTCGTATTGGCAGAAGCCTTATTATCTGCAGTACGGCTTGGATTTTGCCTGTCGTAGACGCTTGAAATAGATCTAAATGATCTCATTTCATATAAACTCAGAATAAATTATATGATGCAAACCCTCCAATATTACCCCAAAAGAGGCAAAACCTAGACAGCAAAAAAAAAACCCCCCTTTTGTTGCCGAAGATTCCAGAAATAGCTGAAGAAGCGCTTCCTAAAACATTTCATACCATGCTATGCTCTGACTTAAGTATAACTATAGTTTCAAATTTAATATATTCATAATTCAAGTTAAAATCAGGATATAAATGTTTTGATCTATGAAAATATTTATGTACTCTACTTAATAATAAATAAAAACTTAATAATTAGAAAATTATAATTAAATGTATAGAAATATTCAAATTAGCAAAAAATGAATTAATTCAGCGACATATAATTAAACAAATTGTAGTTAATATTACTAAGCAGCGATAAATACGACATTATTTTTAAATTTTTTTGTATTCCTCTAGTTAGAAAATTTAATAGAATTCTAGAACGCACCAGTTCCGCTCATCCCCCGTATTTTGGAAGATAGTGAATTCCTTAAGCGGGGAGTCACGGCCAACAGAATGCACGCTACGTGGTATTAACATAATAAGGTGTTTGTGGGAGTATAGAAATTGCAATTCATCTGTTAAATACGTAGGTTGTTTTGAGGAAATAAGTGCCAGCACTTCGAGTTTTAGATATATTTCGATTGTTGAGACTTCTACTCAACGTAAATAATTTGCAACAATTTTTATAAATATAAACTTGTTTTGAAATAATAGAACACCCTGTAACATTCAATATAATTTTGCTTACCTACAAATACATTAATTGCATTGTATTCAACTACTCATAAATTCCGTTTGCTTTACCGTTTAAATTTTTTAAATTAGTCTGGCATTATACTCATCTCGTTATCAGTCTCTCGTTTATCGGATCAGTGACAACACCAATTGTATTTCTTTCGTCGGAATAAAATTATTTTCATTTGCAATTACAGTTTGTCGTTTCTATTGATTAATTACCTCGACCTTTCGTTTTATTTTCGCTATATGTACATATAATTTTTTCGCTCAAAAGATTTCAAAAACGCTTGAAATCGCACATCGATCGAGCAACCCAAGAACGAGTTAGAGTGTTGACTTATGTGCTGATATCTTCGCTAGCAACCGGATTCAATCATAAAAGACACTTTGATATTTTTAAGTACTAATAAGCGTTTAGATTGTTAAAAATCAGACTGCCTAACGTAAGCAAAGTGCGGAAAACAAAGCTTTGGTGAAGACACTCACCAAAGCCTTGTTTTCTTAAAAATAATAATCTTAATAGCCAGAATTAGCCTTAAAGTTACATATACTTTTGATAGAATCAACTTAACATGATCCTCCAGGAGAAACGCGTATTGATTGAAAACAAGGTTTTTAGTCCATTGGAAGAATCCCTTCTTCCAAATCATTCAAGATTACAGAGAGGCAATAAGATGTACCTAAATTGCTTCCATAAGGGGCATAAGGTCTTTCTAGCATTCAAGGATAATTTGTTGGCCTGTGACCATTCATCAGGTTTAAATCTTCATTAACTCGATCAATAAGCACCATATACGACCAAAGGGTTTGCAAAAGATTTGGGCATTGCTGCAGGCTGCACAAAAACCTGGAAATTATAAAGGTAAACAGAAATCGTCCCAAACTTAATTATAAATAGTACTCTTTCCATGGCCTTCGTGCAAATATATATGCACCACCAATCGAAAATAAAAATTTCAAATATTGATTTAAATAAAATATGTCAGAAACCACACTAACTAAAATTAAAATCTTAAGTGACCTAAATATCATGCAGCGATTGTTCAAGTTGGTGGGGTAGCTTAGCTAAGCTTCAAAATGCAATATGGCGGTCGGTTGACCCCCTCACTCACTTGATTCTCTGGGCTATTATCGGCAAGATCGAGCGTTTGGGTCATAACCAAATTAAGGGCGTGTTCTTAATTAAAATTTAAAAAAGAATTCTTTTTTGTTATTGCTTAAATCGATAGATAAACTATGTAAGAATATGTTTACAAAGTAACAGAGGGCAATTCGAAATATTTCTTCGACTTGCTGTTCAAAATTCTATTCCTGGGAAAGGTTGGGGAATGGGGGTCGTTCAATACAATAGTTATAATCCATGCTTCTATTCAGTTGAAGAAGTATAAGGACTGTTATATGGACTAGGAATAGCTGATTAGCAGATTATCAGCGTAACTAACTAAATATTTTTTCCTATTGAAAACTTTGAAACGCTTTATCTCCAGTTTTTATTTTCGCGATTTTTCTAAATTGGCGGTCGTGATAGCTAAAAAACTAAACGACCTATTTAATTGAACCAAAGTCTTTTTTATTTAGTACTAAATTTTCTTCTAAGTGAACTAAAACAATTCGTCACAAAGTTTATTTATATTTAATAATTTAATTTATATAAATAATTAATAATATATTTAATCGTTAAGCTTCTTAAATTTGATTTTTTTTTAAACGTGGCCAAATTTTTTATTTCACATTTTTTCTGCCTGTTTTTAGGTCACCCAGAAGAAAAATTTATAATAAATTTAAAACCTTTGTGGTTTTTTGTTGTAATAAAAAATTACGAGGTGAATCTTTATCGCCGATCGACGAATACAGCGACATGAAATAGGCTTCGAAATCAGTGTGGCGGCAAGATGTAGTAGAAAAGTACTAGTCAAACGGATTTTTAGAGTACACCAAAAAGTCTAGCTCCACAGCAACCAACTAGTACGATTCTCCACTCTCCAACATTCAGTAGTTAAAATGGTCTCCATTAATTAAGTGAACCTAGACCAACAGATAGTCTGATCACAGCTGCCGAACCGAGCATTACATCCGCGATTCATTAGGATTAAGAAGACATCATCTAGTATTAAATTAAAGAAAGTACTAATTCTAATATGTGTATTGCATTTATATACAGCCCTTGCTACACATAAATGGTGACCCTGATCATTAGAGGCAACATCAGTGCATTAATAAATAAATATTTTTTCAATTACAAAATAAAATTTGTGAATTGGATTAAAATTCATCGCACATGCACATAAATGTTACATCAGCGAGCCGCACACTCATTAGCTACAAAATTGCGACAATTAAAGTCTTATCAGATTGTCACGGTATCCATCATCGACTGCAAGTAGCATCGACATCACAACCAAAAAACAGGTTCTAGCTCGGCAAAAATGATGTTAGCAGCGAATCACCCATGAATGGAAAAAACCATCAAAGGAATAAGATACAGGTAAAATTCAGAAGAAATAGAAATAATTCTGACCAGCAAGGCGTTAAGCAGCACCCAATTTTCTTGAATGGCAATTTTTTCAACATTAAATCGAGGGATTAAAATGCACCTGCACATGTGGATACTATCATCAACATTGGTTATAATTTGTGAAATTTTGTTTTTCTTAATTAGTATGATTCATAGTTCACTTTTTAGATCAACATCTAATAATAATTTCTCCTTCCATGTTATAAAAATTTGAAATTCCAAACTAGGAAGATAGTGAGAGATCGGAATATCCGCATCGAAACAAATGCTGTACATTGTCTTCTGTACTGAGTAAATTCCTCTTGCAGTCTTTTCATCAACAAATATTTATTAATTAATAAATACTCATATAGTACATAATTGATATAACATTTAAGAGTGTGGAAAGAAATTTTTGCCTGGTTTGATAAGATACATAATGTATACGACATATGAATACGTTTTTGAATTAGACTGTCAATTTTTTTTTTACATATTGAAAATATAGTAAACAATATCTAATATTTCATCTTAAGGTATCACATTACCATAATTGATAAATATATTTTATTTTCAGCTTTGCACGCAATATTTTTCGTACTAATAATGGGCAATAAAGACGAAAACACCCAGAAAACAAGTGAACAAAAGAAAACAAATTCAAATAAAGAGGATGCACATCAGTGAGCAAGGGAATCGTTAACCTCATTTGTCGACACCTTAAAAGTACCTACATTTTGGCTTAATAGGCCTGACCTATGGTTTCTGAAGGTTGAAACTCAGTTTAGGGTAAAAGGCATAACGTCTTCTAATACTAAGTATGATTATTTAGTGACATCCCTGCCTCCGGAGGTAATGGAAATCGTAGCCGATATCGTTCTCAATCCTCCTGCGCAAGATAAGTACGAGAATTTGAAATCTTGTCTTCTGTCTCGTAGTAGGGACTCAGAAGAGCGCAGATTAGATGCGCTCTTACACAAAATTGACTTAGGGGACTCGAAGCCATCCGAATTGTTTCATCAAATGGAATCTTTGGCTGGCGGTAACAGCTTAGGGCAGCGACATACGATTAGGTTTTCCCCGTTCGGCTGGCCGTCTACGGTTTTTACCGTCGCCGTGATTACACGACATACGAGACGGTTATTCTCGATTATTTTGTGGATACAAGTCAGTGAAGTCAGTTCAGTAATTTTTAGAGGTGTTATAAAATAAGGAGGCTATTCCAAATCCTCATTTACTCGTAAGATGAAATGATAATGAAAAGCTTTTTTAGTTATTATATAATGTCTTCTCACTCTTTTGATACATATTACTTGACATAGTTAAGAAAAAAATTTCAAAATCAAAAACTTTCAAGCTGCTCTGCGCCAAGCATTTTACCTTACGAGAAAAAAAACCCAAATCGTTCTAAATAACGCACGCGCACTCCAAAAACAATGTCAATTTATTTTATTAAATGTACCTACATATCGTTTCGTTCGCTGCTTCTATACTACTGCACTGCACTAAATTTCAACAAACCTTCCTCCGGGAAAAACCGAAACGTATATCGCGTCCCATAGAACTCAATGAGTTTAGAGTTTCATTCGGCAGCAACCGTATGTATCAGACGTCATCAAACCGTGACCAGCCAAGGTTGCTTTCAGGTTTTGAAACCAGTCCGGCTTTATCCTGATCGTATGTCGCTGCCAAGTTAATCACTTGGGATTCATTTGGCACGGAAAAAACCGTACGGAAAGAACCTAATCGTATGTCGCTACCTTTTGTCAACAATTCTTTATTGCGAAAGCTGTAGATTAATAAACTACCCGCTTCCACTCAAGCATGTGCAATTGCAATTGAAAAGTCACAAACACAGGAAAAGATATTTACAATCGCGGATAAGATTTTCGATTCAATTACTACTCACAAAGTTTTAGCCATACAAAGCACGGGTAGTTCAAATACAAATGATAAACTTGTACAGTTAATACGCGACTTATCAGAACGGATTCTAAATTTAGAATTCAGCCAGTCTCGACCCAGAAATACAGGGCTTTCCAATAAGAGGTGTTGTTTTGATATTCAAAGGTAAATGCCACTTTTTGAGACAAATGATCGGATCTTTATTTCATTATAAAGAGAAAGGTATGCCGTTAATAATGGAAAATAACATCAGCCAAATGACCACCACGACCACGCCTACAGGACCATATCCTTTTCATGAAATTTTCCATAACCAAATCGCAAAGTGGCTGCGCTATGTCCTCGATAGCCTCACGAATTCCATCCTTGAGGTCTTGAATCGACGTTGGGCTGTTGGCGTAGACCTTCGCTTTCATGTGGCCGCAAAGGAAGAAGTCGTAAGGTGTTAAAGTCACAAGATCTCGGTGGCCAATTGTGATCACCTCTTCGAGAGATAACACGGTCCGGAAACTTTTCCCGTAAAAGATCAATGGTTTCGTTGCTTGTATGGCACGTAGCGCCGTCTTGTTGAAAGTAAACGTTGTCCAGATCAATACCATCCAATTCCGGCCATAAAAAATCATTAATCATCTGTCGATAGCGCAATCGATTCACCGCAACTGTTGCTCCAGCCTCATTTTCGAAAAAGTAAGGTCCAATGACCCCGCGGGACCATAAACCGCACCAAACAGTCACACGTTGAGGATGGAGAGGCTTTTGAGCAATAACTCTTGGGTTTTCCGAGGCCCAGATGCGACAATATTGCTTGTTGACGAAGCCATCGAGGTGGAAATGGGCCTTATCACTCAAGATGAGTTTTTGATGGAATTCCGGATCATTTTAATAATTTCAATGCGTTGTTGAATCGTGTATCGTTCCATTTTTATTAATGCCGTGGTTTTTACTTGTGAAATGTCAACAAATGACAGCTCCAAAAGTGACATCTACCGAAATAGCGGGCTAATTAAAATAACACCTCTTATTCGAAAACCCTGTAGAAGCTTCCCTAGATATAGATCTACAGAATCACGCCCTCGATCTGGACCGCCATCTAGATTACAGTCTAATAGTAACAGAAGCTGTTGGTACCATAGACGTTATGGAAGTAAACCCAGAAAGTGTTAGCACCTTGCAATTCACAAAATTCAACTTCTTCAAAAAACTCAGAGTAGCTACTTCGTCTGCGGCACCGAAAGTAGGGAATATCCCGCGCCGCTTATTTATTGTTACCTGTTTTTATCGTTCTTTGCACCAGCATGCGACGCTCTCCTCATCAAACCACCGCTATTAACTTGCCACCTGGCCGAGCGGTCACCGGTATTGCGGGCGGAATACGGCAGTTTGGGGTGAACCTGATTTCGTCTGCAACAATGGGCCTAAGAAGGCGCGTTCTGGCTTTACTGCGGCCGCTTTTCTGGGGAAGCGGTATTAATCCTTTCCTAGTTCCTCTCGCAAGCAAGCACTTGTATTGGGTGGGAAAGAGGTGAAAGGGAAGCACACTATCCCTCTTGTAATTCAAATAATTAAAAAGAACTCTTTGTACTGATAATTTTAATGAAAAATTAAAAAGCTTGCTTTCGCTTTACGAACCTTCCTTCTCAAGATCTCGGTACACACAACATGGCGTCTTACAATTTTCGTGGCCTTCTTGACTAAATTTATTACAATTTTCTTCTTCCATCTTATACTAAATTAGCTTGAACCGACATCTAGCGCTACAGGTTGACATTTTATTACTAATTTATTTCAATTCTTTTTAATTCTTTCTACGGGTCTTATATACTTTTAACTTGTCATTACGTTACTGGTTCATTTTAATAATTTTTTAATTTTTCATACAGGTTTTATCTGATTTTAGATTTTTATTACGTTACTAATTCATTTTAATCATTTTTTACAGTTGGTACAACTACCTGCCAAAATGGCTCTACCGATTCTTTATCTTCCATACTTGTCCAAAATTATATTTGTTTTTTCAATTCAATATATTTTACTTTTTCATACTTGTCAAAAATTTATATTTGCTTCTTCAATTCAATAAATTTTACTTTTTCATACTTGTCACAAATTATATTTGCTCTTCAGTTCAATAAATTTTACTTTTGCATACTTGTCAAATATTATATTTGCTCTTCAGTTCAATAAATTTTACTTTTTCATACTTGTCAAAAATTATATTTGCTCTTCTCAATTCGATAACCTTTCCTTTCTCATACTTGTCAAAAATTATATTTGCTCTTCTCAATTCGATAAACTTTCACTTTTCATACTTGTCAAAATTTATATTTGCTTTTTCAATTCAATAAATTTTACTTTTTCATATTTGTCAAAAATGTATATTTGCTTCTTCAATTCAATAAATTTTACTTTGTCATATTTGTCAAAAATTATAATTGCTTTTTCAATTCGATAAAGTTTTTTTTTTCATACCTGTCTAAATTTATATGTGCTCTTTAAATTCAATAAACTTTAATTTTTCATACTTGTCTAAATTTATATTTGCTCTTTTAAATTCAATAAACTTTAATTTTTCATACTTGTCTAAATTTATATTTGCTCTTCTCAATTCAATAAATTTTAATTTTTCATACTTGTCTAAATTTATATTTGCTCTTCTAAATTCAAACGTCCTTTTATTTCTCATACTTGTCAAAAATTATATTTGCTCTTCTCAATTCCATAAACTTTCACTTTTCATACTTGTCAAAAATTATATTTGCTTTTTCAATTCAATAAATTTTACTTTTTCATACTTGTCAAAAATTTATATTTGCTTCTTCAATTCAATAAATTTTACTCTTTCATATTTGTCAAAAATTATATTTGCTATTTCAATTCAATAAATTTTTCTTTTTCATACCTGTCTAAAATTTATATTTGCTTCTTCTATTCAATAAATTTTACTTTTTCATACTTGTCTAAATTTATATTTGCTCTTCTAAATTCAAATGTCCTTTTCCTTTGAGACATGTCAAAACTCGACTTCCTATCTATGATGACATGTCTAAGTACACGTGCAACAAAATATTCGGGCTTCGTGTTGGTACGTGTGGGTTGCCCTCTATTACCATCGGTTGAAGTGTTCTCTGAATTGGAGTAGATTCTATTCGGGAATGTAATAACGCACTTGGGTTAGCATAAGAACGTGTCTTTAATCTGGTTTGAGGTTCTGCTATTGTGTGAGGTCTACCTTCTGACAAGAGACAGCTGACCCACGGAGATGTCAGGCTCGGTTTTGTTTTGTTGTGATGCGGGCTTTTATTCGCTGCTAGTTTTGTGTTGCCGAGCGAAAGTTTGTTTAATTCTTAATTAATTCTTCTTTGGACCTTGGTAATGCCTATGGCTAGAGGAGATGGGAAGATTCAGGTAAGTCGTTCTGTTAGAATTCTTCCTCTGTTAGTATACCGGAGTTCAACTGATAATGTATGTCTAGTTTCAGCAAGAGCACAATACTCTTCCAAGTGCGATCACACGAATGCTGTTTGAAATATTCTAAAGAGGCTCGGCCGACCTATTTGTCTGCTGTCAGCCTTTATAACAACATAGCCTTGCCTGTATCACATATCCGTCGGACAGTCAACATTTCCTCGAAGGAAAATGCTATTCTGAGGGTGCATAGGGATCCTCAACCTAAGAAAAATAGAGGAAATAGCTAGGTGAGTCGTTTTGTTACACTACGCTCCCCTCATAAGCTTGTAGCTCCATCCAAGCTAGCTGATCCCTTAGGAGTGGGCTCCCGTATAACACTTGCATTGGGCAGTAAATGAATTCGGGGTACAGGAAGATAAATACGAAGGCTAATTCAGAAGGAGTTAGTAGGAAACTTATCTAATCTCCTAATGCAGAGACACTTGAACAAAAATCTTGTCCTTATAGATTTTCTCCAACCACCACGTATTAGAGAAGTAATGAAGAAAGGATAGGAAAGTTAAAACGTCCACTGAAAGATAACCCAAAAGGGGTTAGAGGTATAGACGGTCAAGCAAAATTCATCTACTCATTTAAGGTAGAGATGGGTTCTCCTAGGATCGTGTCCTTTTAAATTTTATTCAGCTACCATGTATTATGGAAATAATGATGCAGCGCAACTTTGTCGGACTTGATTTGTGCATGACGAGTCAGAAGCACATCCACCGCGTCACGCCGGTCCTGGGTCAGAGCTCGTTATCGGTCTCGGTGTCGAGAACCAAGGTGGACCCACAGCCCAGCAACCCAAAAACTCTGGTCTACCAGTACACCTCCGACCCTCAACCCCAAGACCAGTCGGAGAAACCTCTGCAACCAGTAACCTAACCAACTGATTGCAGGACCTCTTCCGCACGTGCATCTCCCTCTGACCGCAGATTGACATTCGTTCGAGGGGGTGCCCCAAAGTCCACAGCAGGTGTTAAAATTTCGAAGACAGTTTTTACTGTGGAATTCCTACCGCAGCGCGACCTACGTAGGGTACCATGTGGGACGGATTTTGACTCATTGTCAAGCGAGGGAGTGTGAAATATTGGACTAATTTACAAAAGGTATACCGGCTAGGTTGGGTAGATCCTAAGCGGCACATTGGTACCCTGTAGTTAGCAGTTATGCTGGCTGGATGCCTTCTTAAGGCTACCAGGAGGTATTAGGGGTTATATGGAAAGGTCGTTTCTTTCGCGGTACGGGCGCAGTCTGTTGACGTGGACAGTTCGCATCTTTGCACCATGACACTTTTTTATCTTGAACACCACTTCGGTTACAGCCTCGGTGATCTTATATGGCCCATCCCAGTCGCACTGAAGTTTTGAGTACAGCCCGATTACGCGTCTTGGGAAGTATAACCAAACAAGTTGATCTACTTGGAAACTGGGTTTCTTCGATCGCAAGTCATAGTATGTCTTCATACGCCGGCTCGCAGTGTTCAGCATAACTCGATTATTCTCATGGATCGCATTCATTAGTTGTCCATGTACTCACTAACTGACATAACTTCGGTATGTGGGTTTCCCAAGACCATCTCCTGTGGTAAACGAAGTTCTCGACCAAAAAAAAGTTTAGCCGGGGTTTGTTTAGTGCTATCCTGCACACTTGCGCGATACGATCGCAGTAGGTAAGGCACATACTGGTCCCATTCCCTTTGGTGCGAATTCAAAAATTTCGCCAGGTAGTCAAGAATTGTTCTGTTAAATCTTTCGACCAAAACTTCTGCAGTACCCCTTGAAAAACAGCACTTTCGAAATTTCTACCTTGATCCGAATGAAGCTGTAGTGGAGCTCCATGTCGACCGAATACGGCTGATATGAGTGCATCGGATACCGTCTCAGCTGTCTGATCTGGTACTGAAATTGCTTCGGGCCACTTGGTGAAGTAGTCCATACAGACTACTAAGTAGCGGTTACCTTAATTTGTCCTTGGAAGTGGTCCCAATATGTCTACAGCAACTCTTTCGAAAGGAGCGCCAATGTTACATACTTGGAGAGGAGCTCTCCGCCTCGGTCGCGACCTCTTCCGTGCTTGACATTGTAGACACCCAGCACACCAGTCCTTTACATCGGTACTGCTACCAATCCAATAATACTTCTGCGGAAGTTTACCTCACGTCTTAACGATGCCGAAGTGTCCGCCGCTTAGAGAATGGTGCACCTGTTGGAGAACAAGTCTCCGAAGAGATTTCGGGACCAAGATTTGTTTAATAGTTTCTGCTCCTTGGCTGATGATGCGGACGGCGATGTTAGCTTCCAGTTTCAGAAGAGACCACATTGACCAATACGCCTTAATTTCGGGGCTCAAGCTTTTGATGCTGTATTTATCTGGGCGCTGACCTGCGGTCAGCCAGCCCTGGATGCAATGTAAGGTGAGGTCATCTGCTGCTCCTGAGCCATATCCTCTTGGGTGGTGACTAGGCAAATTATGATTGTATCTTTCCCTTCGAGCCGTTGACTATATTGACACTCAGTCGTTGAACAAGGTCGACCCGACATTGCATCTGCGTTACTGTGATTTTTTCCTGGGCGATGCACGATTTCGAAATCATAGGCCTGCAGCGTTCTATCCATCTTCCTACTTGTCCTTCGGGACACCGAAAGTTCAACAACCATCTCAAAGATGCATGGTCTGTTCGAATTGTGAACTTTTTTCCCAGTAAGTAGGGCTGAAAATGTGCGCAGGCTTTGACTATCGCAACCAATTCCTTCCTGGTAACACAGTAGTTTCGCTCAGGCCGACTGAATGTTGTGCTGTGATATTCCACCAAGTGTTCCATCCCGTCTTTAACTTGTGAGAGAATAGCTCCCCAAGTATGTTGGCTGGCGTCTGTGTCCAGGATAAAATTTAGGTTTTTATCAGGCTGTGTAAGTATAGGTGCAGTTATTAAGCGGTCTTTCAATTCCTCGAGCGCTTCCTGATAGGCATCTCTCCAGAGGAACTTTCGACCTTTCTCCGTAAGCTCCGTTAATGGTTTCGCGATAGCTGAGAAATTTTTAACGAATCGCCGGTAATAAGCACACAGCCCAAGAAATGACTGGATATCTGTTCGTGTTTGTGGTCGAGGCCACTTCTTGACTGCATTTGTTTTGTAGGGGTCTGTCGACAACCCGGTGTCACTGATGACATGTCCTAGGAATTTCACCTCCCTCTGACACAACTGACACTTCTTTGGTGAAACCTTTAGATTTACTTCTCTTAATCGGGCTAAGACAAGGCGGAGATTTTCTACCATTTGTTCAAACGTGGGGCCATGTACGATAACACAAATATACTAGGCACGCCTGAGGTGGAATTCTTTGGAGGACGATTTCCATGAGCCTCTGAAAAGTTGCAGGGGCATTGGTTAGCCCAAATGGCATAACTGAAAACTCCCACAATCCACTGCCTGTAGTGAACGCGGTCTTTTCGCGGTCTTCTTTTTCCACTTCTACTTGCCAGTAGCCCGACTGTAAGTCTAATGTCGAAAACCGGCGAGTGCATCAAGAGTCAGATCAATACGTGGCAGCGGATATGAATCTTTTTTGATGACCTCAATTAGCCGCCTGTAGTCGACGCAAAATCTAGTCGAGCCATCCCTCTTCTTCACCAGGACGACTGGAGAAGTCCAAGGGCTACTAGATGGATTGATAACGCCTTGGATTTTCATCTCGTTTACTAGATTTTCCGCTTCCTGACGTTTGGCTAATGGAAGCCGCCTGGGAGGCTGTTTAATCGGTGTGTTGCTGCCTACGTCGGTCTGATGCCGCATTATTGTGGCTCGGCCGAGATCAGTTTTGGGATTCGCAAAGACGTCTTGATGTTCCACGAGTAGCTTTTCCAGTATTATTTTTTGTTGATTATCAAGATGTATAGTTGTGGGCTCCAGCAATAGGTATAATTCAGGTAGTAAACTTTTCAGGTTAGGTGTTACTTCCTCGGACGAACTGACAATGTCTGCAATCACTTCAAAATCCGCTAAAGAGGTGTTAGCTTTGAGCTCGATTGGGTTTTTCGTGATGTTAGTAACCCGAACAATCATACTTCCACTATGTGAAAGGCAGATCGCCGGTTCCATCCATAGAGAAGGGGGAACCTTATTTGGAGATAAAAAAACTTTTTCCTGTTCGCCGACCATCGGGTTGAAAAGTGCTACGAAGCAGGTTGATTCGGCTGGTAATGTACAATCTTGTATGGTTCTGGCGAAGAGGTCACTCCTTTCTTCCATTATTGCCACGATCTCGTGGGCAATCTGAACAAAGCGTTTCTCTAAGTTAATTGAACAACGATAACCCGCAAGGGAATCCATTCTGCTACATAGAAGGTATGTGTGGTGGAAAAGAATTTGATAAATATGCGCAGGTCAGTGACTCCATCTACGATGCTGGTTTCTCCTGTGACATTCCGAATTTGCGTAAAGGAGGGTTTGAGACAAGAATGGTTTCGCAAACGAGCGAGTATTCTTCTATTAAGTATGGAATGCGTAGCTCCGGTGTCCACAATCATGTGGCAGACAAGTCCTTCAATTTTTCCTTCTATCTTGATTGTACTACAAATCGTTCCTTGGCTCACAGTTATTATGGGTGGAGGTGGTAGCCTCGAAGCTGAAGATCTCGTGGTGTTCAGCGCGTCCACGTTGTCTAGGGTTAGCGGTGTGACGGGAATTGGGGTACTATTTTCTGGTGTATGATGTGTGATTGGGGTGCGGGTGTTCGGTGTAAGGTTGTTTGTTTGTGTGTTGGTGGGAGGTGGACGGTGTGTTAGTGTGTTAGTAGGAGAGACGGAATGGATTAATGTGTTTGTGGGAAGTGGATGGCTTGTTAGGGGATTAATGGGAAGCGGGCGGGAGATTAGTGTGTTAGAGGGGAATGAGGGGTTTGTTAGTGTGTTAGTGGGAATCGGATGGTTTGTTAGGGGATTAGTGGGAAGTGTGTTAGTGGGAAAAGAGGAATGGAGTAATGTGTTAGTGCTTGGGGTGTGTTTGATATTAGGTGTGCCGGTATTGGGTGTAGGTGCGGTTATAGGTGTATCGGTTTATGGCTTTTGCGACTAGTTTGGTAAGGGTTGTTAGTTCTAGAAGGCTGGTTGTTAAAGGACAGTTGGTACTTATGCGGCCAGGGACGTGCTTGCGGACTGTACGTGGAGCGTTCGTGAAGTATGCTAGTTTCTGCTCCCCGAAATCAGCGGAATTGTGTTTAAATTTTCCTTGGAGCTCAACAGACTGATGTTCGTACTATTTCCTCTCTTTCCGGAGGGCTGCTGCATTTGGGTTAGCTGCGAGCTCGAGTGAGGTCTGCCTCGTGAGAACTGAACTGCTTCAGGAGATCCTACTATATTCTTTCTCAGCTCAACAGGTACCAGATGGATATTAATAGCTCTGTTTGTAGGACGCCCTTCAACCAGGTCGAATTCTACACGATTTCCACGAACTAATTCGGCTTCTGGATTCACAATCGGGTTCTGGAAATTTGCCAAGTGGAAAAAGATATCTACTTGAGTCTCATCACGCACATTAAAACCGTACCTACGTTGTAAGTCGCACCTGCGGATAGTTCCCGTGAGGTCTCGGGCTAGCAAATTGGTTTTGAGAGAGGTCTTGGCTGAGATAGGAGCCATTGGATTGGACTGAGCTAGCTGCGGCTCCCTCACGCTAGCTCGCTGGCGTTTCCCGGCGACATCCGTGCTGAATTCCTTCCCATCCATCGGTTCACTTCTGAAGTCCGGCGGTTCTCGTGGTGGCGGTCTAGTATTGATCGTTGCAACAGCGACTCTTATATTTCGTCTCGCAGCCCTTGTAGCTCGATGATTTGCTTCGATTCGGAATGCTGTTTGTACTGCATCTTGCAGCGTAGGCGGATTGAAATCTCGAACCCACCCCTGCACGTCTAAGTTATATATTCCATCTAAGAAATGTTCCAAAGCGATCTGGTCTCGTGCATCCTCTGGACAAGATGGAAATTTAAGCCTGGTTAGCCGTAAAAGTTCCGTGGAAAATTCCGAAAAACTCTCCCCGTTCTTCTGAAATCTTGTGCTTAGTTGGGCGTGACCAACTGATTGATTATACTCCGCGCCAAACTGCATGGAAAGCGCATTCCTCGCCTTAGTATACGATCTCCGAGCCTTCTGACTTAATGTCTCATAAAAACCCAAAGCCCGGCCGCGTAGAGATGCAGCTACATATCAGGCTTTGGTTCCATCATCCCAGCCGTTAGTTTCTGCGATTGCCTCGAAATGTATCTCATAGTGGTTCCAAGGGGCTTTTCCGTCGTATTCCGTTGGTGAAAGCGTTGGCTTTTTTAACTGTCCGTCCTTCTTTCCCGGCTGTAAGCCGCATGATGTAGGTGCCTCTTTTGATGGTTTTGTCCCCACGGGGTTAGGGCATGCACCCACGGGTGCGTTTACTGCAGCCGATGGGTTCTCGCAATAGTCTGAATTTGAATTTTCTTGGGGGGCTCTAGTTGGAGACCGTGTTGAATGACCACTCGGTGGCGGATGCCCAGTCACCTTGTCGGAGGTTTGTGCATTCGGCGGACCTCGGTTTCGTCCATGGCCTTATATGCGAACTCAGAGGCGCTCAGGACGGACATATCGGACACCTGCCTTCGCAACGTGCCCAACTCTTCTCTAAAAGACGTATTCTCTCCCTTTAGAGCTCTCATTTCGTTGCTGAATTCTGCCATTGCACTTGACTGTGCGCTAACTTTGTCGTCCAACTCTTCGAGCTTTCGCAGAATCTTCTCGAGCTGTTCCTCGGCCATGTTGGTCGATCGCTACTCCCTTCCTCATCGGAATGTTCACGTGGAATAGAGTCGAATGCAGAAACCTTAGACCATAGACTGCGTACTTTACAGAGCCCGAGTGGAAAATAGCGGAACTATTTCCTTTCCTCTCCAGCTAGGAATTCAAGTCGTGGACAATCAACCGCGGAAAATTTGGAAAATATTTCGTGAACTATGTATAGCCTAGGCAAAATATCGGTTTCAAATCCCGGACGAGGCGGTTGTTTTTTCTTCTTGTATTCATAAATTTGATTTAGAATCATTAAAAATAAAAGTTCTTAAAATTCTTATTTCTCCAGAAATTCTTTCGTCTTCTGCGGACCGTCGATCACAAAACACAAAGCAAACTTAGAAAACTTTTTGTCTTCGGCAGGCCATCGATGAGCAAATATATGGCAAATGTGTGAATATGGAAAATTATTTATCACTTTATAGCTCGTTAATTATGTACTAGAGAAACCAATGTGTAACTCTCCCGTACTTTATAAATCGTTGATAGTCTACTGCTGAACAAATATAAAAGTATTTAGCACCTTATAGATTGCTTCTTAGCAGATATGGTATGGAAATTTCCTGTACTTTATAAACCGTTGTTAGTCCACTACTGAACAAATATAAAAGTGTTTTACAATTTGTTGCTCGCTGGTCAGCGAATAGTAATTTTCAGCAAGTGTTAAACCAATCTAAGATCTTTTGTCTTTTGTATCCCGTCGATTTGCAAATATAAAGCTTAGCACTTAATTTGCACGGTAGCAACCGTTCGCTAGCAAATATAAGAATCTTTGGGGAAAATTTTGTAGTTTGTACTTGTTTCACGCCAAATATAGAAAATTTACCATTCAATTTGCAGGTTAGAAAATTTAAGAAAAAGATTTAGACGATATTCTGTAATTTGTACCTGTTTCCTGCCAAATATAGAAAATTTAGCATTTAATTAGTACTATAGCAGACGTTAGTTAGCAAATATAAAGAAAACTTTAGACGAGGTCTTGTAGTTTGTACTTGTGTCATGCCAAATATAGAAAATTTAGCATTTAATTTTCACTATAGTGGACGATAATTAGCAAATATAATAAAATTTTAGACAATATTTTGAAGTTTGTACTTGTTTCATGCCAAATATAGAAAAATTAGCATTTAATTTGCACGATAGCAGACGCTAATTAGCAAATATAATAAACTTTTAGAAGATATTTAGTAGTTTGAACTTGTTTCGTGCCAAATATAGAAAATTTAGCATTTAACTGGTACTATAGCAGACGTTACTTAGCAAATATTAGAAAATTTACAACGATATTTTGTAGTTTGATCTTGTTTCGTGCCAAATGTAGAAAATTTAGCATTTAATTTGCACTAAAGAAGACGTTAGTTAGCAAATATAAGATTATCTTCGACGATATTTTATAGTTTGTACTTGTTTTATGCCAAATATAGGAAATTTAGCATTTAATTTGCGCTATATCGGACGTTAGTTAGCAAATGCAGGGTTTTCCAATAAGAGGTGTTGTTTTGATATTCAAAGGTAAATGCCACTTTTTGAGACAAATGATCGGATCTTTATTTCATTATAAAGAGAAAGGTATGCCGTTAATAATGGAAAATAACATCAGCCAAATGACCACCACGACCACGCCTACAGGACCATATCCTTTTCATGAAATTTTCCATAACCAAATCGCAAAGTGGCTGCGCTATGTCCTCGATAGCCTCACGAATTCCATCCTTGAGGTCTTGAATCGACGTTGGGCTGTTGGCGTAGACCTTCGCTTTCATGTGGCCGCAAAGGAAGAAGTCGTAAGGTGTTAAAGTCACAAGATCTCGGTGGCCAATTGTGATCACCTCTTCGAGAGATAACACGGTCCGGAAACTTTTCCCGTAAAAGATCAATGGTTTCGTTGCTTGTATGGCACGTAGCGCCGTCTTGTTGAAAGTAAACGTTGTCCAGATCAATACCATCCAATTCCGGCCATAAAAAATCATTAATCATCTGTCGATAGCGCAATCGATTCACCGCAACTGTTGCTCCAGCCTCATTTTCGAAAAAGTAAGGTCCAATGACCCCGCGGGACCATAAACCGCACCAAACAGTCACACGTTGAGGATGGAGAGGCTTTTGAGCAATAACTCTTGGGTTTTCCGAGGCCCAGATGCGACAATATTGCTTGTTGACGAAGCCATCGAGGTGGAAATGGGCCTTATCACTCAAGATGAGTTTTTGATGGAATTCCGGATCGTTTTCATGCATTTCAAGGACCCAATCAGCAAAGACTCGACGTTGTTGATGATCAGCCGGCTTGAGTTCTTGTGTTAACTGAACTTTGTAAGCCTTAAGACCCAAATCTTTATACAAAACACGGTGTAATGACGTTTGTGGAATGCCTAATTCCAAAGAACGACGAGGAATGGACAAACCGGGGTTTTCTTCAACACTTTCGGCTACAGCAGCAATATTCTCGGCTGTTCTTGAGCGCCGTGCACGGGTTTTATTCTTCACATCACTGACTTGTCCCGAGAGCTCGAATTTTTCTACCAATTTCTGTATTGCGGTCCGACAAGGTGCTTCACGACGACCCGAAAATATTCGAGTTTTACGAACCGTCTCTGCCACATTTTCACCATTTTTATAGTGAATTTTAATAATTTCAATGCATTGCTGAATCGTGTATCGTTCCATTTTTATTAATGGCGTAGCTTCTACTTGTCAAATGTCAAAAAATGATAGCTCCAGAAGTGACATCTACCGAAATAGCGGGCTAATTAAAATAACACCTCTTATTGGAAAACCCTTTTTTATAAAATTTTACACAATATTCTGTAGTTTGTACTTGTTTCATGCCAAATATAGAAAATTTAGCATTTAATTTGCACTATAGCAGATGTTACTTAGCAAATATAAGAAAATTTACGCCGATATTTTGTAGTTTGAACTTGTTTCGTGCCAAATGTAGAAAATTTAGCATTTAATTTGCACTATAGAAGACGTTAGTTAGCAAATATAAGATTATCTTCGACGATATTTTATAGTTTGTACTTGTTTTATGCTAAATATAGGAAATTTAGCATTTAATTTGTGCTATAGCAGACGCTAGTTAGCAAATATAATAACATTTTAGACAATACTTTGTAGTTTGTACTTGTTTGCTGCCAATTAATTTGCACTATAGCAGATGTTACTTAGCAAATTTAAGAAAATTTAGCAAATATTTTCATTTCAGAAACTGTTGGTTTGCAAATATAGAGACTTCATTAATTATTTTGCACTTTATCAATCGTGGACTATTGAAATAAAAACCAAAGAAATAGAAAGTTTTGCAATTGTTTTCTGCTTTATAATCATCGATTAGCAACTATGTGCAAAATTTAGCACTTCTTTTGTATTTTATCAATATTTTACTAGTAAATAAAACAACTATAGAACAACAACAAAAAAATCCTAGAAAATATTCTGTTTCGGACTAATATATATGCCGGTGTCTCGTAAAAGTTAGCAAATATGGAAGATTTACAAATTATACAAGAGAATAATGTTCTACTTACTCTAGTTAACTTCACTCGAAACTATATTATACCACAGGATAACGATGATAATATTTTCAGCTAGTTCAATAGCGAACGGTACAATTAGCCTATAACGTCAACGTCCAACGGTAATTGCTTTGCCTCTGCAACTGGAAACAAGATCCAAAATTCCACATACGCCACACAACTGTTCTTGTAGCTCGTGGGGTCGCTTTTACGGGATCCGCTGTACCCCACACTTGGCACCAATTGTTACCTGTTTTTCTCGTTCTTTGCACCAGCATGCGACGCTCTCCTCATCCAACCACCGCTATCAAGTTGCCACCTGGCCGAGCGGTCACCGGTATTGCGGCCGGAATACGGCAGTTTGCGGTGAACCTGATTTCGTCTGCAAGAATGGGCCTAAGAAGGCGAGTTCTGGCTTTACTGCGGCCGCTTTTCTGGGGAAGCGGTATTAATCCTTTCCTAGTTCCTCTCGCAAGCAAGCACTTGTATTGGTTGAGAAAGAGATGAAGGGGAAGCACACCATCCCTCTTGTAATTCAAATAATTAAAAAGAACAAGAATTATTTGAACTGATAATTTTAATGAAAAATTTAAAAAACTTGCTTTCGCTTTACGAGCCTTCCTTCTCAAGATCTCGGTACACACAACATGGCGTCTTACAATTTTCGTGGCCTACGTGACTAAATCTATTACAATTTTCTTCTTCCATCTTATACTAAATTAGCTTGAACCGACATCTAGCGCTACAGGTTGACATTGTATTACTAATTTATTTCAATTCTTTTTTAATTCTTTCTATGGGCCTTATCTACTTTTAAGTTGTCATTACGTTACTAGTTCATTTTAATATTTTTTTAATTTTTCATACAGGTTTTATCTGATTTTAGATTTTAATTACGTTACTAATTCATTTTAATAATTTTTTACAGTTGGTACAACTACCTGCCAAAATGGCTCAACCGATTCTTTATCTTCCATACTTGTCCAAAATTATATTTGCTTTTTAAATTCAATAAGTTTTACTTTTTCATACTTGTCAAAAATTATATTTGCTCTTCAATTCAATAGATTTTACTTTTTCATACTTGTCAAAAATTATATTTGCTCTTCAGTTCAATAAATTTTACTTTTCCATACCTACTTGTCAAAAATTATATTTGCTCTTCTCAATTCGATAACCTTTCCTTTCTCATACTTGTCAAAAATAACATTTGCTCTTCTCAATTCGATAAACTTTCACTTTTCATACTTGTCAAAATTTATATTTGCTTTTTCAATTCAATAAATTTTACTTTTTCATAATTGTCAAAAATTTATATTTGCTTTTTCAATTCAATAAATTTTACTTTTTAATATTTGTCAAAAATTATATTTGCTTTTTTTTTTTTAATTCAATAGATTTTACTTTTTCATATTTGTCAAAAATTACATTTGCTTTTTCAATTCAATAAATTTTTCTTTTTCATACCTGTCTAAATTTATGTTTGCTCTTTAAATTCAATAAACTTTAATTTTTCATACTTGTCTAAATTTATATTTGCTCTTCTAAATTCAATAAACTTTAATTTTTCATACTTGTCTAAATTTATATTTGCTCTTCTAAATTCAAATGTCCTTTTCCTTCTGAGACATGTCAAAACTCGACTTTCTATCTATGATGACATGTCTAAGTACACGTGCAACAAAATATTCGGGCTTCGTGTTGGTACGTATGGGTTGCCCTCTATTACCATCGGTTGAAGTGTTCTCTGAATTGGAGTAGATTCTATTCGGGAATGTAATAACGTACTTGGTCTAGCATAAGAACGTGTCTTTAATCTGTTTTGAGGTTCTGCTATTGTGTGATGTCTACCTTCTGACAAGAGACAGTTGACCGACGGAGATGTCAGGCTCGGTTTTGTTTTGTTGTGATGCGGACTTTTAATCGTTGCTAGTTTTGTGTTACCGAGCCGAAAGTTTGTTTAATTCTTAATTAATTCTTCTTTGGACCTTGGTAATGCCTATGGCTAGAGGAGATGGGAAAATTCAGGTAAGTCGTTCTGTTAGAATTCTTCCTCTGTTAGTATACCGGGGTTCAACTGATAATGTATGCCTGGTTTCAGCAAGAGTGCAATACTCTTCCAATTGCGATCACACGAATGCTGTTGAAATATTCTAAAGAGGCTCGGCCGACCTATTTGTCTGCTGTCTGCCTTTATAACAACATAGCCTTGCCTGTATCACATATCCATCGGTCAGTCAACAATTCCTCGAAGGAAAATGCTATTCCGAGGGTGCATACGGATCCTCAACGTAAGTAAAATAGAGGAAATAGCTAGGTGGGTCGTTTTGTTATATTATATTCGAAAAAAATGTTAAACATTTATTTTTTGGTCGATACCGGAGCAGAAGTTTCCTTAGTTCCTCGAAAGATATTTCCAAGTTTTCAATATAAATCGGTCTTTGCAAGTGGTTCACCAATACTAACATATGGTTTCAAACACCTCACTATAGACCTAAATTTACGCCAAACATCTCATCACGTTTTTGTTGTAGCTGGCATCGATTATGCCAGCCTTGGGGCAGATTTTGTATATAAATATAATATTGTTGACATTAGAAAAAGACAACTAATAGACAACGCTATTACCTTATCCGTTGAATGTGTTGAACTGCGTGTTGAATCTCATTCACCGGTTGAATTCTGTTCTCTGCACGACGATTTTGGGACATTGCTCAAAGAATTTCCTTCAATCAAATCTTTACCCAACTTTAATAAGGAATTAAGCACAACGTCGTACACCGTATTCATACGGAAGGGACTCTACCAGCTGTCCGTCCGCGAAGATTAAATACAGAAAAATTCAAAATCGCCAAGGAAGAATTTGAAGTCACGATAGAGTTGGGAATCTGTAGATCTTCCTCTTTCCCCATCGCTTCTGGTAAGAAGGACTCATATGATTGGAGGTCATGTGGTGACTACAGGCAGTTGAAATCGGTCACCATATTCAATAAATACCCACTAACCAATATTTAAGATTTTAATATAAATTTACACGTACGCAAATATTTTTCCAAAATAGATCTCATTCGGGCATACAATCAGATTCCTATAGCAACAGAAGATATCTTTAAAACCGCCGTAATAACGCCTTTTGGCCTTTTTGAGGTCCTGCGCATGCCATTCGGGCTTAAAAATACTGCTCAAACCTTTCAAAGGTTGATTAACGAAGTTCTAACTGGTCTAGGTTTCGTTTTTGCTTATGTCGATGACAAACTCATCGGCAGCCATTCCGCCGAAGAACACAAGCAACGTCTTCGATTACTTTTTACTCGATTAGAAGAATATGGAATTACTATTAATGCGAAAAAGTGCGTATTAGGCGTTAGGGAAATACATTTTCTAGGATAAATATCGATAAACGGTATTACCCCTTCAGAAGATCGTATAAGACCGCATTGGAATGGTAAACTTTTACCATCGGTTTTTGCCACACCTCGCAAAGAAGTCTCCCGGCAAGCGGAAGGTCCCGGTTTCAAACCCCGGACGAGGCGGTTGTTTTTTCTTCTTGTATTTATAAACTTGATTTAGAATCATTAAAAATAAATGTTCTTAAAATTCTTCCTTCTCCATTATAATAATCATTTCATTTTATTCTTGGCCATTTGGATAAAATGACATTACTCGCCGAAGGTCAAATTGACATACCTTGGCTAAGGCCTAAATGACATATCATTGTCATTTTACTCCTGGATTCTAAAAATTATATTATTTTCCGAGGTAGGGTAATACAAAAGATATATAATATAAACATACAGAAGTTTAAAGAAAAAGCTATATTTTCGTTTATTTTGACAAATAAACTAAATTTCTTTTGAACCGCTATTGAGTTTTATTCAAATTACATGGGTGGCCTAAAATGGCACGGAGTGCACATATTACGTATTTTTTATAAAAAAAATACTTGTCTTTGTTTTAATGTATAACATTATTCAAAACATGAACACTTTTAAGCTGCTAAATGTGTACTTACAGTGTTCTTAAATATAAATAATTAAGATCCACAAGGTAAAATATTAATGGTATATCATTATAGGCCACCTTCTCCAATCTAGACCTACAAACTACATAGCTAAGAAAGAATAAGGAAAGAATTCAAGTAGAAAGAAATATAAAAATTATTTAAACTATAGAATTACTCTAGGAAGAGAAGTGAATGAATGAATTCCGATTGAAGGTGATAAATGTACTTGACATAATCTTCGCAATGAAGCTGGCAATGAATTCCATAACTTGATAGCTTGTATGATAAACAGGCGTCTACTAACATGGAAACTAGCATTAGGCAAAATAAGAGTTATTGTCCGGCTGGACCGAGCGAACGGGAGTAAGTCGAATAAGTACTTATGTTGCTCAAGTTTGATAATTGTTGCCACATATACAATCAGTCGAAGCTGCAAGTGAGCTTCAAGAGTACAGCCGAAGACTGAAGAAGTAAGCTGTGAGACATGATCAAATCTACGAAAGTCATATATATACCTAATCATGGAATTAAAATTTGTTATAAGCATCCTCCAGTAAACAGAATCGAGCCTACGCTAGATCTCGCACCCATATGTTATTAAGAGAAGGAAATGTGTGCACTAAATGCAATCTGATTTCAGTTGGTGTAAAGAAGATTGCGGCCAAACGAACGAAGGCCATCGAAGATTCTGCGCATGATGTGATCGTTCCACTTCAGGGTTTTATTAAAAGTTACCCCAAGATTACGAATCGATTCAACGTATTGAATTGTGTTATTATTAAAAATGACCGCAGGGAAGTATGAATTGTCGACAGAGGTCCTGCAAATAACCAAAGCCTTTGATATCACTGGATTGATATGGAGATAACTTAGGATGGTCCTCTGGTGGATTCTCCCGAGGTCTTCATTCAAGCATCTAACGCCATACTCAATAAATCCAATAGGCTTAGAGGAAGATACGTCTGCACATCATCTGCAAAGAGGTTTAGGACAGGTAAAGATATCATTTATGACAATAGAAAAGAGTAATAGACCAAGGATAGATCCCTGAGGAATTCCAGATACAACAGAATGTGGAGATGAATACCTATCAGCTGAAAACACCATTTACACACAAATAGAAAGGCACAAATTTCGCAGCCTGCAACGAGATTTGAAAATAATCAACAAGTTTCTTGCAAAACAGTGAGTGATCAATACAATCGAAGGCATTGGAGATATCGAGAAAAATTAATCCTGTAAATTTATCCTCAGCAAGAGCTATTTGAATATCATTAGTGGTCACTTTCAGTAAAGCAGAGGTACAGCTATGATTGAGTCGAAAGCCAAACTGAAACACTGTAAGGACAGCCTTTGGTGATTGGTACGACCTTTGAAAGTTTCCAATAATTTGCAAACTGGCATCTTATAAAGCATGTATTACAAACATGAGCGAGAGGTAAAGGAAGGTGAAACAGAATACGAATAAATATTGGAGTAATGCCATCAATACTTCCAGCATATTTGGGCGTTGGAATATTACCAAAACAAAAATATTTTTCTTGACAATAATATATAGACGTGGTAATATTTTATGATTTTTGTAGTATTTTCTTAGAAAGATATTCGGGTATTGGGTTTATTTCCAATCCAAAAATATTTCCCTGAAAGTTCGCAACATTCTAAGTTTAGAAGAGCATTCATGCATTGGGTCATTATCAAGGTAAAAATGTTTTTCAAAAAAGTTAGAAACTATTTATCGAGCAACCACGCTACATACAAGTAATCGTGATATTGAGAAAGTGTTCTCAGAGATATATTCAGGTACTGGGTTATTTATTACCAGTGCAAAAATACTTCTCTGGCAGAACTCTAAAAATTTCTAGAAGTAGAAGAGTATTCATGCATTGGGTTATTACCAAGGTAAACATATTTTTCTAAGCCTTTGGAAAAAGAACACTTTGAACACATGTAACGTTGAAATCAAGTTGAAACATTGATTGTTTTTATAGTTTGAAGTTTACTTATTATTATTTTTTTTTTAATTACTGTAATTTTAAGTATAGACCTACTTTAATTTAAAAATTTAATAATAGTAGAAGAATAATTTATATATCAAAAAAAAATTGACTCTATTGAATAAAACTTAAAACAAAACCGGCCAAATGCACACGAAGGGTTCCGTACCACCGTACAAGATTTAACACTATATACGCCAAAAAACACGTGTCTTGTATGGCGATCGCTTTAATTTTAATTTTTATTTTATTTATATTATTTCTTGTTATAGTATCTACCTATTACGGTTTAAAATATACAGCCATTATTAAGATCAGGCAGAAACATAAGTTTATTGTATGGGGACCCCCTTTAATTTTTTAACTTTAGTATATTTCCATTATTTGCTGTTATAGCGGCAATAGAAATACACACTCTGTGAAAGTTTCAACTGTCTACCTATTACGGTTCATGAGAGGCAGCCCGCTGACATACGGACGGACGGACATTATTACAGTTCTATTGTATTGGCACCCATTGGTTACGGAACCCTAAAAATATGTATCATTAAACATATTTTAAGCCGACAAAGTCTTGTTGCGTGAGGCTTTAAGGCCAGTGCCACACGAGCTCCGTATGCTACGCTCCCTTTTGACCAAGCGACGTGAGAGTATGTACATATAGGCCAATGTAATACGAGCTTCAAAATGACCGCGCGTCATGATGAAAAAGTCGTTGTTGTGACACGAGTGTAACTTTATTCGCGCAACGGAAAATTATATTGCTCTTTCCTATTAGCTATGTAGCTTGAGTTCAAGTTTTGATCAATATCTTATTTGAATATTCAAAAAGCAAAAAATGAAAAAGCTTTTGGGAGTAACCATTACGGAAGTAATTTGACCGGGTATTTCTTTTTAAAACATCCTAAAATGAAGAAATTTTCCGAAAAAAATGTAAACTATTATCGTATGTTTTATTATAATATTCGTATATTTCGTTGGTAGTATCCCAAAGATCTAGTCTCTGGCGTATCTCCTCTATAAACATCAATTTTCTTATTCATAATTTAAAAGGTTTGTACCATATCAAAAACACAATACGCTTCTAATTTCAAATGACGCGCTACCATTTCGCAGCTCGTGTGAGAATGCAGATGCCTAGCAGTAACCATGATTACACTGTAAAGTCGCACTTCATGAGAGGAGAACCACAGACCAAATTGGGTCGCGCGACCATAGCATGGCCTTTTGGTCGCCGGGAGCTTGTGTGTACACTTCCATTATATGTAGTGGCCCAAAAAACCAAAGTGTTAAAATGTCTAAATTCTCATTCAGAATTTGTTAGCCAATGTAATTTTAAACTCCTATGCAAAATTTCAGTGAAATTCATTAATGTTTAGAGGTCACTCAAATCGATATTGATTTTTTGGCTGTTTTGGACTTTCAAAAAACTGTTTCAACATTTTCTATCATAACTTTTTAATTTGACAATATTTTTCCTTAATTCTTTTTTTTCGTTTTAAGGAACTTAGTTATGAACTTACTGCAGTAAAAGTCGTTTTAGAAAATTTAATTGTTCTATTTTTTATAATTTTTTCACAACAAAAATTCGGACTCGGAACTGTAATATTTTTACTTCGGCACATCTTTGTAATATGCTTCAGCATCGAAAATCGCATTGTGAGGATTTAAGTTATAGTTGCTAGAAAGATAACGTTATAGCAGAAAAAGTATACCCACGTGCCACTTTTTCTTACAAAAAAATTGACACGAAATCAAAAAACGAATTTTACTGAAATAAGTTCATAACTAACTTCCCTTAAATTTAACAAAAAATCTAAAAATTGTTTGTCAAATTAAAAAGTTATGACAAAAACTGTTGAATCAGTTTTCCTGACAGTCCAAAATTAATATTTTCGATTTGAGCGACCTCTAAACATTAATGAATTTCACTGAAATTTTGCATAGAAGTTTAAAATTACATTAGCTAACAAATTCTGAATGAACATTTAGACATTTTAACTCGTTTGGAAATCCATACATATTTGGGCCACTTTAAGTACATCATACTCCCATGGCGCGCGGTCAAAAGGGAGCACAGCATATGACACTCGTGTGGCATTGGCCATAACGGAGCTGTACATATGAGCTCCACGCGACCAGAAGGCCGCGCTATGGTCGGGCGAACCGATTTGGTCTGGCGTCCTCCACTCATGCCGCGTGAACTGAAGAGCAAGGCGTCTCCATTCCATTGCCACACGAGCTGCCAAATGGTCACGCGTGATTTGAAATTAGAAGCTTACAGTGCTTTTGATATGAAGCAAAACTTTAAAATCATGAATAGGGAAATTGATGTTGATGTGAAGATACGCCAGAAATCAGATCTTTGGGATAACAGCATCGAAATAAACAAGGATCATAATAAGTCATACGATAATATTTGATAATAGTAGTTCTGAAAATTCCTTAAATTTAGGAGGATTCAAAGAGAAATGTCTGGTGAAATATCTTTCGCTGTTTAGTGGATGCAAAATGCTCTTTCCTTTTTTTTTTGATTTTTCAAGTTTTCCAACAGAATATAAAAATAAGACGTTAATTGGAATATTCATTTTGATTAAAAGCTATAATAAATTACTAAATAGCTAATAGAAAAGAGCAACATAATTTTCCGTTGTGCGAATAAAGTTACGCTCATGTGACAACAACGAGTCCTTCTTCATGGCGCGCGGTTATTTTGAAGCTCGTGTGACAACGACAAGATTTTCATCATGACGCGAGGACAATTGGACTGGCGGTGTCATTTTGAAGCTCGTGTGACATTGACCTTAGAGGCAGCAATAGACATCGTCAGCGTAAAGCCTGAATTTTGAAATTTTTAGTTGGCGCCATAGCCGTAAACAGTTTTTGCATGGTTAAATCAGATATATGCATCCTGTTGAGTTCTCTAGTAAAGATTCCAATGTCATCATCTTACGTATATTGGGCTGAGTTGAGCAGTTCACAAAAACAGTAATAACAACACTTCACTTAACTTTTATTTCGTTACTTTTATTATCTTGTTATCATTTTATATACATATATTTATATACATATATATACTATATATCTGTAAGTCTAATTAATAATCCACCGCGTAATATGATCTCTTCTTTTCATTTTTATCCAAAGAACTGAACTCGTCGAGCATTTTCAGCCACCATGTCACAGCGCATTCTTTGTTTTTCTTTATTTTTTGTTTGATAAACCAGGTCACCGCTGCGACTAGCCGGTAGTCACCTGCATATTTCGCAGTGACGCGCTTTCACAACAAACCCAATAATTCTGTTATGAAATGCGATACACTGCAACTTTTAACAGTGCCACGGTTTAAGCAAGACCTGTTTGCATTTATTGTGTAAGGTCTTGCTTTTCGCCACACAACAATGACCTAGTCAAGAAGCGATGTCAATCAATTCTTGTTTCACATAGATTAATTGATTATTTATATTCAGAACAAGAATTGATTGATCTCTATTCACAACATTCCTCCCCCTTTCTGAAGTCGGGATCGAGGAGTTAGCGAGATGACGTGAAGTATGAAGCCGCTGTTACTGAAGGCAGTTGTTTGTTTACATAATTAAAAATTTGTTTGTTTGTTTGTTTTTTTTTACAATTTTTCAGAAACGAACGAAAGACTTAAAGCTAAGTACATATGTATGATAAAAGGGATTACTTTAGTTGGAACCCTATATGTATGTATATACTTCAAATTAAAGAATTTATATACCAAGTAACATTATAGTTATTACGTAACATAATTAAAATCCTAATAATATTTTCATAATAAAATATGTGACCATTGTTTTTCTCATTTTCCCTTTAAGAACAACATTTGAACATGCATATTTCCTGTTGCTAAGAAAAATAGTATAGCTCTAAGATAATATGTATATATATATATGTTATTTTTTTTTTTTTATTATTACAGATAAAACAGACATGTATAGGTACAAATTGTTTCATTATTTGTATTTTTTATTCTTTTTCTTTTTAATATACTATATAAATAAAATAAACATACTATATAATTACATATTAACTAAAATGTATAATTAATTATTTTTCCCTTTTTTTTTTTTATTCCGAAGACAGAAAACGTTTTGTATATATACATATACAGGGTGATTCTGATCAAGATACCTTCCGGTATACCACGGGATTCCTTGTGGTAAGATGATCAAAAAATTGTTCCACATACCACCACCCCCCCCCCCCCTCCCCCTAGAAACCTTCCTTTAGGAGTTGGGGCCAGTTGAAGATTTCGCCAATATTCGGGGGAAAAAATGAGTATTTTTGAACCACCCTATAGATTTTGGTTAATGTTGGCTTATTATATACACAAGAATAGTAGCTGTCGAAAGCACCTTTAAATTATTCTCAAATATTTCCAAAATTTTAATTTTTTACACACAAAAGTTTTTGAAATAAATAACGGATTTATGAAATTTGTGTGTAAAAAAAATTAAAATTTTGGAAATATTTGAGAATAAATTAAAGATGCTTAATTAATATATACAGAGTAATATACTTTCCGACAGCTACTATTCTTGGCTATGTAATAAGCCAACATTAACCAAAATCTGTAGCGTGGTTCAAAAGTTATACTCATTTATTCTCACGAATATTGGCGAAATCTTCAACTGGCCACAACTCCTAAAGGATGGTTTCGAGAGGGGGGGGGGGGGTTATTTGGAACAATTTGTTTACCTCACGGAATTGCGTGGTATACCGGAAGGTATTTTGATCAGAATCACCCTGTATAAGAAAATATAAGAAAATTTACCTTTCTACCTTCCTTTTTTGTTTCAGTATATATGTATGTATAAACTTCAATTATCTATTTCTAGTTTTTGTAGCAAGCGCGAGAAGTAATGTATCTAGAGAAACGTGTTATTTGCTAAAGTTTATACATATATATATATGCACATATACTCATCACATGTAGTTATCTTTTTTTATATAATTTCTTTGGATGCAGTTATTAAACCTCATATACGATTGGCGTTAGTTGGCTTGTATTCACAGGGCATTTGGACGATTTTTCGGTTGGAAGTTCTTTGGGTGTTGGGATTGGTTCTATCTTTGAGCGTACATCTGCGATTTTTATTTCAGGCAATTTAGTTGATTTTATTGTTTCACTCGTGGTTTTACCTTTGAGTTGAGGGGTAAGGTGCAAGATTACGAGATTGGATCGCGCTAAGGTGGGTTCTTCCCTCTTCAATCTTCGTAAGAATTATAGGATTATGCATCCGAGAATGATAGTGACAAGAATTGCGATTATTCCAGTATTGGTATGCGTTTGGACTTGCACTCTCTGTCTTTCCCTTCGTGTCTTCACCAGATCTATTTCCTTTTCCAAGTCTTGTAAATCTTGACTTTCGTTAAAAAGTGCTAAATTATGGTTTCCGTGGGTGTTTACTTTTAAACTCACATTACTTTTAGCATCTGGTTTGATAGAGTTCGGGGTTTACCAATATTTTAGGTACGTTGTGTCGCCGAGTAGTGGCTGAAATTAGTTTCGAATGGTATTTCGTGTTCCGCTAGAGTGTACGTACAGGGTTGTTTGAGGGAAAGAATTCCAGTTCCGTTCAGCGTTATGTAGCCAAAGTGATTGCTGCAATTCGTAAGCAATATGCTTGTATGAGGGAATACAAATAACCAAGTGTTCTGCCTTACCATTTTTGTAAGCACATTAGGGGTGTTCCTTATAATTCTGTGTCCACAAAGGACCGGTTCAGATAAGGGTTCGCAATACAGTTTGATCTGTTGACTGTTAATCTTTTGGGTTGTGACAGATGTGTAGGGCACCCTTGGTGGAGGTGGATTTTTTACAGTGTTCTTTGAAGGCTCTATCTGACATTTCTAAATATTGATGAGCTTGGGTGTTATTTAAGAAGTAATCCGATTCAATTTCAAGAATAGACGACGTTTCTGTTGTAATGGAAGTGGGAAGTATGTAGATCTTATAATGTTTTCGGGGAGTGGTAGAAGTATCATAATAAATTGCTTATCTTTCACCTGTATGGAGTCAGTCTGGACTATTTGATTCATAATTTTAAAGTCTACAAGTATATTGGTCAACCCTTTTTGACTTATTTCTGTGTATGTTTCCGCTATATCTCTTGCCGATAATATGAGGGGATGCAGTGTGTGTTGGTGTAAAGCATTTCTTATTGTAAATTCATTTGTTATTCTCTGGTATATTTGTTGAATTGCATTGCATTGCATTGATGTCTGTCTTAATGTGGACATTTCTTATTTCAGTTTTCGTTATTTTGGTATAGTTTATAAAACTATATAACCAGTTTATTAAGTCGTTCCCCTACATTTTCTTGTTCTATGGTTAGATTCGTGAAAGCATGATGGACTTCATTGAAATTAGATTTTACAATACTTATTTGCTTTTCCATTAAATGAACACTTTCAGAACTTTGTTTGTCTAAATTATCTAACTTGGTATATATCTCCTGAGCGTCCTTAACGTCCATAGTTCCAAACAGCAATTTACTGGCCCTACCTACTATGTCAGCTAAAGGTCGCTTTTCCCTGGTTTGCATATACAAGCTTCTGTCCATTGCACTATTTTTAATCTTTCTTACTTGCTTGGTTAATTCTTCGTCCATACACGACACGATTCTACTTCTACAACGGTTTCTAGCTGTTTGCAAAGATCTTTCATTATTGTCTCGCACTTTTCGATAAATCCTAAAGCTTCCGCTTCCTGAATCATCCGAATTTGCGTGTATATGGTCCAAGTTTGGCAATATAGGTGTGTTGGTGTCAGAGGTTCGAATACTACGCCAGTGGGCTGGAGTGAAGTCACGTCCACTTGTGCGGTTATTCCAGATATCTGTATGATTATGAACAACCACAGCAACACCATCTGTAGATAATAATAATTTTAGCTAACGATCCTTTTTTGTTTGTTTGTTTAGGCTACAATAATTTTAGTCTGTTATTGTGGACTCTTCTTAATTTTCGCCCAATTTGTAGAGTGCAGTTCACTTCGCTATATATTCTTTTAATTTCTTACGGTCCTGTCTAGTTTGGCGATAGTTTGTGTGTTTTACTGGGATTTCTTAGCAAAACTTGGTCACCTACATGAAATTTAACTATTTTGGCATTCCTGTCGTAATATTCTTTGGAATTTACTTTGCCCTTGAGTAGTTCTTCCCTAACCTTTTGGTGGAGCACTTGCATTCTCCTTTTCCTCTGGCACACGTAATCATCGTAATTGTATAGAGGTTCGGGGTTCCTTTTGATATTATTAGGGGGTGGGCCATAGAAACCCCACAGCGCTTCCATTGGAATATGCTTACCCCCAACATGTGGTGCACGGTTACGTACATGGACTGCTTCTTCAAGCCATTGGTCCCACTCTGAAATGTTTTCATTTACTATGTTTTTTAAGTATTCAATCAAAGGCCCGTGTAATAAGTGCTCCGTTAGCCTGAGGATGATATACAGTTGTCTGTAGTTTTCTAACCCTAAATAGCCTGTATAGCCGCTTGAATAGATCGCTAGTAAAGTTTGCACCCTGATCGGTAACTACTGCTTTTGGGATCTTATGTTTCAACATTAGCTTGTAGAATCCGTTGGCTACAGTAGACGCTTCTCCATTTAGCAGTGGCACACAGTCATCCAAAAGTGTGAGAATGTATTTATGGTCATTCTAAGTCTCTGGCAAAGGGCCTACAATATCGATATATACTTTGTCGAAGAGTTTCTCGGCGACAGAATTAATTACCATAGGCATTTTTGTATTTTTACTATGTTTATTCCTACTATATTTAACACATTCCTCAATAAACTTATGAATATCTCTTAACATACCTTTCCATTTGTAGCTTTTTCTTATAAATTCCCAGATATCCTCCTAGTGGTGCATTATGGTAATCACGAAGAATGGTATCGATATCATTCCGGTTACCTAAAATTTGCACATTTTCTTCTTCTATCGACTCTGTGGAACTAAAGGAATGAGTTTCGGAGTCCCGTTTATTCACAGTTTCCTTATTAGGGGTTGTGGCAAGTATATCTTCAATTTGGGTTACATTATTATTAGCTTTAGACCTAGATCTAGTTACTGCGAGACATTATTTCTTGTCTTTTTCACTAGTCTCCGAGTCTATTCCACGGTGGAGTTGCGCTCTTGTAATTATTATAGTGTTATTAAGTTCTTCGGTTTCGTTATCCGCGCTATCTCTATCATTTGCTCCTTTGATAGCATTATTGTTCACAGGCTGCTCACTATTATCGCTGGGTATTCTGCTTAATGCGTCTGCGTTCTTAGTGTATCTCCCCGGTTTATATTCGATATTATACTCACACTCTGAGAGCTTATGATGGAATCGGATTAGTCAGGAGGTGGAATTTTTAGGATTAAAGATTCCCTTAAGCGGCTTGTGACCAAAGATTGTAAATTTTCGTCCATTAAATAGTATAGAAAGTTTCTTGTTACCTATTGCTAATAGATCTTTTTCCGTGGTGGAATAGTTCCGTGTTGCTTTACTCAATGTCCTACAGGCGTATGCAATAGGTTGGTCCTGGCCAATCTCACCTTGAGATAAAACAGCACCAAGTGCCTCTCTACTAGCATCTGTGGTTAATATAAATGGTTTGTCAAACTCTGGGTATATTAATAAAGGTGGAGTAATTAATGCCTTTTTTAGTTCTGTAAAAACCTTTTCGCACTCCTCCGACTATTAGAAGGAACTATCTTTACGCAAGAGTTTAGAGTTTTAGAGAAGTTGGGTATAAACTTTCGGTAATAATTTGCTAATCCGAGGAACGACTGAACTTGTCTCACTGTTTTCGGCTTTGGAAAGTCTTTTACGCAACTTACTTTAGAGATCCCTTTCCCCCTTCCTCGAGCATTTATGTCCTAAGTAGATCACTTCTTTTCTTAGGAAATTACATTTTTCTATTTTCAGTTTTAGATTGTTCAATTTCAATCTTTCTAATACCTGTCGGAGCTTGGTGTTGTGGTCTAAAAGATTTCTTCCGTATATGACAATGTCGTCCAGGTACACGAAACACTTAAAACCTTTGAGCCCAATTAAGACATGGTTCATTAAGCGTTGAAATGTTGCTGGCGCTCTTTTTAGTCCAAACGGCATTCGTTTGAATTCAAAATGTCCATGTGGAGTACTAAAGGCTGTTTTAGATTGATCCTTTCCCTTTACTAAGACTTGATGATATCCACTAGCCAGATATAAGGTAGTAAAATATCGGTAGTGTCCCAGTTGGTCGAATATATCTTCGGTACTAGGATACTGGGAATGGGATACTGGGATACTAGGATACTGGGAATGCATCTCCTATTGTAATAGAATTCAACTTCCGGAAATCGACAGCAACACGCCATTGCTTTTCTCCATTTACTCCTTCTTTCTTGGGAACAACAAGGAGGGATGAATTCCATGGACTAGTGCTCGGAGTTACAATATCATTTCTTAACATTTCCTCCTTTTTTTTCTACCTCTGTTATTCTGTACATCTTCTGATTAATAGGCGAATGATCTTGTAGAATAGGGATTTCATGTTTAATAGAATAGTACAGGTTAATTTATCTCCTGGTAATAAGAATATATCGTGGTAGTCATGGCATATATCAAGCACCGCTTTTCTCTATTCCTTGTTCAGGGCATCATCCCATAAAAATTTTTCTTCCAAAATTTTAATTCGCTCCTTCACCGTGTGTTTTTGTGTAGTGTTTATGCAGAACGAACCAGCTTTAATTATTGCATTAACTTTATGTTGTTGACTTGCTTTTATGCGCTTATTACCTTCTTGTTGTGGCGGCATTGCAAGCTTACGCGTTATAGTTTTCGCGCTAAAATCTTTTAAAGCACTAATATCGTAATCTAAGATTGGTTTTATTTCCATATCTATAACATCTAAACATTGTTCACTTTCATTAACATTAAGTAGAGCAACTGTTATTTCCTTATCTACAGACTTTGTCAGACAGTTTCCTATAAAGATACCTGGTTGCAATTCTTTTGAGAAGCACACAAATTCACCATTAATTTTTGGGGGATTTTACCAGTTTTTCTGAACGTGCAGGTATGTGGATTGCTTTCTGAGTCTCAAATCCTACGAGTCGCTTTCGACTGGCTTGTATGTTTTCGCTCGATTTGGTAAAACGTCCCTTAGTTACCTGATTTAGTAACTTCATCTCTTTCAGTTGCCCTGTGTTTTGTGTAAGCGATATTTTGCCAGGTTCTTTTTCCTGACTTATGATCGGTCTAACGCAGTCACAAGCCCTATGGAAACTTCTATTTCGCTTCAATTCCTCTAAGCGAGCGTGAGAACTGAGTGGTATGGAGAATGGTGTCTTGTTCGTTTCTGTTATTGGAAACTCTAGTGTTTCTTTGGGACACTTAACATTGCAAGTCTTTGACAGGAAGTTATAGCCCAGTATCTCATCATATGGAACGTTATCCTCATCGCAATCTTTGACCACATGGAATTCGCATGTTTCTGGATTTTTAGTAAGAATTTCCCCTCACATATTCCTGTCGTCTCGCCTTCCCCGAAGGCACAATTGAGGCTTGTTTTATTCCTTTCGTTGAAAGGAGTGTTCGATCGTAACGTAGGTTTTTTTAAAAGACTAACGTCAGCGCCCGTGTCGATTAAGAGTTCGACCGTGGATCTAGCTGCTATATCCAACAGCAATTTTACTTAGGATTTCGGGCGGGCTGACACCATTTTTCTTCATCGTCTTTTAGGCTTACGCGGTGTCGACGCAAACCTATTTTTAGTTTTCCGACTGGTTATTTGTTTGTTTCCGTATTTTACTCTCCCACTCTTGTTTCGGTCGGCAATTATCTATCGTGTGCCCTTTTCTCTGACAAAACTCATATCTTTCTGGAGTGTTTGCCATAGTTACTACTTGTGAATTCGCTCTTTCATTGAATTGCATCGAATTTACTTGAGGTCTTTGTTAAAAAGTTTTTTCCTGCAATTCTGAACGAAGTGTCCATAGTTTTGGCAATTTGTGCAAAACCCTGACTTTTTCCTTTCAAAGCATTAGGCGAATGTGTGATTGGTTCTATTACAGAAGCTGCACCTTACATTCGGATATCGTCTGTTATTCTCAAACCGGCTGGGGGCTGGGTTTCCCTTCCTCCCTTGATATCGATTTCTTGGTTGTTGTTCAATGAAAGAACTTGGTATTTTGTGCGATGGATTAGGGAACATTGAATAGCCACTTGCAGCTATTGGATTCATTAAACCCATGCTTAAGGGGCATTGCATATCTTTCAACCTCCTCTAATTTCTGAGCCTTTTCAAGTACAGAGGTCAACTCAATACTTGTGTCTTGTATGGGTCGGATTCGTTATCCCTGTTTTGAATACATAGACCGCAGTCTCTGTTAACTCGGCTTGTACTGCTGTAGCAGCCTCACCATTATATCGTTGAGAAATTTGCGACAGACAGCTTTTATATAACGCATGGACTTTATTTGCTAAATCTGTCAATGTTTCGCCGGGCATCTGATATAGTACTCGAAGTTCATTTACCAAGGCTACATAGCTTTTTGTGTTTACCAGTTTGCTATGAATCTTGGTTTCTAACTCACTGAAATTCTCGAATTATGTTCCCTCTAAGGAAGAAGCTGATCTACCCCTAAAACGTGTGGGCAGTAGAGTTAAAAAGATAGGAATTTCTTCGGCAGTTAAGCAATTCATTACATATTTGCAACAATTGATGAATACTGTTACCTCTGGTGCGAGGCTTGGGCCTATTTCCCCAGTTAAAATAGGTATACTATTGAAGATTAACTGGTTCACTTATGAAATATGAACGTTAGCCATGTTAGCGTCTTATAGCATTTTCTCCGGTTGTTCCCGTAATTCTTCAGAACTGCAAAGGCGTGTTTCACCGTCTTTTCCTAATTCTAATAGGCATTTAGTTCATCTCTGATACACTAGACCTGATCTTAATGGCATAGGAATTTCGTTATGACTTTGAGAGATTCCGCTGGGATCTTCTTCGGTCGGTATTGTGTTTGTACCATCTGAACTATCTGAACTATGGTTTGGACTGACATTGTCAAAAGAGAAGGAGTTTATCTTTTTCCAATATCGCTTTTGAGCTGAATTTAAGACGAAAAATGGGAATTCTCGTTTCGGCTTGACATCAAGGGGAGTCGAACTAGTTTCTGGTTCTTTTGATGTATTGTTTAACATCCCACATTGTGATATAGGTTTGCCATTGCATATTAGCGTATTTAAGTATTTTTTTTTACTATTATTCTTCACTGGGGATTGTCAGATAATCCTACAACTCTACGTGCTTTAATTTACACGTTTCTCGTGATAACAGTACTTTACTACTTTTAATCTTGGAGAAAAAAAATGTCAACTGGAGGTTGTATGTTTTATTGGGTGTGGAGTTAATTAATTTTGAAATGTGTATCAGTGACGCGTTTTTCAAAATATTAAGAATAAATACCAGAAGATAGTTACCACTTCATTGTCTAGTTTGAATTTGTACAGCTTTAAGAGTATCTATAACTCAAATCTGCCTTAATCGTGATAAATTGAAATTGAACTCGAAATCACAAACTATATGATAACTGGACTAGCATAATAACCTCACAACAGTTAATATAACGGGAGTATATATATATATATATTTTTACCACTGCACGTGATTGACAAGGCAAAAGAAAAAAAAAGATTTTGTTCTATATATGTATGTACATACTAGGTATATGCGCAATAACACGAGAAAAAAATACATTGTAATTTAACACCTTTACGCTGATGAAAACAAATCCAAACAAAAGCACAAACAAAATGTTAAACATAATTTTTTTGTAATGGGACTACAAAAAGTAAATTTCTCTACATTTTCTCCCCTTTTCTTTTCTTAAAAATTTTACGTTTTTCCACTTTTTTTGTTTTCAGAAATATATAATTCACTATGCTAAATTTTGATAGATTAAATATTATTCCCATTTCTCTGTTATTAGTCGTTTGCAATAAAATTTGTTTGTAATAAAATTTTCCTTCCAAACCTCCAGCTTGAATCCAATTTTCAATACAATCTAGTATCCACTTACTTCTTTTTTTCTCTTGATGTTTTTCCGTTAAAAACTCTTTCTGTTTTCACTTTACCCTGTCCGGTCGATACACGGGAGAATAATATTTGGAACGCAAATTTGTTTTTGTTGTTTTTTACTGCTCTCTAGTCGCCACTGGATTCCTCGTTGAGGATCAGTCTCTAAGCAGATTGAATAGCACCCCAAAGTCAGAGTCAACTCCGGGTTTAAGGATTGGGGTTTCTTGTCCGCACTATTCAATCCTACCGGCTGCGCCAAATAGTGTTGAGATCTCCAGTACAGATTCCAATGTTATCTTCTTACGTATATTGGGCTGAGTTGAGCAGGTCACAAAAACAGTAATAACAATACTTCACTTAACTTTTATTTCGTTACTTTTATTATCTTGTTATCATGTTATATACATATATATACTATATATCTGTAAGTCTAATTAATAATCCACCGCGTAATATGATCTCTTCTTTTCATTTTTAGCCAAAGAACTGAACTCGTCGAGCATTTTCAGCCACCATGTCACCGCGCATTCTTTGTTTTTTCTTTATTTTTTATTTGATAAACCAGGTCACCGCTGTGACTAGCCGGTAGTCATCTGCATATTTTGCAGTGACGCGCTTTCACAACAAACGCAATAATTCTGTGTTTGTTATGAAATGAGATACACTGCAACTTTTAACAGTGCCACCGTTTAAGCAAGACCTGTTTGCATTTATTGTGTAAGGTCTTGCTTTTCGCCACACAACAATGACCTAACCTAGTCAAGAAGCGCTGTCAACCAATTCTTGTTTCACATAGATTAATTGATTATTTATATTCAGAACAAGAATTGTTTGATCTCTATTCACAACAATCCCATACAAAGTTGTTTAATTTTCATTTTGAAGTACTGTCAATGTTTTGATCTAATTTGTTTAGTAAATGTTTAATTAGATTTAATTACATTTTAATTATTACAGCAAAATGTACTTACGTTTAATTTCGAAAGTTGTATACTTTCATTTTCGACTTTATACATGCTTGGACGGAAAAAAGTAAACTGTGAATACATTTTACAAATGTTTCTGGACATTTGTTAAATAAACATAATAGGTGTATTCAAAATAATCGAAATAGTAGCTCCAACATTGTTTCTCACATATTCAATGTTTTGGCAATATATTTTAAATGTATACAACAAATGTATTAAAGATAATGAAAATGTTATCACAACACTAAATTATTTGTTATATCCCATTTCTTTTAAATCTGATTTTACAACAAATTTATACATTGTACACAGTTTTGGTAAATTGTACTCAATACGGCAGAAATAATAAAAACAGTTAACTTGAATTAATGATGCTCTTCATTTCAGTTAGCAAAGTCTGAAGCTCTTCACTACAAGAATGTCCCGGCCGAAAGTCGCTTACAGCACGTTTTTGACGCTGCGCACAAAACGTTTCCAAAACCGTCCCCACCAAGGGGACTGCTTGATCTTCTATTTCATATGGGTCCACTTATATTGGAAGGGGTGTGAAAACTATCTTAATTTCAAGTTTGATTTTCGCTTTAAGAGTCAAGTTAGAAGCTCAAAAAATTATTATTTTTATTGGAAGCTAATTTCCTATTACATCAAGAATTCCTTAAACTCGATTTTTAAGGTAATAAACTTAAGCAATTTTTGTCTGCCCATCCCTAGAAGTAGTATGGGGGACAGATAAAGGATTACAAATGTTAAATTGCCATCTATTTCTATTCTATATATGCATTTGCAAATCCACTGAACTGAAACTGGACTATGGTGGATTTCGCATAAAAATTATTATTTCAAGTTCTGTAAAATCCACTCGTTAAACCAAAAAGAGACAACTATTGAAAAGTGTTCCCATGATAACGTAAGCGTTTTCAGTGGTGTCAGCGTTCCATGCTATACCTGTCAGTGTTTGCATACGATCTTGAATTTACTGCTGGTATGGTATGGTCACCAATTCCTGCATATTTTAATCTACAAGTTTGTCAGAATTACCAAATTCTTCCTGCAATAGAGCTAAAGCGCCGTCATAGCAGCCTTCTATAGGCGTAGAGCCTGCTATGGTTTCCGGCGCTTAACCCCTTGAAGCCGATTGGAGATAACTAAATTTGTCAGCACTTGATAATGGGTTACTTTCATGGATGGCTGATTTGAATTGCTCCCAGAAGGTAAGCCGCTCTTTGAAATCTCCACTAAATGTTTTCAAAGGTAGTGTCGGTAACTTAACGGCATTAAGCTTTTCAGGTTGACTTGAAATTGGTGACGATGATGCATTCCTTTGTGGTAATAACGGATTTTGCATTCCACGCAACTTCGCCAAACGTTGAGCTATGCGAGCTATTACAGAGATAGCTCTATCCTCGTATTGCGTGCGATATCCTCTCGCCTTCTTTAGGGAATTTCTCTGGCTTAACGTATACCCGATATTTACTATTTCCTCTGTTAAGGCTTTCATGAGCATTTTTTAAACGTTGAAGGTGCACTGAAAGCTCTTCTTCGATATTGTCCCAATTGTCTATATTTTTCGATTTAGGATAAGAGTCCGCCGACTGCAGGTACTCGATCGCGTTCTTAGCCAGCCTCATTACTTGTCCCCTGTAGGTCGCGCGATTAACGGATTCTACTGTTTCGCATAACTAGTCACTACCTATTTTATGTTCTCGTTAAGTTATGTATTCCCGATGGTCTACGTTATCCCGTTCGGATTAAATAAAGACACTGGTCAGAATAGATTACGAAATACAATTTATTCAAGTCTGCTCGTTACATTGGCTTAATGGTGACGGAACTCAAAGAGAGTTCCGAATTCAAAACAGTTATGAGTGCTAATACATTATCAAAAATTGAATGTATATTCTAAAGCTAATTGATGCTGTCGTAGTTCTTGTAAAGTTATATTTTCAACATATGTTAATATTTGTTGAAAATGCTAACAAGGTGTAGTATCTAGAATTTGATTATACTTAAAGGAGCACTAATTGAACGGTAGTATGTACATATGTATGTTATACGGACATGAGTTTCATAGAAAGATTTATTAAAATTACGTTGCATATATATATATTTTTTAATCATCTTAATCTTTCTTACTAAATTATATACAGGTTTAAATTTAATGAGTTATTTTTTCCAGTTCCTACATTTGGAGAAGTTCAACGACGAAATTTTCTCCTTTAATTGTTTCCATTTTTGCACTACTTATTTTTGCATGACAATTAGTTTTACTTCATATCTGTTAATTTGCACGACGATTTATTTAACAACTGCACTTCTAAGTGTCTGATACTAAACTGAAGCCTGCAACTACAGAACCATTTAACGAAATAAGCAAAATAACAACATCAAATTGAGTTAACGTATAAAATTACTTTTATTACTACATACAATATTAATATTAATGTTTTATTATACATTTGTTCAATTAAAGAACAGCAATTTTTTTTAAGGTAAAAATATGTGTTGTCTATTGTACTGTAGCATTTTAGTAAATTTTATTTCAGCATATCCTGCAACCGAATTGAGTAATGGTATACTGAGTGTAAGATTCTATTTACGTCGAAGGTCGTAAGACCTGAAATAAGCAAAGAAAAGCGATTAAAGGCAAATTTTTTGCCGTTGAATGTTATAAAATAAATAAAATAATATACATCGCTTTCGTTAATGTGACAATGAAGATGTGTCATATACAAATTTTTATTACTATGTCATATTTACTTAGAAAATGTTATATTAACAAAATAATTATAAATCACTTTTGTAAATATGACAATTTAAGTGTATTTCATATACATTTATATTTCTAGTTAATTGTCTTATTTACATAGAAAATGACAATGAAATTGTATCATATACAATTTTTATTATTAGTGAGTTGTGACACTACCAAGAGATATTTTTTAACATTTATTGATTTACACAATGCATGTACTATTAACACAGCATTGGTATAAGAAACATTTAAATGAAATGTTACTCAAACAACGAATATCTCTTTGTAATAATTCAGGTGTAAGTAAAACATTTTAGAAAATATTTAGATAACCTATCAAATCATGGTTAGATGATATTTAACCAGAGAAGTGTTAGCAATTACTGTTGTCGTTGTATACGTTTACAATTCTCTTTTTTCCGTGTGGGTACCTGCTAAATGTAATACGTTTTTGTTTGGCTTAGTGTAATAGTTGAAATTACAGCTGTGTGGAAGAATAATTGTTTTTATTTTGCGATTCTTAAAAATTTTATTTCTATAATGTCGGAAGAAGATGAGGATATAATTACTTAATTATTCTGGGTCTTTTGTAAGCGTGCAATAATGTAAATAAACCCACATAAAAAGATTCATTTGTATGCAGGTGTTGTATAATTATTTCGTCATTTACAGGTAACTAATTTCAAAACTTTTGGAAAAGCCCTTTATGCAAACGAAAAATCTTTGAAAAATGAAATTTCATTGCAAAAAGCGGGCGTTTCATATAAGCAGGAACGGTATAATCATCAGCATGGCATGGTTTCTGCCAGCTCTATACGTTAAAGTAAACAGCCACGCTGACCTCATATATACACTGAAAATAATTTTTAAGTGTGAATTATATGAGGCGAATTACTACGTATTTACTTGAATGCCTAGCAATATTAGCCCAATGCGGGACTACCATTTCATAGAGAGTTTTGCTATGAAAATTCATAGCGAAATAAGTCAATCTGAAATTTAGTTAGTTTGCTGCTAAGTCTGCAGCTCGAGAATTGAATGGAAAAAACTATTTTTGCAAACGAAAAATCTTTGAAAAAAGAAATTTCATTGCAAAAAGAGGGCGTTTCTCTTCAAAACTTTTTCCAAACGTTTTCATATTACATATTAAGCAATATGTAAGTTTTTTTGCAATCATAATAATTGCAAAGATGAAAACAAAACATTTAACGTGTATAAATAAAAAATTACCTAATAACTGATCAGAATTTATTGCGGAGTGTAGCAAGGATAAGGTAAATGATGTTCATGTCTGACAAAAATAATAAACTGTGAGGATCACAACATAATAAATAAGAGAGGATCAAACCGAAAAAAAAATATCTTCTGGGCAAGGCAGTAATAAACCACGGCGACAAGAGCCTTTACGTTGCAATGAAAGTATTAAAGTAATGTCCTTGAGCGGCATTTTCCTAATGATTCCAGGGAAATCCTTCCCGGTGAATGTGTACAGACACGTTTAAACATGTTTACTAGGTATGAGGATTGGTGGTGTAGTCTAATTTAGGTACTGGCGTGTTTGATTTGAGTGCGAATAACTACCTAACCAATGAGAGTGAATAAAAAATGAAAAACACAACAGGCCGTGGTAAATGAGGGTACTTGCAAAGGGATGAATATTAGATCATCAGGGATCAAGCCTAGTTGGTGCCGAATATTGACAAAAGAAGATTTCGGTATTAATTTGTAGCGAAAAATTTAGGATTCTTACAGGAGTGATTTAACTTCGTAACAATGACCTACATCGCATGTAAGCAAAGCGAAGTAGGAAATACAGCAATACTTAATTACAAAAGGAAAGAAAGAAATTCCGCGTAGCCGATTTTGCACTTTTGAATTCTGAACTAATTAATATTAAGTGCGGCAGAATAAGTTTAATTTGGGAGTATAAAATTAAAAAGTAAGTCAAGTTATTTAGTTAGTCTTAGAATGAGCCAAGAAGTTAAAATTGTGTAGTTAGGAAAAAATAAGAACTTGTATTATGGGACTTGAGTTATGTTTAAATACATCTATAAAACTACTCGATTGTGAATTTTTTGACATTTGAAAATCGTAGACAAGGACCCCATATCCCCGTCTGCTCGCGGTGTACAAAAACAAACACCACATAACTCTTTGTTTATATTATAAATCCGGAAGATCCGTACACAGTATAAGTTCGCCCATCATTCAACAGTAGATAGAACAAACCTCAAATGTTATTCTCTGTTTCTTCTTTTTTGTTAAGTTTCTGGAGAATGGCTTGCCTACTTTTCATGGTCTTAAATATTGACGAACTCACGTTTATTATACCCTAAATGAAATCTATGTCACTCCGTTTGTAACGCACAGAAATAATGATGGTAGAGCAAAATGGATTGGACACCCCCGCATAAAATTAAAAGTTATTTTGATTTTTGCATGTCCGTCTGTCCGTCCGTCCGTCCGTCGTACGCACGATAACTCGAGTACACGTTCACCTAGAAAGCTGCAATTTTGTACACGGACATTAATAAAGAAAGTAAAATTAAGTTCGAAAACGAGACAAATCGGGCAACTCCTTCGTGGGGTTGCCATACAAAAATTTCGTTTTCCACTATATATTTGGACACTACCTGAGAACACATCGACATAGAAAGCTGAAATTTGGTAGATTGTGTTTTCATAGTAATAGCAAATAAAATGTCAAAAGTGGACTATATATGGCAACCCCTTCTTGGTGTTGCCATATAATTTTTTTGGGTTTTTACTTATACTTTGAAAACTATCAGTACTAGGCATTTTTATTGTACTAAAAGCCTCTTCAGAATAAGAAATCCTATAAAATTGGTTATAATCATTTTTTCTGTCCGACGAGCCGTTCTAGAAATATATGCTAGAAGCCAATGCAAAAAATCAAAATTGTTCAAATGGGTGACCATATGAAATTTCATTCGGGCATTCATCTAGGGTATCATAAGAATTGGTCTTAGACCAATTCTAGCTTTTTCACTTGTTTTTAACTAGAAAGTTCTTGCCAAAAAAATACGCGAAAAACTTATTAAAGCAAGTAAGAAAGCTAGGATTGGTATAAGAACAGTTCTTATGATAACCTAGATGTAAACCCGTATATAATTTTGTATGATCACCTCTCTGTGCAAGTTAAGATTTTTGAAATGGTCCTTCGGACATTAAAGTAGTTATAACCAATTTCATAGGATTTCACATTCTGAAAAACTTTTCAGAACATTAAAATCGTCTAGACATGATCGTTTTCACAGTATACGTAAAAATCTTAAATTTGTATATGGCAACACAAAGAAGGGGTTGCCTGATTTATTCCATTTTCCAAATTCTGTTTACTATATATTTCATGTAGAGTATAACAAGTAAGCCCATAGGGTTCACTTGACTAAACTTAGATGCATAAATGCAACTTAAAGTTCGAAATAAAGTTCTAAATTTAAGGTACCGACAGAGCTATATTGTGATTTGATTTGTAAATATGGTTGGAGAATATCATTAGAACCTCATATTACTAAAATCGTGTGGTGCTGATTTGCATGTTTATCAAAAATATAATATTAGTAATTACTTCAAGTAACTTTTTTCTTTCTAACTTTCCCATTCTATAGCTCAGAAATACATTTTTAAGTAGACGTAGACAACTAGTAATAAACAAACACGCAACTATCAAAAATGAAATACTCCTTTATGAATCTGGATATACTTAATCACTTATTTATAAATATAGCATAATATCAAATGATTTTGGTACTGAAACTGTTCTCTATAGAGAGCCTCAAGTGAGGGTAATAAATAAAGCCGTCAACAGAAAATGAGAAGCATTTCGCACACATTTCATGCGGAGGGCCGACATATCATAAACAATAAATAAGCGCTTCTTATTACATCATTTCACGTCCTGATACTGTTAAGTAATATATTGCCACCTATTTGAATACCAAATCCAAATGCTAAATCTCATCTGCCTTTGTTTAGCCATCTTTTTGGATCCTTCAGTGTATCTCCAGTTACAGCCAAGCCGTATAGCCGGCACAAACGAAAAGTGCCCTTTAGAGGCAAGACAAAAGCAGCGGCAAGAAAGGACTAAATCACCCTCATATTTGGCGCAACTGACGGAGCACCAGCAAGCTAGCAGGACAATAATGGTAACAAACATCCAAATGGGGAGTCAGGACCCAGGATATGCGGACCATTTATTCTGCCGTGTGTACCTGACGTCAGAAGCACACTCATATAATGTGGGCATTTCGTGTGCTCATAGATAAGGCTATAAATTTCATCCACTTTTGCTGCCGTTATTTCCACCCTTAGTTGACGATGAACCACCATTCATACGCGATCTCACCTGGATATATGTTCTTCTTTCCGACAGACATGCATATATAGCTATCCTATGTATGGGATAAAGTGGTCTAGAGATGTATATACATATATCATATACCGGAAACAAGATGTTATTTGTGATTGCATCTTTATATACGACAGGAGAGGACTATGTATGCATGCAGTGTCGAGATGCTTTCTGTACCGTGTAAGGCACAATTTTCTGAAGAAGACAACACAACCAACCCCTGCATTATATTTCGGAGGGTAACAAATAATGGATATAACAAAGGCTAAAATATTTATGGTCGGTCAACATTTTTACAACGAACACAGTGGGCTTAAATTAAGTTTTCCTGCGGTTGCAATTTACTTTTATTTATTTATGCAATGACAAATGTTTTAATTCAAGAAAGTACCAGGTCTCACCAGGCGTTCGTATACATTTGAGTAAAGAATAATTTCAGTTGGGAAAATATTCACAAAAGCGGATTTGTGTTTACCATGAGCTCGGCGGAGTTTTTGAATACAATTCAAGCTTTTGACTATATTTGAATCTGTTTTGGGTCATTTTTTAACTCTTATCTAGGCTTTTTCGTAATCGTCTAATTTTTCATTTCCTCTGCACCTACATGTTTTTTTCGGTCTGCACTTCTATCTTCTTAACGTTATCTTTTTCCATTTTCTTCATCTTACCTTGGTTCCTATTGGTTCTTGGCATGTAATTGGACAGAGCTCTGTTTGTGATTCGTTTAAGGCAGCCATGTTTCTTTTCGGTATATTATAATTGACTTCGATTAGACTGTAATATTCGCAGTTTTCTATACTTCATAAGTGATGAGAAGTTAAGTTAAGTTATAGGTGGAATAATCTCACCAGACCCATCTAGAGCACCCACCAACATTGTGCCCTATAGATTCCCAGGAGCCAGTCTTTGTCTACTGCTCTTATAACCTGCTTCCCTAAGAAATGTCACGATGCTACCGAGATTCGCGGAAGCTTTGGAGAAACTTTGCGTCGTAAGTGTATCCACGGAAAGAAAGAAACAAAGCAAAATTTGCACGCATTGATCTTGCCACCCAAAAGTTAGAAGTTTGATGGATATGCCGCGGAAGCTGCATTCGAGCGGAGCGTGTACTGCATTCAATCTGCTACCTTGCACATCCATTTGTCTGAGCTAATGGATGGCACGGATCTGGTAAATTCAAAAATGTTAAAATTTTCCGCATTACATGGCATGCGTGATACCATAGATGGCACAAGAGCTGGATGTCGCATGGCATACTAGAGCAGAGTATACAAATTGTGAAATGGGTAGTGCATTCAGAAATGGGCCCTTACACGGTTTAGAGTATGCCGAGAGCAAATGTTTTTTTTAACAGCAGTTTTGTATTCGTTTGATCGACCTCCTCAACACTTCAGATACAAAAAAATATGAATCACTCGACGTACACATCAGTTCAAATGTTGTGGTCCATTCCGGAATGGACCACCCAGCCATATAAATTTTGTATACTTTTTTGATACTGCATGCGACATATAGTTCTTGTGCCATCTATGGTGATACACAGTGTGATAATATGATGTTGCAGCACTGCAAAGCTGATGCTGACGTTTTCTCCTGACATTTTTGAATGTCAATTGTGTTAATAAAATAATGCTCTGGATAAAATTGCTTTCATTAATTCATTCTACAATGGAAAATGTCGAACCATATGCCCGCAATTTTGTGAAATCATTTTTAGAAAAGTAATGATTTTTAAAGCAAATGAAACTATCCTCCTGGTTCTACGAAAGAGAGAGCTTTTATCCCTCTTAACTGGGCTGTCAAAGCCCGTTAGCAGAAATTGGTATTCTTCGTAAAGGGGTAAGAGATTTCAGCGTCAGACGACAGCTGATTTCTTAGCTTTTGCAGTGATTTTTTTTTTTAATAAATCCGCGTCCTGCGCCCATCTGCGCACTTAAGATCTACTATTGTATATTTAAAGGTTTTACTTTATTTTATCGAACTTTGTAATAATATACAGATTACATTTTATATATAATTTATAAATATAGAAAAAAAAACTGACCTTCTACGGGGACCGGTCCCGTTCGTCACCCCGCTCGGTGCGCCACTGGTAATGTATAAAAGTTTCTGAAATATAAAATAATTATACAATATGAGCCGTGCACAGAAGATAGTTCTAAAGAATATGAGGGATGACTTGGATCCGTTTGCTATTTCTGAGGCTGTATTCATAAAGAATCTCAGAATGCCAACATTTTTTGTCTTTAAAGTAGTTGAAATGACATAGCCTTACGATAATCTACATTACTCGCCAATGGTATCGTCACTTTTAAGTTTTGGCAACTATTGTTTTTTTTGCTACAAGTTTATACGAAAATCCTGTTGAACGTAATGATGGCTGTGGAGTTTTTTACCTGCGATTTAGGTGATAAAATAATAATTTAATTATCACTACGTGCTGTAAATTTATCATACCATAATCAATATTTGTAACTTGATTAAAGACGCACACAATTAACCTCGATAATCATATAAGGAACTACAGTGTAGCAAAATTTTTATGATGACATGTCTGGGCACAAGTGTAGCAAAATGCGCATTCTTCCTGCTAGCTTTGTGTGGTTGGACCTATTGCCATCATCGCATCGCCAAAAATTTCTTCTTCTTCTTCCTTTTTGCAAAGTTAATTGTCTTTAACAGTCTGCGCTAATTGAAAAGGGAGTATTCAGATTCTCCTCTCTTATAATTTTAAAATAAACCAATTTCCAAAAAAGTTGTGTAGAATACTAATTCTGCATAAATCTCTCACTTGCTAAATTTAAGAGATCACTTAAAAGTCTTTTGTGCAGAATTGGGGGTAATTCTAATTAAATAAATAATACTCCTGTCTACTAAAAGCGCAAATCACAATTAATTATTCATTAAGTATTTTACGTTAATTACAATTTTAGCTCTATAATATATAATATTTGTATTGTGCTTTTTTTAATTTTTTGGTTCCATAACGATCAATTCGAAAAAGTGTATTCTTAAAAGCATTAAAATCATGGGGACAAAAAGGTGGCATGTCCACTTTATTGTTTATTTTAAAGAAACATCTTGAAAATTATATGTACGCAGATTTTTAAGTAAATAATAATAGTAAATATAGTGTAAATATAATAAAAAGTTGTATTTCTGGCTACAAAATATAATTTATAGAAAGCTATCAACTAGTCATCGTCTGAGCAGGACAATGAATTCGATCTAGCCGCCTATATATTTCAAAGTTATAGAGGAAAATTCTACAGTGGGTTTCGTTATAAGTTTCTGGACTTTTGGAAGTTTCTAGTTCGTTGGGTAGCTAATCATGTTTAACTTTCTTTTGCTTTTTTTCATGTTATTAGAGCTGTTCTCTCTGCTGTTTAAAAAACTCGATTATATTAGCATTAAGTAAACGGTAAATGGTCCCGGAAGTCTAAAAGGGGTCTCGTTATTTCGATAATTCCAAAATATTATTTATCTACTTTTTTAATTAAAAGCTTAACTCTACAATACAATAAAATCAATTCCCGTCTAAACTTATCTAAATTCTCAATTAGACTCAATAAATATGGCTTTCTTATTTTTTAATACATTTTACATTTTTAAGCTTTTTTTTCTGGTCAATAAAAATTACGACTCCACTGATATTTTTAGTAGTTTTTACTATTTCAACACCTACTTAAATTATTCGTTGCAAACGTAACAAGGTGTTGACGAGAAAATACCGAGTGAATAAGGAAAGCCTAATGTATGTTTAAGTATATAGAGTGTTCAGCGAATCTGAAAGAAAAGGAAGAAAATAAACAAAATTGCCAAATTAATACATAAAAAATTACCTCTACCTGGAGTCTTCACAGGTAGAAAAAGGTTCCCACGAAGATCTGAAATGAAATAAAGAAATGAATTAGAGATGGAATAAATCAGATGTTTTATTGTTAATTATAACTAAGAGAAAGGTCATAGGTACACAAAGTCAAATCATGACCGTGTATACGTATGCCTATCACAACAATAAAGTCCATGTAAATTCGAGATTGAGGATATTGCAAGAAATAGTACATAAAACATTAATTCACGTACCAAATCACACATTGAATACAATTATTGCAAATGTTTGTGGACAATTAGAGTACAAAATGTACTGAAAATACTTACATGACACTTGCCACAAACATGTAGAATTCACAAATTACACACGTAATCCATGAAATTATTAATAAATATGCTTACCTGATATTACAAGGGGTTTCCGTAATGATGATAAGACCTGAAAAAAACACTAAAAAGCACGAACAAATCACTATTAAAGTTTGACGTGACACCCGCGCGAGTTATAATTAATTAATATTTGACTTCAAAAAAAAAATAAAAAACTCCGATTTAATTAAAAGAACATTTATTAGACGATGTGAAAGAGTACGCTAAGTACCAAAGACTGACTTTTACCTGTGTCACAATTCTTTTCACAGGTTTGCCTATTTCCCTGATTTTACAGAAATTATTAGGTCTTGAACTTTATCGCTAGACATTGCCTAAGCACAACTCAAGTGAATATTTTATGTTATTGCATTTACTTGCTGAATAATGAAGTTAACAAGAAAGAAATGAAACATAACTAGAGTACTGATAATTATAATATATGCATGTATGATGGTTTAGGCTGGACATATAACTCGCCCGATAATGTCAAAACAACGTAAACTTCAAAATTTCGCGACGTTTGACATAACGAAATTACGTAGAATTGAACCGTGATTTCGATGGCCGCGCTCGTTTCGCAATATTCTACGCGTGAAACGTGATATTCGCGATTTTTTACTAATACATTTCCCACAATGAGTGCGAAAGAGGCTCACAGTGGGAAGAAGACAGCAGATACTACGAAATGACATAAAAACCTACTACATTGAAATGAAACGTAGCAAATCGAGATTTTTATAGCAAATGTTCCAAAATTTTCAAAAATTGATTAAAATCATCGAATTGCACCTTTGAAACTGTCTTTGTTGGAAGAAAGCCAGTGATTTCCTTCAAAATTAGAAATTCTTCCTTCAAGACTGCTGTTCGGTCCTCATGATCGAATTAATGTAGTTTGATATCGTGATGTCGCTGCAGGACTTGTGTTCATGCCTGTAACATTCACCAATGTTGGTGTGCTGGCACATAGCCTTTCAGAGGGCTCCTTTGTTATAAAAGAGGATTGTGACCCTGAGTCTATGAGGCAACGCAATAATTTTGGTTCCCCATGTTGTGATTGTGCAATTACTAATGCTGTGGATAGTAGTGCATAATGGGATTCTCTACTCAAAAAGATTTGGGTGGCGTTAAATTCGTGAGCACCGTTGATGGGAGGTGACTCTGAAGCACGCTTGTCTCTGTTGGCTGTGAGCTGAGCTGATGAACATCCTTGATGAGGAATAACTATTTAGTGTGCTTGAGTTTCATTAGCACAATTGGGTTTTCGTGACCCTGTATTGGTTTGACTGTTGGAGGTTTGTTGTGATGTCGACTGTGCTGCTGCTTGCTCAAGTCTGTTGCTCTTAATTTTCGTTCGACGTATTTATGAAATTCTTGTTTTGTACTTCTCTTTGTAGAGTGGTGTGATGTATTTGATTGCATTTGCGGTAGGTCTATTTGCTAGGACAATCGTGACTTGTGTGATTTCATAACAAACAGTTGTTGAATCGGGCTGCTGCTTTGATGATTTTCAATCTTGGCTCAATATCCATGCCTTGATCCTTGACATCCCTCGTTTCATGCAGAATGGAATACTTGCGTTCGTTCTTTGGATGGAGGCTTAGCGTAGCGAGTGCAGGCTTCGAGAGTATTGTGCTTGAAATAGATTCTAAGATTTTCAATCTTTTGTCTATGAATGTTCTGAAATGAACGTAAGTTGGAAGCTCTTGCCATGCTCCAACCTCTTCGTCCCATTTTAATTTGAGCGTTATAACAGGCAGTTTCTGCACTACTAAATATATTAGGATTGCATTTCAGAACGTCGTATCTAACGCTAGACTTTGCAATTGTTGCAGACAATCTTCGGTTGTATTCACCAGGGCCTTGAGCCCATGACCCGTTTCAATGCTGGGCTTGGGTTGATTAATCAGTACTTTAAGTTGATAATTTACCAGAATCCGTTTGTTTTTGTATCTTTCCTTCAATTTCAACCGTAATCCTTCCCAGTAATAGGTGTGTGGCGTAGTAATTTCTCCGCTTCACCAGTCAAGAACGATTTTAGGTAGTGAAGCTTTTGCACTGGAGATAAATTAGTATTTTTCTGGACTAATGCTTCAAATAAATTGTGGAAAGATCGCCAGGAGTTGGTAAACTAATTCCGGGTAGGCTTAAGTCTTGTGAGCCCGTGGTAGCTGTTTGCGATGTGCTGTTATCTGATGCTGCCTTTACCGTAACTTGAAATCCTCGCAAGCTTTCCGTTAATTCACACTGAGTATTTTGATTCCAACTCGCCAAAATACTCTCCCTATAAATATTCATGATATATATTGCTTACAGCAAGATGTTGCAGCATACCTCGACGGCTCTGCCATTTTCTATTAAATTTTCCAATCTAATTCGTAGAATTGGCTCTGTAGCAGGGAACTCTACTAATGTTGGCATGATAATGAGTTTGGTCTACCAAGATGAATGTAACTATATGTGTACCGTAATATGGCTACCGCAATGTGAGTACCACCACAATGACTGGGTACAGTACTGCAGGTACCGTCAAGTGAATATCTCTTTATTGATTAAACTGTACTTTCTCACCTTTGTATTCGTCTTGCTGCAAGATAGGTTTGCTTGGAATGATGCAATGAGCGAGCATGGTCAGTGAGTCAGGGTCAGCAATGTTTATTCTACACTATTGCCTCTACAGTATGGAGTCCCCCAAAGATCGATGTTGGGTCCACTTTTATTCAACTTATTCATTAATGACTTGCCAAGAACTGTTCGTGACGTAAAAATACAACTCTACGCAGATGATGTTTAGGTGTATCTATGTCGGCCTATAGGTCTCCTCGAGGACTGCATATCACGAACTAATTTAGTTAGAATATATTCCTCGTCTGCATATAGACAATGGTCTGCAACTTATTTTATTTTTTTATTTATTTTATTTTATAATAACGCTTTCGATGTGTCTGACGCCCCGCCAGTGATCATGAGCCATTCTCCATTACCCATGCTGAATAAAATTACCAATCTTGGGATAGAATTAAATAAAGAGCAGTATGAAGTGTTGTGATTATATTAAGGCGAGAAAAATTTATGCTGGGCTGCGCAGACTTTCGCTCTTGGCCGATATATTGTTTTGAAATACTCGTCTGCCTCATTTCTCGTTTGGGAGCGTTGTTTTTCCCAAACTAGATAGTATATGTGCACGTAAAATGAGGGTGCATTCATTCAACGACTGTATTCGGTTTATATTTAGGTTGTGAAGATTTGAACACGTTTCCCCTTTTAGACTTCGATTACTTGGGTGGTTTTTTTAAAGCGTCGGGAGCTCTTTCTGCTGTTCGGCATACAGCGGTCCAAAAAGGCCGTAATATCTCAAGGAACTCTTCCAGACTACCTCGTCGCAGCGGAACAGAAATCTGAAAATGCCGCGATTCTATTGATCAGTTATGGAAAATTCTTACCTCGGCCAGACTATCAGATTATGGAATAGGTACCCGTTACTATGCAAACCACAAACAGCGTCATCAATGCAGTTAGAACTCAAGTTCAAACTCACTTCGCATGGCATAATAGTTTATATCCTCTTCTAGGCTAAGGAGCCAAATTTAAATTAAATTTAACATAAACTTAAAGTAAATTATAAAGTGCAGTAGGTACTTATTTAGTTTGTATCTTTTCAGGCTTGAAACTATCTTTTATTATTTTTTTGAACTATCGATTCAATGCAGATTATTCTTCCCTTTGTTAGTATAGAACTTAGTTCTTTTCTTTTCTATCATAAATATATCTAGCACCGGTTTATTAGTTTGTACTTTAAAAGATTGTAAATCTTGTATACATTCATTACCAATAAATTATTATTATTTTTATCTCTCTATCAGATAACCGAAAAAGCTTGACTTAATTACCAAAAGAGTGGAATTCTTGCTATCGAGAAAATTGTGTAGCGGTTGTTTTGTGAGCGCTAAAACTGCTGTCGTTCCTACATGTATTTCAATAATAAGTATAAATATAATCCACCTATACTTATTGGTTAAAATGTGTATCTTCGATCGAATTTCAGCTCTGTTATGAAATACTTTTTCCATCTTTAGTTCGGATTTCATATTTATAAAAATCGTTGCATACCTTTTTGTCGACCGCATATCTTCAATATGCCGATCGCAAATATCCAGCAGAATACTCGCCACTTGGTCCAGTCAAACAGATCTTCTTTATTTTGACTCTCCATTTTATTTTGCTATTTTGATACAGCTAATCATTTTACAAAGATTTTATAAAAATTACCATTAAACAGATTATTTTTCATGTACGGCGTGAATCAGAATCAGTCAGCTGAGATTTTAGTTGTTAGCTTAGATTATATTGCCAACAGCATGAGGAAAAAAACTTAAGCATTTTTCTTCATGTAGTAGAATCGCATCGATGTGTTTGTTTTAGTCATAGAAGTAGTAAACTACGATATTTTCAGGGCTGGCACATAGTTAAGTGGTTGAAACTTTATTAAGTATTGAAGAAATTTAATAGAAGGGGTCCCATTATATCACAAGCTTTTTAAATAATTTTTTAAATTTATAGTTTTATAATCTTTTTATAATTTTTAAGATTTTTAAGAATTATTCTAGCGCCCCATTTATTTTCTGATAAAGTTCTTGGGGTTGCCCTTGTATGGCTGACATCATATAAACAACCATAAATCTTCGGTCAGCTAACAATACAATTCAATTGTAAACAAGCAAACTGGCATTGACAAATTTTCAATTTGATATAATCTAAGGTTGTTAAATGTCATTCCAAAACATAAGCAAAGGTTCCAATGATAACAAAAGTGAAGTTGTTTTGTTTTACTCTACGGAGAAGAATGTGTTAAACCTGTAAATTAAACATTCTTAGCTAAGTCAGTTTTAATTTAGTTTTTCTTAAATTGATTCTTCCCAGATTATAAAGGAAAACCAGCTGAGTAAGTCAATTAAACCTTGTTTAAGTGCCATAGTCTGTCGCAGCTATGAGTCTATAGCACTATACAAACTACCATCGGTCACAAATACATAATTTTGCCTTATTCTTTTTCATTTTTGAGAACATTTATAAAGATTTGACATGTAGTAATTAGTGGTGTATTATAAGAAAGTCGCAATAAGATGAAAATTAGAAACACTTTGGATACAGACAATGTTTCCTCACTGTCTCAAAATTATACCCAAAGTGTATATTCTTGCTTGATTTAAGCAGAAAACTTATATTCAGACATAATTTTGCTCAAAATTTTAAGGAATATACATATCTTCGATCCCTACATACTCAAATAACTTACCAAACCTGTACGGGACTTTCCACTATCGACATCAACCCTGTATCCTTCATAAATATATTCATAACTAAGAAAATCTAAACTATTTCTCGGATTGATTGTATTTCGATACATTTTACCCAAAGTTTATGACTTAGCTCTTAACTCAATCCTCCAAGGTTGCAGTGTTACCAATCTTTTGATCCAATGTGGTTTTATAAGTCCTTATCACTGACAAATGATATTAAACCACGTGAATGAAATTCTAAATTTCCTGGCGATGTTAAAAATGTGTCGTAAGTTAAATTGCTTTTTACCGCCATTTCGAAGGATGCAGCACATTCACTAAAAGCGTGCTTGGTGGGAGCATGTCTGTGAACGCTGACTTCATGTGCATAAAGTCACCTGTTCAATGTTTAACGAGGCAAAGTTGGTGTTATTTCCTTCCTGCCGCAAGCTTGTACCCACAGCTGATAAAGGTGCTAAAGAAGACGGCTAGTTTTACATTCTCAACACGTTCTCAACGGGGTTCACAGCTTGTCTGGCGATATAAAAACTGGCGCCGTAAGCTTAGGCCCTTTTTTCTTTTAATGAGATGAGGTTAGGTTTGATGGGAGGCCCCGGAACACTTTTAATGATACGGCGGAACCTGGACATGTTTAAGAAGTTCGCTGACTTGTAAAGATATCGGACATTTTGCCTTCCGACCTTTCTCAGATGACTATATACCTGGAATACTTAATGATATCAATGAATGTCGGTTCATCGGTTTATTATAATTTTATGGCTTGATGATATTTCCAGCACGCTCCAATCCAAATCGATTATTGAAGTACAGTCCATGAATTAGTGATAAGCACTTGTGAAGTGGTTTAATTGGAAATAGGAATATTAAAAGATACCGCTGCAGAAGGGTCTTTATAAGTAATTAAGGCTCCTTTGATTATATAAAATGGCAATTTTATTAATTGTAAGTACTGACTTGTTATTAGCTTAATAGTTGACTTTATACTAGGCAAGCTGAAACTACACATGGAAATAATAAATTACAATTACATATACGTCCTTTTTAGTTTTTCAAAGCCTATGTAGTCACTTTTGCACTGCTAGTGTAATAAATTCTTCATGAGGCACGCTACTACTTAGCATACATATATAATGCAAATAGAAATGGTGATAAGCCAGATTTGGCGTAATAAATTCTAGTTGTGTTAGTGGACCATGTTTTTGTGCTTAAGGTTTACATAAATGATAACTCTGTAGAGGAGCAAAAAGTAATTTTGAAACGATTAAAAAAAGTTTTTAGTTTGGTGCCATACTTTTAATTAATTCAACAATTTTTGTTAATTTCATTTAAAAAGAAACTTGATAGTCCTAAATATATCTGATATCTATTCCCGAATTCATAAATTGAAAGTTTTCCTTCACAGAAAAAATATTTGAAGGCTGTCACGATTCTTCCCCTTCAAAAACATGAACAAATTTAACAATATAGCTCCTCGACATCTCAATAACTCCTATAATGTCCTGTTCTTAAAAAATTGCGCTCAAGTACACGAATTATACACGTTTCACCTATTCCTGTATAGCAAACATGGTATTTTCACCTAGATGGTATGTAGAGCAGAAGGTGATGGTACTCGAATAAAAAAAAAACTGTATTGCAGGGGGTGCGGAGGGGGCTGTCCCTATCAAACGATTCGGAATTACAGGGTAATTAAGAAAAAATCTAGTTTTTCACAAAACACACTGTATCTTACGGACAGGGTGTATGGTCACAATCTAAAGCTGGCTGTATGCAGAACTTCAATGGCCTTTCCAACGACTACTCAACCAGCCTCGTACTCTCTCCTCTCAGGAGTTATGGCGGTATAAACTTAAAAATTAGGATTTTCTTACTATTTTTTTGCTCTGACCTCTTCTTATTTATTTTACAAAATTAATTAATTAAAGCGAAATGCTGGTTGTGTGCCGAAAGTGCTCTCATACGTTAAAGAATGAAGCGGTAATTTATTCCATAAAAAATGTGCGGAGATAGCTGAATATCATGAAAATTTGTGAAAGCGGGTCGTAATATCACCACCAGTGCTGAGTGGCGGATCGTTAATAAGCAGAGAGTTTTCATACAATTTGTGAGGTCGGGTCGTAATGGAACGACCCACAATATAAAACTTTTCAATATACAAGATGCGCATTCTTTCTGTTGGATGTTCTTTGCGAAAACTTCAAACTTAGGACAATATGAATATCAAAAGGAGAATATGAAATATCAAAAAGGTAGCAAGTCAAATATCTAACTCTGTAAAAATAAAGCCCGCATCAAAGATGGAATTTGCTTACCACCAGAAAAAGCTCATACAATCGCTAGGATAAAAAGGATGGTATTTGATATCTGCTGTGAATTTCACTATAAGTTGTTGATTTTCCTTGTACCAATATAGGACCAATATAAAATGAAATTAATGAAGAATGATCATTATTTAATTCTGATGTGTTTTGTTCTGGACTAGCTCATTGTGACTTTGTAAGGTTCTTGAACCGACACAGCAACTAATTAGTTATCATCAAATGAAAAGAAATTCGTCGCTTAAGGTCTAAAATTTAACGGATGTTTATTAGCAAAACAAGGTATCGCAAAAATTGGAGAGATCGCATGTTCAAGGACACCTCTATTGGCACAGATGGTACCACACATCCTATTGGTTGGTTGACTTCGGTTAATTTTGTTAAATGTCTAATTCGTTCAGAACAAGCAAAAGCTAGAATTGGTCTAAGACCGATTCTTATGATACCCTAGATGAATCCGTATATAATTTTGTATGGTCAAAAATCAGTATAAGTTTAATCGTTGAAGTGGGAAAACAAAAATGACTATAACAAATTTAATAGGATTTCATGTTCTGAAGAACTTTTCAGTACATTAATAACGTTAGGTCTGATCATTTTCACAGTATGCGTAAAAAAGTAAAAATTTTAAATAGCAATACCAAGCTGCTCGATTTAGACCTTTTTTTGAAATTATATTTACTACTTTATGAAAACATTGTGTACGTTGACGTGTTCTCAAGTAGTGACGGAAAAACGAAATTTTTGTATGATAGCACTACGAAGGAGTTACCGATTTGTCTCATTTTCGAATTGAATTTTACCTTTATTTTAAAAAAGCCCATGTGCAAAATTTCAGCTCTCTAAATGAATGCGTTCTGGAATTACAGTGAGAAAAGACGGACGATCGGACAGGCGGACTGACAGAAACACGGACAGATGGACGACAGACGGATGTGTAAAAATCAAAATAGCTTTTAATGTTATGCGTGGGTGTCCAGTCCACATTGCTCTACCAGCATTAATTCTGTGCGTTAAAAACGGAATGAAAAACATAGTATACTCTATAGATTTCATCTAGAGTATACAAATTCAGCAAGTGTTCTTTGGTGTTGCCTTGCTTGATAATAATGAACAATTATGACAGTCATATCAGCATCCAATCTTTAAATTGTCCAAAAGATAATGGAAGCCATATTCTGACTATACCTCCTCACATATTTTACAAGACTAATGCGTTAGGTGTTTGGCCCACTAAAGCCTTACTATAATTCTGCCTGTGACAACTAGATGATTAAGAGTGCTGAAAGACACATACCTATTTAGTTGTATACCTGAATATCTCGCCCGTGCTTTTCCTCGAGTATTTACTCCTCATAATATATAAAGTGGGTTTCGTGGTACTGGAATCTTCCCCTTTAACTGTGATATATACAAAGAAGATGATTATCTTTCGTTTTTCTTATGTAACTGACAGACCTGAGAAAATCTAATAGAACAGCATTATAAAGACGCAGAAATTACTCTGAATTAGCAGAATAAGAAAATACTAATTGATTCACCCCAAAAAAGGAAAGTTAGAGAAGAGCTTAGATTGAGAGAAGAGAAAACATATAAAAATGCATAACGAAGCTAAAAAGCGAAGAGGATCTTAGACGCAACGGTAATCAGTAGTATCAGGAGAGGAAGATTTATTTGGTTCGTCGAGTTGTTAGTTTGAAAACCTAATTAAACCTTCATTGACGCTTCAAACTGATGATTGAATTATATCGAATTTCTTATCTGAATTTTATAGGGTAATTTTTCACTTGTAATTTCGATATTACAGTCAAATCAAGCAATTAATTACATTAGATTAGATCACGTGAGCTTCACATTTACTGCGCTGTTTTTCCGGGATCACAAATGAGAGTGTGCAATAAACTTGTACTTAGCACCACATTTTCGCATAAGCAGATTCCAATTATATGAAGTGTTCACCTAGAAATTAGTTAGTTTAGACTTTTTTTTTTATAAATACCAATATACATACTCACGATTGAGTTGATGTAAAGCAAGCAGGGCAATGCATGAAATCCCAGTTGGGAAAGGTACCAGGTGCAGTAGTTGTCAATTTTGACTAGATTGAAAAGGTAATTTGTATGGTAAACCTTCCTGGGTTTGGTTTTTATTACCGTTTCCTGGCTAAACCTAACCTAACGTCTCACTAATTAAAACGCACAAATCCCGAAGACTTCATATTCCGACAATAAAACTTGCGTAGTCAGACTCTTCCCAACCCAAGGTAAAGCTCGATTAACCAAAACAAAAAGATACAAAACGTATTCAGAAGATTTATATTTACGCTTGAATCATCTGGCAAGCAGAAAGCTTTATAGAATTTAAGAAGGTCCCGAGTAGATAAAATTGTTCTGCCCAATTTAAATATTTTTCAAAGAAAATTAGAAAAAATACTTATAGTAATAATATATTACAGACTCAATCGAACTTTCCGATAGGGGGCTTAATTTTATAAAACCAATAACCTTTGTAGTAGTTCAGGGGGTTGATTTGATTAAACTCCTGATATTGTAAATCAGTGACTCGATTGCAAGACACATGCTCACATATTCCTAATGTGTATGGTGACCGAGGACGCAAGTGACAGTGCGAGCTGAGAGCTGGCGATCCTGCGAAGCTAGTTTGCCTAGGAATTACAGGCTCCATAACATCTACGGCTATTGCTGCCCTTGAGGTCTTACTTAATCTGGCATTCCTGGATCTAGTCATTCAGGCAGATGCCAAAAAAGCTAAGTGCATATTCTGCTCATGGGGATATTGGGAAGAAGCTGGACTGCTTCTTCTTATTTCTCATTCGGGTGTGGGCTGGAATGGGAAAACTTCTAGCATGTATGCCACTTGATGCGATGGTACCAGAGCTTCATTTTAGGTTTTGGTTCTCTGTGAGTTTTCCTGAAAGGGAATCGTGGACTGAGGGAAGTGCCTTATCGAGCCTTCGCCGTTCCGCTTTGAAAACGGTTCCCTCACAAATAAGGGGGCCGGTACTGGGAGTTTACTTTCTTGAACCTGACTTTAGGTTAGAGTACTCTGTTTTTGGTTTCTGAGAATAATTCTCAAAACAGGCTAAAAGGTATCATGGTGAAAATAAGGAAACTGAAACTGTGCATTTTAGTCATCAGACAGTCCTCCCGCGTGCGTGAATATTCAGCTAAAAATATAAAAGTGGATACGACTGTTAAAAGATTTGGAATAATCAATAAGTCTCTGACTGGATAGAACAGTGTTTTAGGTTTAATATTACTATGCAGACCCATTAACCAAATCGAATCGAATTCGGGTCGTTTTGGTTGTAATTTTCGACGACCTGGAAGTCCGTACTATTTGCGCACGGATTTCGGCTTCTTTAGCCGTAGGGAACTGCGTCGAGATTCCAAGTTTTGGATTGTATTGGTAGTTGGAACTGAACTTGGAAATCTAACAGATTTCCTCGTGTTTTCCTTATTATTTTCGTATGGAATTCACAGACTTTTCCATGGCATTTCTATTTAGAAATTTCAATGCTTTTTCTGCATTTTTTATTTAAGAAATTATATGTCCAGATGCTATGCAGGTAAAAATGAGTCATGACTTGAATAAAGAGGTGTTATGGAAGTTATGACTTCCTCTTATTTTACGAATTTACTTATTTTTCACTTAGCCAAATCCGCATTTTTTCTGCATGGAATCTATGGACTTATAATTTCACCACCAAAATGTTCTGCTATTTCTACAGATAATTTGGTTTTACCAGTTCCCGTAGCCCATCAAGTAACAATTAAAGCAACGAACTGTCAAGACAAAATTCCATGAACAATGCGAAATGAAATTCCTCGTACCTCGATCGATCAATAACACATCTGTAAAGCCGAAAATGGCGTCCTGTAAGCATGTAAAACAGCTCTGCGTGAGAATGCCGTCACTTTTTTCCGCTGGAATTCTGTAAGAGAATTCCACAACAGGAATTTTTGCTTCTTGGGGAGTAGTATAGTCAATCTATAGTATTGAATCCTTATTGTATTCGTTGTATTATAGTTGTGTGGTTGATTGATTGTGTGGCTGTGTGTGCTTTAGTTAGGGTCTAAGTGATCAATTATTTAGAGGTATCAGCGATCGAACACTGTAAAAAATGTGCACAATTGTTGCCACAAACTTTAGGTATTTTTTCCTAAATTGTAGAATTGTAAAATGTTGTGAATATTCCCTACATTTTTTGGAATATTGCCTACATTTTAAAGAAAATTCCCTACATTTTAGGGAAAAATACCTAAGCTTTGTGGCAACAATTGTGCACACTTTTTACAGTGAATGTCTAGACGTAGAATGGATGAGTGTGTGATGTAGATAATAGAAATCCTCTCACTGAGTAATTTTACTCATTTGAATCTCTCAATTACCTTGCAGGCCCAAATAGTGTGCAGGAGCGTGCCTTCCCTCCCCCAGGCAACGAGTGAAATCTGGCTGTTAAGTGAATATGTATCCGCATAAAAAAACACTTTAACAAGAAAGTTTTCCGTTTTAGAAATATATATGTTTGATGACATGCATTAATACCCATCACGGCCTTATTTGTTGTCTTTACCCTGTAACATAAAATGTGCCAACCTGAAAAAAGTCTGTATGTAAGTTCTGTGTGCAAAAGTACGGACGCGGTTGGGGGCCGACGAAAAACAATCATGATTAAGACGAAAGGTGGCGTGCATTAGTAATAATAAAGAGCACATTGAATGATTTTTTAATTCATAGATGTTAAAAAATAAGTTTTTGTTGTAAGATTATCTGCCTTTCTTATTTGCATAACCGTTTTACACAAAAATTTCTCGGAAGTTTTCTTAGAACTATTTTTGAAAGTCGAAAATACCTGGAACACTGTACCTGGAACACCGTACCTCCAACTTCCCCAATAAGTTGTTATTCCTAACCCTTCAAGCTATCATCGGTTTCATTTATAACAACCAATTCAAAGTCATACGAAAATTGAATACAATATTATAATGGGTCATATACATAGATGACACAGAAGAATTTTTAAAACTTCTCTTTTTAACGATTGTAAATTTAATTATAACTACAGGAAAAAACAACCGCCCCTTCCGGTTTTAGAAGCCGGGGCCTTCCGATTTCCGGTCGACTGTTGTCAATACATAATAACGATACACATACACAATAGTCACTAATGATAATGAAACATCGATATTGATTCATCCACCCACAACACGAGATCATTTTTATTCTATTCAATAGCTTATGCACGTCGTGTCATTCATTTGCCAATATTTTATTACATTTTGATACATTAGTTTAAATTTCCTATAAAAAATTTTCTTTTAAGTGCAATATTACATGTTCATTGTTGTTTTTTAATACTTGTTATGTGTAACGTAATTTATTATAACTTTAAAGATATTTTCTTGGTAATTTCAAAAGTGGTCTATATATGATTATATTGTCTTACAGCCCCAAAAAGAGGCCTCATAAAGCTGAGAGTCGAAACGTTGGGAAATCATAATTAAAAAAAAAAACAATAAAGATATTCTAAATAACTCTTTTATATTTTAATTCGATCTAGATGAAGATTTGTCCTAATAAATTCGCATAAAAATCTATTGTTTCTAATTGTTACAAACGAAATGACAGGCTTAGAATTCCCTAGGATTTCATCTAGGGTATAAAAACATCAATAATGCTTTGATTGCTGTTTTACGGCCCATTTTATTTTCAATTTAAAATACGCTCTTGAATGCGAGCTAGTATGGAGATTTATGGAAAAATATTTTTATAATTTACCGAATACCAAAATCGTTTCTATATCATCTGAGAGTTTTATAAAGAATCTCAGCCAATAGAATGTTCAAGCTTTAAGTCTTTATGTTGTTACAGTTCAAATTAAATTTCAATTATTTCAAAACTTTAACATGTTTCCATGGGTTCAGTGTCAAGATGTTTATATTTTATATTTATTTTGCGCCTTACAATGCAAATATTTAATTTACTAATATTACTCATATCAACAATATTTACTTTTAAGTAATTTTATTTTGAATATCTTTTCGTTAGAACAAACATTTCTTGCTCAAGTTGGCAATAATATTTTTCTGAAACCACAATATTATATTTGATTATATTTGATAATATTTAATCTTTTCTTTTTAAATTGAAAATCGGAAATGTAAATAAAATATGAATATATTTTTAAAACAATAATGCAACAATTGATACGTACCGATAGTAGGTAATTTGTGTACGCATGCATATAGATGTTCAATTAGATCACTCACAGTTTTTATTTAACATACAACATTTTATTAAAATGATAAAGTTTTGAATTTCAGAATTTACTAAGATTTTTCCAAAGTTCGTTGAACCTGATCATAACAATTGCTTTGGCTAGATTTATAGTCAGAATGATGACTACGAATTCAGTTACTACCTATATGAATATATAATTATGTCAAAGATAATAATAAACTGTAGTTGAAAATAACCACTGGCATTGTCATTTAAAATACTAGATATCTTGTGTAAACAAATGTAGTTAAAAAACTGGAATAATAGTTATGCATATATTGGCAACAACTTGTGGTCACTTGTAACTAGAACTTTGTTTAAAGTGACTATAACTGCAGTCAAAACATAGATAACTATACGGCGTTGCCCGGCGATTATATATCGCGTTTTCATTTTTGCTACCGAAGCATAGCACCGGTGACAACTGGGGTTACCGTAACCCTGCACCGAATTATCATTTTCATCCAAGTGATAAGATCTATATTCGAGTTGATGGCGTTATAATTTGACATTAAAAATGTCAACAACAATAAAGAGGAATAAAAAATTTGTGAACTTTTTAATTTATTAAAGCATTATCGTGACGAAATTGAGTATTTTTAGGAAGAAGAGAAACTGTATGATGATTGAAGAAATGTGACTTTCATCTATAAAATAAATAGAGTGCCGTGAGTAAGAATTTTCGGCTGCAGTGAAGAGCTTGTTGCTTCTTGTTCCTCGCAAGGTATAATCTGGTACCAGTTAAGCGAAATAAAACTCGAGCTTGATGGTAATATTTGTAGAATTCAAAGCACACTTCTGAATAGATTGCTCATCATTTGAGAAACTGATGCAATATTCATCCACTAAAAGACCTACAAAAATGAAATGTGGAAATCCTGAAATACCCATAGGAGAGCAAATTCAAATTAATGGACTCTTGGTAACCAGGAGGTTTTTAGGTAAGTCAATATAAAGACTCTAAGTTTTGATGTACGTGCCACTCTCTTAAAAAAGAAATGTTGATATTGATGTATGTCTATATTTTCAGATCAGTGGCTGATAGATTTGGTGTGTCCCTTTCCACAGCATGGATCTCGGTGCAAAAATTAAATTTGCCAACTGCTGGTCGATAATTGTGGAGACTTCATAAATTGGCCGGAAGGTAACAGGGCTGCGGATGAGATGAAAAAATGGCGAAGCATGTCCGGAATTCCTGGGATTATTGGCGCAATTGATGGCTGCTATATTCGAACCAGCACACCATCACTTCATCAAGAGAGCTATGTTTGCAGGAAAAAATATCATGCACTAAATATGCAAATCGTTTGCACCTCAGACAAAAAATTTATTAGTATCGATATTGGCGCCCCAGGTAGTAAGTATGCTTGATGCTAGGGTGTTCAGAAGGTCAGATTTGTTCGAGCATATTGAAATAGATAAAAATGCTACATTTCCTGGGAATAAGCACCTCATTGGCGACTCTGCATATCCATTGTGCGAATATTTATTAGTTCCTTTCAAAAGGTGTGGAGACCTAAGTATATGTAGGACAAAAAGTTTATAATAAACAATTATCTGCGTCTAGAGTACGAATTGAACAATCATTTGGGCTTTTAAAATGTAGATTTAAGAGCTTAAATTATGTGTACATGCGCAGGACAAAATATGAGTTGTCCACCTCGAAGCCTTCTTAGGCAGCTACCGAGTACATAGTGAAAAACAAAAGTTGTGTATGGCATCACTAAGAAGGAGTAGTAACCCAATTTAGCCCATTTTTGAAATGTTATTTACCATTTCTATGAAAGCTCCACAAAGCAAATGTTTTGCATGGCAACCCTACGAAGAAGTTGCCTGATTGGTCCCTTGTCTGAACTTAATTTAAATTTTTCTTTAAGAAAATCCCGTCTACAAAATGTCAGCTCTCTACGTCGACGCGTGAGGCAGTTTACAAATATATAGTGCAAACCTAAACGTTTGTATGGCAACACCAAAAAGCGGTGGCCCGATTTGGTTCATTTTGAACTTGTATTTGCAGTTCTCATGAAAACGCCGTGTACAAAATTTGAGCTCTCCACGTCGATGCATTCTCGGACAGTTTCCAAATATATAGTGAAAACGCAAAGTTTTGTATCGCAACATCAAGAGCATGTTCTCCGGTTCAGGCCATTTTTGTAATTTTATTTACTATTGCTATGAAAGCACCAAGTACCAAATTTTAATTCGGCACGTTGACGCATTCTCATGCAGTACCAAAATATATAGTTAAAAACGAAATTTTTGTATGGCAACCCTACGAAGGAGTTGCGCGATTTCTCTGATTTATTAACTTAAATTTAAACTTTTATTTAAAAACGCCATGTACAAAATTTGAGCTCTCCACATGGACGCGTTCTCAGGCAGTTTCCAAGTATACACTGAAAGCCTAAATTTTTGCATGGCAACACCAAAAAGAGGTGGGCCGATTTGGTCCATTTTTGAACTTGTATTTGTAATTTTTATGAAAACATTGTGTTTAAATTTCAGCTCTCCACGTCGACGCGTTCTCAGACAGTTTCCAAATATATAGTGAAAAACCACAATTTTGTATGGCAACACCAAGAAGGGGTTGCTCGATTTAGTCAATTTTTTTAATTTTATTCACTATTGCTATGAAAACACCAAATTTCAGCTCTCTATGTGCAATCGTTGTCCGGCAGTGTCTAAATATATACTAAAAACCGATATATTTGTATGGCAACCACAGGAAGGAGTTGCCCGGTTCAGTCCATTTTTGAGCTTGTATTTGCAAATTTTATTAAAACGCCGTGAACAAAATTTTAGATTTCCACGTAGATGCTTTCTCAGGCAGTTTTTAAGATCCCGACAACAGCGCCATCTATCCTGTCCAAAACTATTCTATATTTCAAGCTGGAACCAAACACATTCACAAAATTTCATTGGAATCGGTGATTAGCATGTACAAACATCGTGACACTGGATTTTTATGTATATTAAGATAAGCAAAATTGACTAGAAGTAACTCTTGAACCATGAAAATGTTTAAATAATTATCGTTTTTGACTAAAAAATTTCTCTGGTTGTGTAAGAGCTAGGTGGCGCTGGGTAGAAGATGTTACCGAAAAACTGGTTTTCGGTACCTTTTTTCCAATATGGTAACGCGAGCGGCGGTCGCTCAAGATCGTAAACTCGACATATTAATAAAGACACCAAACTGTACAAATGTACCAAACTAGAACTCTCCTTGACCTTTTGTAGCGAAAGCACCCTTACCTTGATTAATAATAAATTAATAACAAATAAATAAAAAACGAGCATCTTGACGCTACCCTTGATACAATTATTGAACGTCAAAAGTTAAAAAACAAATGAAAAAGCCAAAAGTGGTTTAAAACCAATTTCTTATAATACATTGTCTGTATGGTTTTCGTATGGTGTCCACTTTGTGCAAATTTGATTGTTGTTTCGCCTTAGAACGAAATGAAACCATCAAATGTAGTATAGGAAACTTTGCAATGTTAACCTCTTTCATAGTTGAAATTTGTTTGTAATCATAACACCTTAATACAGTTTTTTTTTATATAATTCCAATTTCCAATGCAGCCGGGGAAGTATGGGAGCTATTTTGTTTGCTATGTTGTGCCTTTTACTTGTTGGCAGAACTGTCGCAGCAAGCATCAAATTATGAACTTTTCCAAACCGAGTAGAAACCATTTTCACAGCAAGCATCATGATATTTCGAAAAAGGCTTGTACGGCATGCCCGCTATTATATGAAATCGAGCTTTGATGATGCTTGCTGCGTCGATTACGTTTTGTCCTTTAGACATAGGTTTTATGACAATACTGAAATTTTATCATAAAAATGAAGTAAGGCGATGGCTAAGGGCTACTAATCCTTGCAAAATGGTCCATTTTTTTAAATTAAATATGAGAGCTCCTTTGAACGGGTTTCAAAAAACTGGCAAAAGACTGTTTAGTAATAATGTTTTCTCTGATTCCGATTTTCTTCCATAAGTAGTAACCTACGGTATTGTTGCTCGAAAGGTTGGCACTGAAAATTGTCCTGCTGATAACTATTGCTGTAGAAATATTACAGGCTATAAAACTGACTTCAAGGCATAGAACTAGTGCTGCAGAACTCACCTTTACTGCTCTTAGATACTGTCCACTGCCATCCATCGACAAATTTTAATTCAGATTTTGTAAATCATAAAAAGTTTACTCTTTATTTGGAGGATAGGACGGGAAATTGGTTTGTTCCTAAAAATTATGATTTTGTGGTGTGAGAATACTTTTTTAGCCTAATTTGTGATTACACATCCAAGGATCAAATCTGTTATTTTAAATAGTCTGTGTAATTATTGTATACAATTAGACACATTAGAGGAGAATAAAAAGAATGAAAACATTTGCCGCTGAAAATCTTTTCCCGTCTAGTAAGAATGCAGTCTCAGATGTTTGTCGGCTAATAGGTCATGCTACAAAAGTCGCTGCATGTAAATCCACTTTATTCATAATAAAACCCAATAATTTTTTATTTAATTTGCGTTTTGATTGTATGAATTCCGGTTATCGTGTAGCTTCAATTTTGCGAATGTTCAGCCTATGGTGATATATATTGCAATTTTTCTGTGTACCACTCGGTTAAGTATTATAAAGTTTCTGTCTCTTCTGGGATTCATAAATATTTTCTTAATAAGTTCTCAAGAGAAATTTATTGTGTCGATGACCCGAAGTGTATCTCAGGGCTTCAAGAAAGGGGAAAAACCGCTCTTGACAATGCCAGTGTTAATATCGAACAGCTTGCTGCTGAAATTGAGCTGAGAATTTAAAATAGGATTAGCGGATTACTGACGAGCCTTGAGGAAGGAATTTTAACTAAAATTCTTGCAACGTATTCGCTGTGCAGTCTGATGACCTAATTCGCAAAGCGTACCTCTCTGATACCATAGTAACTGGGATTCCTAGTGTTGTGGGAGAAAATACAAAAGATAATATCGCTGCAGCTGTAGGTCACAGGTCGGCACCATTTGTAAATACCTTTCGTTTGAGCAGTAAATCACAAACTCAAATGACGAGACGTAGTCCGGGGGCACCAATTTTAGTGAGATTTTCCTGTCCGTCAGAACGACGTGCATTTATCTCTTTCTTGAAGATACTTGGAAGTTTTAAACTTTGTGTCATCGAGGGGTTTTGCTCTCAGAGTCCAATTTTTGTTAATGATAGCATATCTCCTACAAAAAACATCATTTTGCGGAAGCTATACGTACGCGGAGAGACAATAACCTCGCTTCTGTTTTTACTATGGATGGATATGTTTTTGTGAAGAGAAGAACTGAAGATCGATCTTCGAAAATTATCACCGCTAGCCAGTTGTTCGTGGTCATTACTCATACACGGAATATAGGAGTTTCTGCAGTACAATGTTCAAAATTAATTACTCTTGTCGCTGTTTGGGGTAGTATCTTTCATTTGTCTCTATCATATAATGTAGCTTTAATACTCCAATTTTTTTGCGTCATCACTTTTTATTTAATTACATTTAACATACATATTTTTCTGTTATTTCTTTTACATAGTTTTACTAATTTTAATAACGACTGTTACTTTGTTAATTTTAAATTCAATTTTCTGTCGTTTCTCTTTGATTTGGATTCCTTAGCTTTTACTATTTTAACTTTGATGAATCTGACACCACCATTTATTCTAATTTAACCATATTGGATATTTCACCTGAATTTGTTATTGGAGCTTTATATGCAACTGTTCTCTGATTATAGCTCGAGCGATCTGAGCTCTTATACTGCTCAGATTATTATTATTCAACATTTTTTGTAAACGTGCCAATGGACTAAATGTCTGCTTAGTAAATGCCAGAAGCCTACGTAACAAAATTGATGATCTACGGAAAATTTATGTTCGATGTAATATTCATATTATCCTCGTAGCGGAAAGCTGGCTTCATGCGGGTATACTTTCTAGTCTTGTGTCCATTCCAGGCTATAGCTTTTATAAGATTGACCACCTAAGCCGAGTCGCCGGGGTAGTTGCTATTTACTTGAAACAGGGCCTTAAAAGTTATAGAGTAGATTTTTGGAAGTCAAACAACACTGAATATTTGTGTTTTGGGATTGACACAGGGGCGGACAAATGTTTGCTGTCTGTTGCGTCGCGCCTTACCCATCTTTATGAAAATGTTATAGTACGGGGTAAGTTCAATATTAATATTATAAATCAATCGAATATTACGGACAGCTTTTTATTTCTAATGCAATCGTTACACTTAAATACTGTTCATTTCTCCCCCACCTACTTTTATTTCAATAACCAGTCCCCTTTAGATCTTTTTCTAACTACCAATACTAATAGAATCCATTTTGATAACCAGATTGGTACTTCCAGCATACTTGATCATGAGCTTCTCTTTTTGTGTTACGATATTCTCCTTGATATTTTTCCTACCAACAGCCTCTCCTTCCGTGACTTCAAAAACATTAACATTGATAATATATTCTGTGAATGCTCATCATTTCCCTGTACTGGTATCTATAATTATACAGCAGTTAATTGCAAAGTGGGTAAATTTTATTGCCTAATAAATTATCTATTCGATAAATATGTGCCTCTTCGTACACAGCTCGTAGCTCCTACCATATGTCCTTGATTTGCTCCCCAAATCAATCTTCTCATAGCCGAACGGGAATTCTTGTACAAGAATTATAAACGCGTCAATACTGCTATTCGCAATGCCAAACTTCTATATTTCAATTCCAAATTTGATCTGAATTTACCCTCTAATATACCTTGGCGCAACTTTCGAAATGCTGGCATTTATCGGGATAGTGCGCCATTCAATCTCAACTCCAATGAAATAGCTATACACTTTACCTCTCATAATCCAGACAATGGCGTGGTCAATAGCTCCGTTAGTGATATTAACTCAAGTATTTTTCATTTCAACTCGCCCACTTTCCAGCACCAAGAAACCTGTTTTTCATTTCGAGATATTGATCACAGTGATCTCATCGCGGCAGTATCATTCATTAAGTCCAGCCTAATGCTGTTAGTCCTGACGATTTACATCCCCTATTCACAAATGCTATTGCCTTACATTTTGTCATACATACTTCATATTTTAAACTCCTGTCTGACCTACTCCCCGTTCCCTAAAAGTTGGAAAATAGACAAAATCATGCCAGTAGTAAAGACACCTTCCTCTAAATCAGCTGTTGATTTCCGGTCAATTAGCATTCTCTGCTACTTCGCTAAAGTACTTAAAAAAACTTGTCTTCTCAGATTTCAGAATTCGTCCATACCAACAGCCTCTTAACACGCTGTCAGTCTGGCTTTCGATCACAATACAGGCATGCGTGTTTTACCGGATTTCTGAAAAGCATTTGATAGCGTTAACCACTGTAAGTTATACAGTAATTTTAAATTCACTTCCTCTCAGATCTCCTTAATTGATAGTTTCCTTATTGACAGGTGTCAAAAGGTAAAACTTGGTGACACATCTTTATGCTGATGATGTAAAATTATACCTAAGTAAGGCCTATTGGTATTATAGAAGATTGCGTTGCTCGCATCAATGATGATTTTTCCCGTATCTAAACTTGGTCGAACAACAACGGGCTTTCACTAAGCCCTAACAAATCGCACTGTCTTGCTATCTACAATTCCTTGTATGACATAAGTGATATCCCATACATTTTTCTTGACAACTTACCGCTGTGTTTTGTGAATTCTGTTATTAATCTTGGGGTCAAACTAAATGGGCAGTTAAATTGTTGTGTTCACGTCAAACTGATACTCTCTAAGATCTATGGGAGACTACGCAGCCTATGGCTATCTGCAGGATTACTGTCAATTAATATCCGCTTGCAACTTGCAACTCGTAAAAGTGGAAAGCTGAAGTTTGGGATTAAACGATGTCAGCATATAACTCCGTACATGCTCTTATTGGTTGGCTGCTCGATCAATCCTTACCTAAAGCGTAAAGCCTTAATATTCCTCTATAACCTAATTCACTCTGGTGAACCTGGATATCTGTATGACCAGACACAGTTCCTGTAATCTTCACGACTTTCGAATCTTGTTCCTCGTTTCCATTCCTCGACTGAACTCTTATTTTATTCAGGTCGCTCGAATGTGGAGCTCCCTTCCCATTCGTCTCCAGAGGGCTGGCTCTAATTTGCAACTCAAACTTTTGATAATTTCTTATTATATTTTTCTCCTTCTCTTTGATGGTGACAAGTTGAGCTAATTCATAAATGAAATCAATTAAATTTAATTAATTAATCACTTTTGTTAAACTTCCTCCAATTTTTGCTTTTCTGTTATTTCTTTTTCTTGTCTTTTTCTTCTTTTTAAATTGTTAATTTACTTATATTAATATCTTTAGATAAAATAAATTAGCATTATTTTATTTTTGGTTTCCTCCCTCTCATAAAATGCTCTAGGTTAAGATCGCAGATCTTTTGTACTTTACCCTAAATAAATAAACTGAATAGGGCGTGCGGAGCACTACTTTCCAATATTGAAATGCAGGCGGCATGACCACTGTGTTTATGGATGATATATGATACCTGCTTGGCTTGAACGAGATTTTTTTGCTTGCGATCCCAATTTAATTAGTTAAATTAAAATTTTAATATGGTCATGAATTGTTGTGTACCCCAGTGTTCTAACGAATTCGATAAATTCAAAATTTCAAACAAATTTCATCGGTTTCCTAAGGATGAAAAACTTAAATCTGAATGGATTTGTAAGTAGTAAAGTTAAGAAAGAAACAGTCCAAGTTATTTCGCGTTAGCAGCACTTGGAGGTAAAGAGCGACTATAATATAACATGGTTAAAGTAATCAAAGGATGCAATTATCATTACATGAAATTAAACATTTTATCGAAGTCAGTTGTACCTTCGAAAAAGTTGCTACTAACAAAGCTACAATATCTTTGCAACAAGAATACTAGTAAAGTAGCAAAAGAAGAGCGGTCTAGAGGACTTAAACAGAAACAGTATTAAAAATACGAAGCAAAGTAAGTTGACAAAATTCCTAAATTGTTTGTACAATTTATATTTAAGACTCATTTTCCTTGAAGAGCTGTACTCAAGAAGCAAACAATACCCATAATTGTGAATGTTCCAGTTCAAATGAAATTGATTTACATAATAATAATAATATTACCATAAATAATAATAATTAAAATAACTGAATTAGCTCTTATTCAAATATACATATAATTGGCCTGTATGGTGCATCTAGGAATTGCTTGCAGCTAGGAGCAGGTATAATAACATGACTTCCGAGACAATTTATGTTTTTCCCAACGTTATCTACAAATTTATATCTTGATGTTATTTCGTCAATTTCTGTTTGTTACCAGCGGTTTTTACATCATGGAAACGGAGCTTTTCTTTAAGTTACTCCATATTTTCTTCATTATATATAAATTTTGAAATAACAATTGCAATATAAAGTAAATATTGCACCTATTTGACTGCTATATAGAGCGGGCTGTCCATAAACCCGATGGTGCTGCCAAGAATTAAGTTGTCAGTTTTAAAAGTATTTGCATGCCCCATTCAATTGAAATGAAAAAAAATGCATTTCTCTTGATAAAAGAATGTATAGGTATGTTTTGAATAATAATGTTGAATCATTGATCGTACTTTAATTTTAACGTTAATAATACAGTTTTCTTTAACTAATTTATTTATTTTTATTTTCATATTTACGAGAATTCTATGCTATACCTATGTGTTTTTCCGGTAGAAAAACTTACGAATATTTAGCAAAAATCATGGGTTTTTGCCCTACAAAAGGTGGGGTAGTTGTGATTTTTATACCGTAGATGAAATAGGTATATAGGGTATACTAAGTTTGCCCTTCCGTTTGTAACAAAAAATAATGATGATACAGAAAAATTGATTGGGCACCCATGCATAATATTAAAAGTTCTTTTGATTTTTTCAGTCCATCCATCCGCATGGCAACTCAAGAACGCGTTCACTTAGATTACTGAAATATTGCACACGGGCTTTAAAAACAAAGTAATGGGCCGCAAATGGCCGAATCGGGCAACTCCTTCGTAGGCTTGTAATACAAAAATTTCGTTCTTCGCTATATATTTGAGCACTGCCTGAGAACAAGTCGACGTAGAGCACTGAAATTTGGTACATGGTGCTTTTATAGCAATAGTAAATAATATTTAGAGAATGGAATTGCTCGGACTACCCATTCTTGATGTTTCCGTATAAAAATTTAGGATATTTACATATACTGTGAAAACGATCAGTTCTAGATGGTTTTAATATACAGAAAAAGTTTTCAGAATGTCGAATCCTATGAAAACCTCTTCAAAAATCGTACTTGCACAGAGAGGTAACCATACAAAACTATATACGGGCATTCATCTACGGTATGATAAGAATTGCTTTTGGCCAATTCTAGCTTTCTATCTTCTTCTGTATGTTATTTAGTTCCGGGCCTCGATGAAAAGTTCAAGTTTTCACATTTGGAGGTGTCTGCGCGGTTCGCCATCTTGGATTGAAGGAACAAAAAATTGTTTTCTTTTAATAATTCCGCAACGGTTGATTCTATGACAAAAATGGCTCTTGCAAATTTGAACAAGACTAAGTTCTCTAAATTTTTTGTATAAACACTTTTTTGTAAGCCTGGTGTGTATGAGTTACAGAGGCAGAGATGTGAACATTCTTCCAAAAAAAATTATACGTATAATTCCCCTTTAGGCAGGTTTTTTCGTCCATGGTGGTCTATAAGACAGGAAGTAATAGTAGTCACCTAATCAAATAAAAAAATGTATGACAAGGGTGGGGGACATCTCAACCGCTTCGGAGTTATAGTGTGATTAAGTGAATTTGCCAGTCATTCACAAAATACCCTGTATCTTAAAAAGTTCAAGTTTTATGGTTACTTATAGTGCTCATTATATGCAGGACTTCAATGCCTTTCCAACAATTACTCGATCAGCACCATACTCCTCTCCCCCCATGAGTTATAATCGTCTAAACTAAACATAATTTGTTCCCTTAGTGAATGAAAATATTTCATTTAAAAAAATATCGCCTAATTTCGCTATGACCTGAATAGGCTATGAGCTAATAACTTTTTAACGGCTACAGTTAGAGCATAGGTATACTACGTGAAATTAAAGAGGATAGTTCATTGTTTATAGTTTTTATAAAAAACAAATAAAGTTAACTACCTTTTTGTAAGAAAAAAGGTCAATGTCAATAAAAATTTAACACAATTCGAAATTCTTAGTTTAAACCCGCATAACTCCTGAGGGTTTAGGAGTACGGAGCTGGTCGAGCAGTCATTGGAAAGGTCATAACGTTCTGCATACAATGAGCTCTGCAAGTGACTGTACACTATATACTTTTTTGAATTTACCGTACAATTTTTTGCTTGACTAGGTGACTACTATCACCTCCTGTCCTATCGACTACCATGGACGAAACAACCTGCATAAGGGGTACTATACGTATAATTTTTTTTAAGAATGTTCACGTTTCCGCCTCCGTAACTCCTTACACATCAGACTTACAAAAAAGTGTTCATACAAAAAAATTTAGGGAATTTAGTCTTCTTCAAATTTGTATCAGTCATTTTTGTCGTAGGATCAATAGTTGAGGAATTATTAAAAAAAGAAAAAAAAATTGTACCTTTAATCCAAACTCGGACTTGTCATCGGGGCCTGGAAGTAATTAACATATATAAAAATCGCAACTACCCCACCTTTTGTAGGGCAAAGTATCTATTGACTGGACCATTCAACCAAATTACTTTATAAGAGCAAGCGCATACTAAAATTATACCTATTATTTGCTAAAGAGTTACATATGTAGCAGTTTCTTCAATTCAATACCGTAAAGAAAAGATTTAACGATATCGACGTGACCATTGCCCCACAAAATAAATAAAGAGAGGAAAATAGAGTGAAATGGCCTGAAAATTGCATACAAGAGAAGAAGCAATGCTTTCTGCATCCTTTGATAAAAAGAACAAAAAGAAATTATCTTTGTACCATTTTTTTCTTTTCTCTAATGCTGTGCAATTGGGAGAGATAGAAAGTAACGACAAGGGGGTGATTTACGTTCTTGGTTTCTGCTTTTGAGATAAAATGCAAGAATCGGACTGGCACCACGGCTCGGAATGGCGCGGCGTGTAGGGTAACTATGGTAAGACCCCTATCCGTACAGTAAGGAATGTGCTTTTTCGTTGATTCGTGTAATCATTGCTGGCCAATACTTTAAATAAAGAAGTTTCTTCTTCAGATCTTGTGTAGACATCCGTTCTCTTTATGGACTGGGGAGGAATTGAACATTTAAATTACGAGATTTGGCTGTAGGTTTATTGAAAATTTGTTTGAGATAAGTTTTACTAACATCTTATATACGAAACGTATTTGCCAATTCATAGAATCAACAATAGTGGTATGTACGTTTGTATGTATTAATTCCGTCCGCAAAACCTAGGAAGAAATCCCAATTGATCATACTATTCAATTTACTCTATTAACGTTTATGTCTGTGCTTTTTAATTCATTCAAAACAGATAAAACTGCAAACTATCATGTTTTACTGTCGACATATGGACATTTTTGTGGTTTCTCAGAAGTCACATATGAATCTTATGTATATTTCATTTTTTTACTCATTATTAAAAACTTCGAACTATTTCTTAATTAAACCAAGAAAAAGTTCAATGGTCTCTGACACTAATTTAAAATCAGCACTAATCCTTACTGCCCAAAGAACCTGAAAAAAGGAAGAAAATTTACCACTTTGATATAAGAGAAGCAATACTTCACCTGGAGTGTACCACAGGTGAAGTGAAAAAAATGATAAAAGTAATGAATTAATTATACGCTTAACTGAAATACAACATGCACTAACAAAGGAATCAATAATGCTTATGAACAATCATGCAAATTTCTTTTAATACAACGCCATAACATAATATACATAAAAACACATGGTTTGGTTGTAAAATTTAAAATAATATGTACATGCTGAAGATTTTTGTACATTTAAGGTGAGAAAGGACCCACAAACTCTCTTTTACAGGTGTCCGTTAACCTTGAGAAACAATATTAACAGAACAAACTACACAAACTTTTTAGTGCATCATTCATGCAAAAACGAAGAAACACTTCACAAAATACTATTAAAAATTAACTTCTTCTTCTTCTATTGATTACAATCCGGATCCATGGGCTCAATTTGCGAGCTGGAGTTCGCCAAAAAGTGTGCTGTGTCTGGCTAAATGTTAATTGCCCGGATCTGGCAGGAAGGAGATATGGAAAGGAATAGGGGATAGGAGGAGAGTGGCGGAGGTGTCTACGTATGTCGCCTTTAAACTTCCGCAGATTGTATGCCGGAGGAAAAACAGAAGATTTTAAACTGTTCCACAATCGCACTGTTCGGGATAAAAAAGCATCATGGAATTTTACTGTATGGCCGAAAGTAATTTGAAGGTTTAAAGAATGTGCGGGGTTTGTAGCGGAAGTATTGCATGGAGGAATCATTCTACAAGGGATTAGATTAGATATTTCATCAGAACATTGGCCATGCATGTAGCGATAAAGGGGCGGAATACATCCAACAATGCGGCGGTGCTCGAGTGAGTCGATATGAAAAGTTATTGCCAAATCGTCAATGAGCTTGAAGCCTATCTTTTGGACAATATCCAATGAAGCTAACGCTGTGCGACCAGTCGTAGCACATATATATTCTAGGCCTAATGTAGTACTTGTAGAGGAGCGCTAGATTTCACGGGCTGAAATATTTCTGACACCTTTTCAGAAACCCAAGACATTTCGATGCTCTTTGGAAACAGAGAAGATGTGATCAGTCCAGTTTAACTTACTACAAATACAAATGCCAAAAATGCTTAGCGACGGTGAATCAGAAAATAATGCTCCATCAAAAGAAACGGGTGTGTTCAAGTTATGATCTTGTTTTAATGAGATGAGACAGCTTTGGGTCTTAGACGTATTGAATTCGACGCGATTCACTTTGTCCCAACCGAGGTTATTGTTAAGATCGTTACTCAATGATCTAATCACGCAATCTCGTTTAACACATGCGGCGTTCCCTCTGGAGTTCGCAAGAATATCAAAGGAGTAAGCGAAATCAAGGAGTCATCTGCAAATCGATGGATGGGATTGAAAGTAAGGGAAAGCAGATCATTAATAGAAATTAAAAAGAGAGTTGGAGAGATAACAGAGCCTTGAGGCACACCGGCATTTATGGGATAGATAGGAAACTTTCAATCCATACTAGAAGATGAGGGGAGACACCAAATGCTTTAAGTTTGACTAAAAGGGCTGGATGCCAGACTCTATCAAAGGCCTTTGAAATATCTAGAGCAATATTTTAAGACTCACCAAAATTGTGAAAACTACGGTTCCAACGTTCCGTAAGAAAGCTCAGCAAGTTTCCACATGAGCGTCAAGCTGAGAAGCCATATTGGCGATCGTTGATGAGATGATTAGTTTCTAGATTCTTCATTAATTTTGAGTTAATGATAGATTCAAAAACCATTACAAGAATCGAAGTGATAGCAATTGGTCGATAACTTGAGGGATCGCTACTCTCTCCTTTCTTGGGAATAGGCTGAACGTGAGCTAGTTTCCAAGCAGTGGAAAATTTTCCTGTCGAATAAGACAAGTAGAATAGTTTGCGCAAAAGTTTAGCCAAGGATGGGGCACAGCTTTTAATTAGCAGGGGCGAAAAACCATCAGGATCTGCGGCTTTGGAGACTTTGATTCCCTTAAGGACCCTGAACACATCTCTCGTACGGACGTGTATTGGCTTTTGTACACATCCACACAAAACTGGTGTTTGTGAGGTGGGTGGAAGACGAAAATTTGAAGCGAATCTAGCAGCAAAATATCAGCTTTATCCAGGGATTCCAAGATCACTTCACCATTATAAAGTAGTGAAGGTATGGGGGAACTGGTGAAGTTGTTTCCGATGGTTTTGACCAGAGACGGGAACTTTTGCTGCCTGTGGCTTTCCAAAATTCTTTGTCTGACACTCTTGTCAAAAAAATTTTTTTCTCTCTCTGAATAATTGAGTAACAGGTGTTCCGTGCAGTCTTGTAGACTTGTTTCAGTTCTGGACATGGATGCAGTTGATAGGCGCGAAAAGCAGGCTCTTTCACTTTTATTTCTTGGTTGCATTTATCATTAAATTAAGAGCGATTTTGCTGTTGTTGAGATCTGCTCTAGGAATACAGAAAGTATTCACGCTTGCTAGAATGTCATTATGTTTTAATGTGCATTCATTAACAGACCTCGAAGCAAAACAGACCGACCAATCAATTTCTCTAAGATACTGATTGAGACTTTCCCAATCAGCATTTTTCTAGTACCATAGAAGCCTACTTGAAGGTGGTGAAGTAGGGCGATACTGGTTTGAGGTGGTAAATTGAGCCGTGATTAAGCAGAGGTCTGAAGTATCAAGAGGGGATCCAAATGAAATGGAATAATTTTCGGGGTGAGATATCAAACACAGTTCTAATAAATTAGCTTTATCTCCAGTTGCATCAGGAAATCGAGTGGGTGCATTCACTAGCTGTTGCAAATTAAGCGATTCACAGAAAAGTTCGGCAAATCGACCCGAAGGGATTGTGACAGAAGATTGTCTGAGCCGCGGTATGTTATTGTTATTAAAATCGCCTGCTAGGACAATATTGCAAGAGGGAGAGAGAGAGATCAAGTGATCAATATTGTTGAAGATGATTTTAAATGCGAATACCGTGTCGTCATCAGACATAATTGGGCTGCGATAAAGGAAACAGAAGTAGATGATGCGCCTGTGCAGTTTGAACATAATCCAGATGTAATTAAAATCTGGATTGGCACAAGAAAAATAGGATAGTAAAGGCCACATAACTCCGAACATATACATATTGCGGTCCTCCTATGAGGAGAAAAAGAGGCGCGAAGCTGTAACCAGGGACGTGATACTGATTAATATCAGCATCAGAGACGACCTTGGTTTCACTTAGCGTAAGAATTGCCGGATTTTTTGAGTTATGGCAGTACACCGAAAACCGATTTGCTCTTAATCTGCGAATGTTGCAGAAATCTAAAATGAAATTCTGCATGCTGAAGTCAAAAATAAAAAAGCACAAAACAGCGACACACAACAACACCAATATTTGGGCGACACCAGCAGCAATCATCGGCACAGCGAGGTAAAAAACACAAGAATAGTGTTATACTTATTGCTGCTTTTAGTACCTCAGACCGTGCAGTTCAATGACCACGCTGGGAGCACCCGTAGTGCAAATCAGTATCAAGTGCAAATATACTTGCGCTGATCTTGGACGGACAGATGGAAAAAAGGAGAACGGTATTGTACTGTGCAGCTGCTGATGACACTAGGGCATAGAAAAGAAAACCCTTCACTTGGCAACAAGTAATTAATTAAATAATTATTTATTTATAGCGCGCCGGATGGAATTTATTTCTTTAGGTGTAATGGATTACAGTTTATCTTTTTATTGGCACAACAACAATGGCAACACTGGATTTAAGTACTGCACTGAAACCGAACCATAACGATGCGTGGCAACGACCGATCAAGTTGGATCCTGTCACTCAACTTTAACTTTATATTCAACCAAAAAAAGTTATCAGGAATAAATGTTGCGAGGGATTTATGTGGCATAAAACAGGAGCGAGAGAGAGAGAGAGAGAGAGAATGAAAGTGGGTATATCGAAATAGTAAAATAAACATATACACTCTTCTTTTCATGTTATCTACCTTTTTTCCTATTTTATTTCCTGTATTAAATCAAACATCACACACTTATTTAATTGCTTTTTTTGTGTTTTGCTACATGTCATGCTAAGTAATCTAAAGAAATTGGTAATTAAATCCACTAATTAATATTTATATTACAGCATTGTCTTTAATATAAGCACATTGAGTTTTGTAATTTGCAATTCGCTTTATGATGTTATGTAAAAATATGCTTATATGGTCATCAATTACATACATGACATTTCCATACAATAGGAAAAAAACAAGATAATCAATTAGAATAAATAGTTGATTAGTTATTTTTTGGATTTGTGAAGTACCATTGCGAGCAGAAAGCATCCTACAAGGGATTAGACTATATGCCATGATTAGATCTTTGAATAACGATCTTAGCAATATCCTCGCTTGGGGCAAAACGAATCGCGTCGCATTCAATGCATTTGAAACCAAAAGCCTTCTCATCTCATTAAAACAAGACCATAACTTAACCACTCCCTTTTCTTTTGATGGATCAATAATTTTCGATTTGTCGTCACAAGCATTCTTGGCATTAATATTTCACTAAGTCAAACACATCTTCTCTCTTGCCAAAAAAGCATCGAAATGTCTTCGATTTCTGAAAAAGTGTAAGAAATATTTCAGCCAGTCAAAACTAGCGCTGCTCTACAAATCCTAGATTAGACCCAGAATGGAATACATTTCCCATATGTGGGCTGGGGCTGGTCGCACAGCCTTAGCTTCTTTAAACATTGTCCAGAAGAGAGCCTTCACGCTCATTGGCTATGTGGCAATCACTTGTCATATGCCTTTCGCCATGGTCAATGGTATTATGGTTGGGTGTTGAATTCACTTTGCTGTACTGTCATTATTTCTATGTAATACAGACGGAACGACAAATTTAGTATAGCCTATAGGTTTAATATGGGGTATAAAAATATTGTTGCTGATTTAAACTGTGGGTTGTTCTATTTATACCCTAGATAAAATTTATAATGGCATACCAAGTTTGTCATTCCGTTTGTAACACCTAGAAATAATGATGGCAGAGCAAAATGGATTGGACAATCGTAATATATAAAGTTATTTTGATTTTTGCATGTTCGTCCGTCTGTTCGTCCGTTCGCACGATAACTCCAGAACGTGTTCAGTTAGAGGGCTAAAATTTTACACATGGGCTTTTGTGAATTTAATTTGGGAAATGGTCCGAATCGGGTAAATCTTTCGTAGGGTTGCCATACAAAAATTTCGTTTTGTACTATATATTTGGGCAGTGCCTGATATTTGCATGTCCGTCCGTCCGTCCGTTTGTGCGCACGATAACTCGAGAACGCGTATACTTAGAGAGCTGAAATTTTGTCTTTAAAAAAAAAAGTAAAGTTAAGTTCGAAAAGTGAGACAAATCGGGCAACCTGGGGTTGCCATATAAAACCTTAGCTTTCCACTATTTATTTGGACACTGCCTGAGAATGCATCGATATAGAGAGCTGAAATTTGGTACGTGGTGTTTTCATTGTAGTGCAGTGCATTGAAGAATAGAGGACATTGTGAATTGAATTCATTGTGGTGTGCATAGAAGTAAAAAAATCTTTAAAAATATAGAGCAAATAATTAAATTGCAATGACTTGAATCCTTGCAAACTGTCAAAATAGAACTTGATAAAGTTCGGGGCAAATTTTTGTCATGTTTAACATTTTGTAAGAATTAAAGCCATGCAACATAGATTATTTTCTCCATGTTTTCAAAAAAAATTCTACTTGAATGCAGTCAACACAATTTGCAATCTCCTGTGCTCTGCAGTGTACTGCACGGAACTAAAATAACACTGGTAATAATACATTTAATTTAAATTTAAGGCTCGCAGCAGCATGCTATGGGAAACTGAAGTTCCCAGTTAAGCCCGGAATGCTAAAGCCAAGCAATTTTTGTTCCTATACAAAAACTACGTAGAAAAAGTCATGGAATGCTCAAAGATTTTTTTTCTTTGCCAATTCCTTAAAGTACTTAGTACGCTAGAGACAAGAAATTCGATCAGGAAGTATTCTTCTCGATAGATATCGCTCTTTTTCGCAAAATCCATTTATGTCAATATTTCGTTCAGAAATAAGTACCGAGACACTTATTTCTGTAAGAAATTTTGACGTATGTGAAATAACTTGAAAAACTGAAGGAATAAACGGCGATTTGGAAATCAATTTTAAACTCACAGATGAAGGACTACAAATTGTTATCCTCCCGGAAGTGGCGCGCGGTCTGTGAGTCCACATCAATATTATTTTCCTTATATTTTTCGTTGTAAAAGTATCTACTTCTATGAGCTGCTGTGTATTCCTGGGAAAAGAGTAGACGTACACGTCAGTCGGTCGCTAACTCTCCTCCATGTGTTCGTGGTCTTATATTGTAGTTTGCGACCCACAGAAGTCAGGAAAAGCAAGGCTGTTATTAATAAGTAATTAGGAGTATTGTTAGCACGAATATTTGTAACAAAAATAATAACACTTCCAATATAATTCATTCCGTAATGGTAAAATTAATTACAATTGGGAATTATCCATTTTCTTATATCCTTCATTATTTGAGATATGACACAATTGACAAATTCAAATTGTCACAAATTCCTGACCTAATGTAAAATTTTCTTTAAGAAATAAGTGGAAAAATTCCTTGATCGAATTCTTTGGCTCTAGCATATCAAGCTTTATGATGACAAAACTTTTGGCCATTATCGTCGGCGGAATATAAGATTATAGCTATGTTGGTTTGGAGTTGAAAGAACGCCTGTGGGAAACCGCTCTCGAATTTAACGAAGTATTAATTACGAAATTTAAAGAAAAACTTGAAGAAACATTGGAGCATTTATAAAAAAGTGGAACTCATGTAGTATTTTGGGTCAACTGGTATGAAGTTTTGCCCCATTTTCACCAAAAATTGAAAATGCTTCTTTTATTTAAAAGTAGTCCCACTTAAGGATGATGCGACGGATTTTTACAGGTTTTAATGTGAAGATGAAAACAATTGCAATTATTTTTAATAAAATGCCTTTCTCAAAATACAGATCTACCTACACCAACATCGATGCTACAGGCCGAAGCAACGATTCGTATATACTATTTTAGAAAAATTACAAAAAATAAATTAGAAAAAATACATGAAACTAATGCCATCTTTCAACAGCCTGTAGTAAGGAAGGAAGGTGTCAGTATCCCCGTCATATTATTGGGTGAGCAGCCTTTCGTTTGTTAAAAATGGTGACGAGGCCATATCTATTCTTCCTTGATCAACCCTCTGAAGAAAAGATATGCAACAAAAACCTTTCGAAACGTCGCAGAATGGTAGAAAAGCCCAGGTTTAGAAAACTTGGAAAAAAACTTGGAAGTTTAGAGAGAAAATGCTCATAGAATTGTTGAAGCCTGCTGTATATTGAACAATTTCACAATAAGACAGGAAGATAATGTATGGAAATCTTGGCTAGAAGAGCACCAAAAATCATCACTCCGACTTATACAATTTCAACCGAGCCATACCACATCAGAGAAAAGAAAAGTCATAATGAGACAGCCAATTAAATGAGAAGCGCTATAGTAAAGCACATATGTAACTTTACATAAATCTTAGTCTAATTATAATGCCGAACTAATTTTTATTATATATATTTATTGCTTATAATTGGATTTTTCAAAAGTTTTCTTTAATCTGCTTCTCGTCCATTTCATTTGATTTTTAACACATTCACGCCGGCACCAATATCGATGTTTTTTACTGTGAGAAGGTGCCCGAATACATGTTTCGCTTCATCTAGCGATGCGGTACTATCGCACCCGACCATCTCCGATTTAGATGAAACTTTCACAGTTTGTAGGAAATACCAAAATGACTCACCCATATTTTTGTGTTTCCTCCCATTAAGCCCCCTCCACCTACCACTGGGTGGTTAAAAGTTTCATGATTTTACGATGAAACGTCATTTTCAAAAAATCATATCTGGAGAACGAAGCAACCGATTTTTTTTTATTCAAATACAAATGAGCAACAGATAGACGTTGTAATTAACTACCTCTATTTAGCGCTCTTACGTAATTTCCGAACTAAGCAATTTATTTAAAAAAAATATTTTTTTTAAATAAAAAATTTTTGCCGTTCTCTCCTACGCCTCCCCCGCCCTGCAGAGACCATACACCCATAGTATTGCGGCATATCTTAGCTATATTGTGAAAAAACAATTATTGAAATCCATCAAATATTTACATCGAAATATCGATTTTGGTGGATCAAGATAATTTGGTCGTCTTCCAGCACAGAAGAGACTCTATAAATTTTTTTAATATAAACATTACGGCTTGTTTGTAGAATAAAACCGAATCTGTATTTAGCCCCCCATTCACATATTTAATTAATTTGTAAATCCGATATATAGTTTCCAGTTATCTCGGAAAGAAAGCAGACCAGTCCTTTTTAAAATAGAAAATGACCGTTTTTTTTTTGTGAAAATGACTTTACTTTAATCTCGTGCTTGCAAAGCACCCTTAGGTTTGCGAAATTTGTCCACCCATACAGAAAACGTTCACAAAAGATCGCTAAACCATACGAAAGAAGGGGTGTATATGACCACAGTATCAAAAAAGTCTTTTTAAAAGCCAATCGTCCGTAAGTGAAGAGGTTCAAAAAACGAACCCCGCGCCTCGAACACTCACTACCCTCTTTAATTTGATGCCAAACATGATCCATTTTGGACAACCCCTATAGGGGTCGTACACCCCCCCCCCCTGCCGGAAAATCGTAAAATCACGAAATTTCTATAAATTGGGTTTATAATATTGAGTTGAAATAAAATGGTCTTTTGTCAATTAATATACGTTAAATTGCCATTATTTAAAGTTTCAACTTTCTCTAATTACGTAACTGTCTAAATTGTTGGTGTTACGTACCGCCTGATAGTACAATCAAATGCGAGCCGCCCGCTGATGCAATCTTGTGCGAGCCACCGGTGGCACGCGCCGGCATGAACGTGTTAAATAATTCCTTTTTATTCTCCCATATCACTTTCGATGAAATCGTTCGTGCGTTTCATTTCTTGTCAAATGTCTTCAGTTTTATTTAACTTCCTCTTTTTAGCAAAAGGCTAGTATTGACGAGGATGATGAAACCAGCGTCAATGAGGAAGACGAAGAAAATGGTGATGGTGAGACCAGTAGTGGAGTTGTAGATAATGGAGCAGATAACAGATAAAGGATATCTCATGAGGTCATGGGGAAGTCTGAAGCTGTATTCTTTTATGTATCTTGTTCTAGAACTCCCATATACTGAGGAGAACAAATTATTCTGTCGATTGAAGCGAACTATTTGTACTGTTCGTCTCATTTATAAATCTTCTATGAAAATGTACGATACGTTCTTTTATGTATTTTTTGTTCTGCTCTGTTCTGCGGCCACAAAAGAACACAGCTCCTAGCCTAACCTAAATTCGCGGCGGAGGACGGCTGTGTACAAAGAGGAGCACTTCCTGACGAAGAGAATATTACAGAGAATGTATCATATGTTCTGCAGAAAATGTTGAGAGTAAATTACACTATAATCGGCTAAAGTCTGAAAGTGAAAACAAAATCAATTAAAGCAAATAGCAATTACCACTTATGGCCCATGTAGTGACAGGCTTTGTCAAACGCAAGGAAAAAGGATGACGGGCTTTATCTACGATTCACAAAAGCCGGAATAATCACAATCGAATATTGTTATAGAAATATTTAAACACAACTCAAGTCCCACAGTTTAACTTTTATTTTTATCGTAATTACACCAATTAATTTTTAATTTATTTTATTATTAATTAAATAAACTTTTCATTTTTCTAGTCACTATTCTATTTGTTTTTTATTAATTTAATAACTACACGATTTAACGTCTTTTTCACTCTCAAGAACTCAACCAAAGACTAACTCGACTTACTGTCAAGACTCAAACTCAAGTATCTCTGCCGCACTCAATATTAATTAGTTCTAGATTCTAGAAATGCAGAATCGGCTACTCATAATTTTGTGCTAGATATTAATTTGTTTATCAAATAAATTGATTTATTTCCTACTTCGCTTTGTTGCGAAGTAGGTCATTATTGCAAAGTTAAATCACTCCGCAATAGAGTTTTATAGGTCATTTTTATTATGCTTAAATTATTTTTTGTATTTATTTGTTCTTGCAATTATTAGCAAAGATAAGATACGTATCTACATATGTACACGATAATATAATTATACAACACCAATTTACATTAATCGAACATTGCTAGAAAACAGAGTATGTAGTTTCCCTTTATTTGAAAATACTTTAGAACGATAAGGATAAAAGATAATCCAGCAAACTTTCACTGAGTTAAATGTTCCCCGACGAAGAGGAAATTTTTACTGCCATAATTGGCCATAAAAAGTTCTAGCCAGAAGTACAATTTATGACAATAAATTTTGCTAGTATGGCAGCAAACTCATATATATAACTACTAGCGTGTACGAATAGAATTGTTTACACGCACACAAATTACAAATATTTGAAGCAAGTCACAGCACATGAGCTGCAATGTGTCAAAATTTTAAAGAGAATATTTTGAATTTTCCATATTATATTGTTCTTGAAAATAGTGTCTTTCTTGATCCGATTTTGTCTCTTTCATTAGATGCTGATATTGTAATGGAATTGAAAAGGAACAGTCGTACTATACATATCTGTGCTATTACCACAACGATCATTTTAAATAATGTCCGGCGAATCAAGGTACGCTGGAGACATGTAATTTTGCTATGGCATATTGATTATTTGCCCAGTAATTCAGGAGGCCTTACGGTACAACGAAGGCGGAAGCGGACTTCGCTTACTTTAGGAAATTATTTTAAAAAAAATGTATCTTAAAAAAAAAAACAAAGATCTCTAATTTGATTTCATTCAAATTTATTTATTAAAATTCATATTATATGGAGTTCAGTCACCCGTTATTATGTATACCTGCCTTGTATTTGTGGGCATAATTTATCCTCCAGATTGTTTTTATGAAGATAGTCAAACGAGCATGGTGCTACTAATGTCTCTCTAAATGGTACTTTTGGTTTACCTAAAATTACTGGACATCCGTACTCTCGTTCTATTCGTTGAGCATAAATCTCCAAGTGCAATTCACCTGATATATCTTTTTAGTATCATCATGTTATGATAAGACATTGTTTATAAAAATTTTGCCCATTCCTGATACAATTTTTTCATTACTATCCGAATTATAAAAGAACTGGAATGTAGGATCCTCCTTGATGAAATGCGCTATTGCTTTTGGCACAATCTACACCGAACAAAGCAAATATATCACCAGCATAAGTCTTCCATTTGATTTCGTATAGCTTGTTGCACACGCTGTACTTCTTCATCTATTTTTAACGTCTGACTAATTTTTTCAATTGACATTTTGATAAGTGACACTTCGCTAGAAAAGAGTGGGAAATAATGTCTAGAAATTTTTTTTTCTAGTAGTGTAAAGTAATAACACGCTCTCACTCACTTTGTCAGTAAAATCGCATGTTGGATTAATGTAAATTAACAATTATTTCATTACATACAAATATGCTCCGGCCATTCAGCTATGAATACATGTCTAGCAAAGGAACCCGTAGGTTGGCCCCTAGAATCAGTGAAGAGGATTCCAGACGTAGAGGTCTGGTAGCTGGCTAATCGCAGATGGGGGGAATTGACCACATGTCCGAATTTAAGACGGCTGTTTGTCCTAGGAGGACTGAATCTCTGCTGAGGAGGAACCGTAATGATGTGCGTAATCTTATCGCAGGTAAGGCACTGCCTCTTTGGTAAGCATGAAGAACGTATGCAAGCCCCATTCAATGACTTCTACAGAAGTTGTATGGATGAGGAAGAGGTTGAGAGCTTTCAACACCTTCTGTATGAATGCCCTAACCTTGCCGTGCGTACGAGGAATGCGCTCGGCAGCTACTTCTCTTCGGCGAATTGGGGTAGCTTGCAGACAGGGAGTTGGGGAGCTGGTAAGGTTCATTAACTCCTGTAGCTGGTTTCACCGCACCCCATCAAACTGGGATATCATTTCCAGGTAGGTTCCCATCAAGGTGGTATCACAATGGACCGCTAAGTGGGGCTGACCGCAGAGGTCCGCGTGATAGCCTTCACTCTAACCTAACCTAACCTAACCTACATACAAATACAATGCTTTCACTTATTCTGTTCATATCATTAGATTTGAATCTCCCAGCACAGCAATCATATGGACTTCGCTGAAAAACTCTCTGGTCGATGGTGAGACTCCAGAGAGTCCAATTGTTTTCTTGTTGCTTCTGAAATCGCATAACATTAAATATTTTAATTATTTGGGCATTAAAAAATTTATCTGCATTTAAGTGTCAGATTATTTATGTTCACCCTTAATTCATTTGGTGTGCGGTTACCCCCATATCTTTAAGTTTCATAGACATATCAGAATATATAGGTATTATATATGGCTATTTCTCTGTGATTTTCCCGTTCTTTCACAAAAATGCGCCACACCTCGGACAATTTATAGATTTCTCCAGTTTTTCAGAGTCGTACTTTTTTCTTCGCCCCTATTTCCATCCGTAATCTATTATAAATCATTCAATAATTCGATTTGAAAAACATGCAACATTTTCCTTAAAGAATGTATCATGATCACAAATGACATCTGATAAAATAGGTGATGGCTGGAAAGCCAGTTGATTTTTCCAATAAGTTGCAGTTTTTCACCACTGAAAGTACACTTATCGGCAAAAGCAATGACAAGCAATGTATTATTGCAAACGAATGAGCTTGCAGGGGCGTCATTGATGCAATGACGAAACGAATAACTATTTCGCCACACAAGAGCTGTGCAGATCATTGCTCTGTCAAGGTTAAAAGTATTCTGATTTAGTATTAAATGTTTTTGAAAGAGAAGAATAATTTAAACAAATATCATTAATAAAGTAACAAAATAGTGTTTCACAATAAAGAAACAAAAAACACTTCAAATATGCTGCTTTATTCATTATCTTGAGTATTTTCGGAATGAGGTAATTTTTCAGCAAATTTCAATTACACTGAATAGGATGGCCTATGACGTAAAGTTCTAACATAATCGCTCCTTTCATAGATGTCGCCGAATTTAGCTTACCACCAACCATAGTTTTAGCACTTAAGGTCAAGCAAAAGTATGCTAAGCAGGCGTGAATAAAAAGGCATTTCAAAGAATTAATTTTTAAAGAACAAAAAAAAAAGATGTTATTGTCGTATCTCTGCATCTCTTTAATTTTGTGAAATCTCTTGCATGACCTAGATTGCTTTTTCATACAAAATTTCTGCTTATCTTGTTCTTAGATTAAATTAAATTTTTAATTACCGCTTTCATTCATTATCAATGCGATTTTAAAAGTTTCCGTTGCACTTACTTAAAGTAACTTCAGCCTTTTCAACGGTATTATTATCTTAATTTCAAAAAATTGACTTATTTTGTTCTTGGCCTGTACTCTTCATATGTAATAATCCTATTTACCGCTGGGAGAGCAAAACTAAAACCAAACTCCACTCATAACTAATAGCAGAGCTAAAGTGATCCAATTTTCCCGAAAGCTCCTCATTTATCCTTATGGCCATTAAAACTTGCCTCGTTTCATATAAATAAAAAAAAAACTTTTCCCAGGAATTTTATTTTGTCATTTTCTTAATACTAGGTTTGTGTAAGTATATTGTCCCTTAGATGGAGCGGAACATTATGGCAGTATAAGTTTTTGAGCACTCAGGCATATAACGATCATTACAACGTATACCTACCTACCTACTAGTTTCTTTTTTTACGGAATATGCACAATGTACATACCTATCTACTTTAGTATTCATCAAGCATGACCTTACCCTTCTTTATTTATTCAAGGTTCATTTTCGGATAACAGCAAGTTTTCCGTATTTTACCAGTTTTCTTTTTAATGGCAAAATTTATTAAGAGCATCTTTCTTTCTGGATAGATAATATGTTTATTATGGGTATAATTATAATCCATAATTTGAAATGAGTTTGTTAGTCCATTTTGTTTTAAATTAGAAACTAGACGTTTCTAGTACATATAAATACACTTTTTCGAAGCGTTCTCATAATATAAGGCCATAACAAGAAAAAGCTTCCAAAGTTCAGCTTTTACCAATGAAGTATAATATAGTATTAAGTTTTATTTTCTGCCATTTAAAAATTTCAGAGCAAGTGTAATCACAAATTTTTCTTTTATGATTTATAAATAATGTATGTTTTAAACAAGTCAAAAAGCTAGAATTGGTCTAAGACCAATTCTTATGTTACCATAGATGAATGCCTGTGTGTAATCTTGTATGGTCACTTCTCTGTGCACGTGTAATTATTGAAGTGGTTTTTCGCATATATTTCTAGAACAGTTCGTGGGACCAATTTCATAGGATTTCATATTCTGAAGAAATTTTCAGTACAATAGAAAGGTCTAGGATTGGTAATTTTCACAGTATACGTAAAAAACCTAAATTTTTATACTGCAACCAACACCTAAAAAGACTTGCCGTAATAAGCCCATTTTTGAAGTAATATTTTCTGTTGAACACAGCTGAAAAGGAATAACAACGCATCAGAAATTAGATCGATGAATTATTCACTACTTCCCTCCAAGTCCTCCAGTCCAATGTCCTCAGATGCTTCTAATAACTTTAGGGCCTATCTGAAACAAAAAAATACAAAAATTAGTCTAGAATAAAGTAAAAAAGGAACTCGTAGACAAAAATTTCCAATTTCTACAAATTACAGACACAACTGCCAAGAAATTGAATTTCTTGGAAGTACAACAACAATAACATGCAAAAGTAAACATTGCAATTCATATGCTCTGCATAATAACCATTTGCAAAACATGGAAATATATTTAAATATGCAAAATAAATGAATTAGCATTCACATACAATATTATTTTCAAAATTCAAAAATTTTTGTCATTGTTGGCATTTCTTAATCACTTTCACAAAATGAATAATTTGCATAATATATATATATATATATTCAAGATAAAAGCTAAAATTAATCCCCATAATGAGTGGTAAAGAGAAATATATTTGAACGAGACAAAGGAAAATTGAGAAAAATTTACGTTCCACATCGGAAAATGTCATAATATGGTAGGGCGCCGCCTATTGTTTTTTTTCAGAACAATTAAAATATTTTATTAAATAAAGGTTGAGAATACATGGATAATCAAAAATAAATTCTTTGATGCAATTTAGAATTATTGGAAAAAGTTGCCAAAACCAGTCGAAACCGAAAAATATGTTAAATTTGCAATTTCCTTCTGGAGCTTATGACAAAATGGCCGCTCAGAGCCTATAAAAAGGACATGTTCCCTAACGAAACTCTGATTAGTAGTGATCACACATGCCACTAGCAGACGATCAAAACAGCAAAGTAAAAAAAGTGTTTTTTCTAAGGCCGCTTACACATCGAAAAACGAAATCGAACGAATAAACGGTTCCACACCGAAAATTCGTTTATGCTTACATATCAAAAACGAACGAATAAAAGTTGGGTTGGTTTTGTATCAAATGTAAATAAATGGAAATGAGGTTATGTAGGAACGAAAAGAATATTCGTTCGTGTGCGGAACATAGTATGGAACGAAAATTTACTTGACAGTTCGGAACGAAAATTTGTTTTTCGTACGAATAAACATAAGAATGTGTTTTAATTGAAATAAAGCTTTAAATATGGATATTTTTTTCTGGCAAATTTCTGTTAGATTAAGACAACATTTGAGTTTTTCGGTTTAGTGTTTTCCTTTTCGTTTTTCGATGTGCAAACGGCCTAAGTGAAAACCTAGCATCAAATAAAAGGTACCTACCTCGTTACATAACTCATGTGCTATAAGTGATGTCATACAAGAACTTGATTTGTGGGGCAAAGAATATTGCTTTGTTTTTTGTATTAAAGTGTTAAGATATTGTAAATTGAATTTATTGAAATTTATTGATTTATTGGTGGCAGAACTTTTAAGTAAAGTTTCTTCATATAACCAATAAATATATGCATGCACAGCATATTAATGATACATGTGAAGAAACAAATTAATTAAGTTAGGAATAAGTGTGTTTAAAAAAGAAAAAAAGTGAATTTAAAGCGGATCTGAGGCAGGAGTTAAATACATGTCACAATAACAATACATGTAATCAGAATTAAAGAAAATACCACAGAAATTAAAATTAGGTCATACACAACATATATGCCCTTAGGTTATCGATATATGCTAAGGTTGATGTAATAAGGAATTTATTTGAACAATAAAGTATCACTATGCCACCATTATGCTGTAACATAGTTGTAGTTTTCAATTGCAGCTACATTACAAAACTTTTGCCTTATCTACAAAAATGTCGTATACAAAACGTCAACTTTCTTCGTTGACGCGTTCTCAGGCAGTGACCAAATATATAGTGAAAAACGAAAATCTCACGAAGGAGTTACCCGATTTGTCCCATTTTAAAACTTAATTCAAGTTTTTTTTTAAAAGCCCGTGTGCAAATTTTCAGCTCTCTAAGTGAACGCGCTCTTGAGTTATCTTGAGGACGAACAGACGGACATGTTAATATCAAAATAACTTTTAATATTATGCGTAGGTGTCCAGTCAATTTGACTCTACGTTCATTATTTCTAGGGGTTCAAATGCAATACCTAACCTACTATACCCTTTGGATTTCATCTGGGGAATAAAAATCTTCTCTAGCTACTACTCCAGGACTCAATGTTCTTAATAGTTGTCGATATATTTGGTTTTGAGTTGACCTGATTGTATATTGTATTTTTTCTGAATGGAATGTCCGGTATATCCTCCAGTGTGTGCTCCGGAGATTTCCATTCATTTTGTTATCAATTAACATTGTCTGCATTTGCAATTAATTTTTTTGATGTCAGGTAGTTTGAAATTGCTTGCTTATGGCGAAAACTAATAAAAATAATTATGCTAGAGTTCAAATTACCATGAAAAGGATCAAAATAATAGTGAAGTAACGAAAATAAAGTTAGAAAAAGTGAATTCTATACATACTGATTTTGAATTAGTGGTCATAAACGAAACAAGTGATAGTACGAGCGGTTGATATTCTTCGGATTTATGTTATTGTCAAGCCATATCTGGATTCGGTAGAATACTCATGACTACAGGTGAGAAGCTGCCTATGAAGTTGGTGGTAATAATAATTCGAGCCTTGATTTTCGTTTTTGCAGCGATTTTTTGAATTGATTATATATATATGAATTAACGAAAGATTATCAATTTTCTTCGCACCGAATACCATTAGAAAGAGGGTTTCACCAGCCTCTCTAATTCTAATGGGGTCGAAGTTTCATCATTGAAAGCTCTCGCTATATTCGCCAATTGAATTTCTTTTTGCAGGAGTTTGAAAATGTTTCATTTTCAGCTCTGAAATATGCAAGGCGTGGTATCACAAGGGCCAGTAAAATTGTATTTTCATTCGTTTGTGTGATTTTTGGAATTCCGCCAACGAAAAAATGTTGCTTCTTTGCCTGTGCTTGGCTTTATGAAAAAGATATCTTTATTTTCGCGATCAAGAGAACAAGAAGATCAACATCCTCGCTGATTACAGATGTTCGTCCATTTTTCGACATTTCTATTGCGGTTTGACAATAAGTGCATCCGCATCATGCACCGCTTGTTTTACAACGAATTCTTTATTTTGGAGAAATTTCATTAAGAATGAAATCAATCTTATTTTGCTCTTATTATTCGACAAAAACTTATCTTGAGGGACGACAGTAGCCGTCATATTTTCATCAAAAATAATTTCTGCACATTGGCTATTCAGGTATCATCGTTGCTGTTATATACCATAATACATGACATCTGACATGATAATAAAAAACAGCTGATGATTGCTCATTATCGTTTGTAGTCATGAATTCTTGTGGTCGTTATGTTAATTTATTTATTCTTGTCTTTTTATTTAGTACATAAATGTAGTTTTTTTCTTTATCTGTATAGCTGAGTAGTTTTATTTAAATATGTAACGTAAACATCTTTTTACATTTTCATATTTTAAACTTAATGCCAAATGACTATGTAATTTGCAGACCCTAGGAAAGGCCTCAAAACCACAGAGTCCAAAACATTTGGCCAACTCTAAAATAAAGCAACAAAGAACTCAAATATTGTAGTTTTTTTCGTAACGATCGGAGATTAAAAAAAAACAAAAAGCCAAAATCGTATCTTACGTGAAATATTTTGGTTTAAATTCATTTAAAACATAATTTAAAAATATTTGTTGGATCTAACTATGAACTTTTGTGTGTTTTGAAGTTAAAGACAGTGCAAATTTATTAACCAATTATGTTTACTAAAGAATTCTGAAGAAAATAGAAATACTATACCCAAAAGGATTTATTCCACTTTCAAAATAAACCGCTCATATGTAGGTAAATGCCTTCCTCGTAATTCTTGGCTTGTTTCTGTAATATTTCAATTTGCATATAATATTGTGCATGTAAAATTTGACGGATAAGTAGTTTGACAATGAATTTCGATTCCATTAATATTGCCGACCCGCACACTTAGATCATAAAACGAAAGGATAGGCTATGAGGAAGAAAAACTTAAGCATTTTTCTTGATGTAGTAGAATCGCATCGATGTATTTGTTTAGTCATGGAAGTCGTAAACTACGATATTTTCTGAGCGGGCACATAATATAGTGGCTGAAAGTTAATCAAATATTGAACAAGTTTTATAATTTCCTGTCAGCGCGATTCGTATCATTTTTTCATTTTATAATTTTATAATTCTTTTATAACTTATTACATTTTTAAGAGTTTTCCTAGTGCCCCATTTATTTGCTAATAATATTTCTTGTCGTTGCCTTTGCTTGACTGACATCAAACAAGAGCCCCAATGACAATTCAATTGTAAGCAAACAAACCGGCATTGGAAAACTTTAATTTTTTTACCACGGCTGTTTATTTTTATTAATATTTCACATTTATTTTATTTTAAACACAATAATTAATTAGCTAAGCTATTAAGCTTACTTGAAGAATGCTTTTCTACGACAATAACGCCGCTTGTTTCTGCAACACAACACAGCGCACTTCACCACCATAATTATAGATTCCGGAGTCTCGATTATAACAAATATCTTGCACAGAAAAATTATTTGTACCAGTTTTTCAATATTACACAATTTTAAAACACTTTTATGAATCTTTTAACTCACAAATCACTTAAAAAACACCCGACCTAAGAAATGACAAATGATAAATGTCAGAAATATCGAACTGACACAAACTAAAACCCCAGCCCTCTTGTCATTTCCCTCCCTTGTATACAAAAAAATTGCTTATCACACGTACACGAATTTTATACAAGGTAGCCTATCCTTTCGTTTTATGATCTAAGCCCGCACATCTTATATCACGAGTAGCTGGTACCGATAAACTACATATATTGCGATTAACTAGTCATTTCGTGAAATCAGTTGTGTATTATGTCATCTTCAAAATTTAAATCAAAGACAATAACACAGAAAAGTTTCAGAAAAGCTTTTTCATACAGATTTTAAACTTCCACATCAATTTTCAGATGCCTGGAGGCTTTATCATGGCACTGAGAGAAGCTAGTCTGTTGGTGAATGTGAATATCTCCTTAAACTCCATTTGTTACCTATTGCTCTCATTCTCATGATAAGGTGTGAACTTCAGCTGAACTATATTTTTTTCGCATAATTCTAAGGCATTTCACTCTGTTCTTTAGTTACAAAAGCGTAGCACCAGTAGAAGGCAGAATAATTGCATGAGAAATAGAGATCAGTTTCCAGCGTATCGATTTCAATTTAAATCCGCAGCCTATAGTTGTCAACTAATCGTCTCCAGTTTTCAAACAGTCCACGGAGTTCTCTCTCTAAGTAATCTTAATAAAATTTCTAAAATATCAATTTAAAAAATACCGTATGGGTTCTTCTTTATCTGATTTCTCACGCTTTAATTATCAACCAGATGAATGTGAGCAATATTGCAAGCTGAGGTCCAAATTCAGTAACTCACTTGCGACCCAACTCCTACTCTAATCCATTCACGGTAGTCAGAGCTCACGAATCAACTAAACTATACGAACCCGTCAAAATTCGTTGTACAATGCCCATTTGATGCTTTTCTGGTTGTGGCATTTGCCTCTTGGTTTTGAAATTCATGCGGTAGAGCAGGTTAATAATCAACAAGTAAAAAATAAGTAAAAAACCAGTTTTCAAACAAAACTGAGGGCAAGCCGCATGAAAAAGTAGAAAATAAACTTTTTTTCACACACAGAGGTGCACTCAGATTTTTTGATTGGGACATTTCTCTTGAATATTCTTTCTCCTAATGAATCAAATCACTTATTACCTCTGATTGATCATACTGAAATATATCAGTGATTGTCAGCGAATAAAATCTGAGTCCACCTCTGTGTGTGAAGAAAAGTTTATTTTCTACATTTTCACGCGGCTTGGCCTCAGTTTTGTTTGAAAACTCGTTTTTTACTAATTTTATTTTCTGCATTTTTCACGTTAACTAAATTGTTATTACGTGCTGCATGGAGATATTTTAAAACAATTTTATGACGGTTGAAAATACACTGATGTACTAAATTTTCCCGATTTTCCATGTTTTCATAAATCACATTTGTTATTTTTCTTGCAAACTATCCATTAATAGAATGTTGCACTACAACCATATCATTAGACCAAAGCAGGGATCCACGAAAAAACAGTGGACATTAAAAAGGGTTCCACTAATCAAGAAGATTAAGTAACGGTGATCTAGGGTATCATAAGTATTGATCCAATTTTAGCATTTTTACTTATTTGGCTTTAAGTGTAGTATCACTTGAGTCTGATCAATGGGAAGAGCTCTCTATTAGATATATAATTAGAAATCTCACGCACCATTGTTTCGATGGAAGAAGGCAATTTCATACAAGCGTATGAAGCGCATTAAGCAAGATAGTGGCATATGCATTTGATAATAATTAAATGAGGACAATTTTGGGCAAGCAGGGTTGCAACTGAATGTTCTAAGCCGGTCCTTACCGTAGCCCTATTTGCTGGAAAGCCAATTAAATTTGTTTTACAATTTTATTTTTTATCAAACTGATTGCATCGCCTATTGATATTTTACTTAATTTAAAAAAATAAGTAAAAAAAACGAGTTTTCAAACAAAACTGAGGCCAAGCCAAGCCGCATGAAAAGTAGAAAATAAACTTTTCTTCACACACAGAGGTGGACTCAGATTTTTTGATTGGGACATTTCTCTTGAATATTCTTTCTCTTCATGAATCAAATCACGTATTACCTCTGATTGATCATACTGAAATATATCGGTGATTGTCAGCGAATAAAATCTGAGTCCACCTCTGTGTGTGAAAAAAAGTTTATTTTCTACTTTTTCATGCGGCTTGGCCTCAGTTTTGTTTGAAAACTCGTTTTTTACTTATTGTATTTTCTGCCTTTTTCACGTTAACTAAATTGTTATTACGTGCTGCATGGAGATATTTTAAAACAATTTTATGACGGCTGAAAAGACACTGATTTACCAGTTTTTCAAAAAATTTATTCGAGTAACAATTATTATGCAACTCATTTCGCTCTACAACTTTGTCTTAGGTTGCAAAACGCTCAAACGCTTCCTTGGTCGAAAAATCTCCGGAAAAGCGTTTTACATGAATTTTCCTCGATTTTTTCTGCAAGTTTTCACCATTGTCGGAGAGAAAGTAATGATGCCAGTTGATAGGGAACTTGATCCTGCATAATTTAGAAAACTTTTCTACAGGAAAATTTTCCGGAAAAGTCGGAAAAATCCGGATAATTTTTCGGAAAAATCGGAAAACCCTGCATTTTTCCTGAAACGGATTTATCACTAATCAAATTTGTACCAAATTTTCAAATGATTTTTCCCGATTTTCCGATTTTCCATGGAAATTTCCCGTTCAAATTTTGATAGATTCAATTGTCACGCGACATGAACCTGTGTGCCAAACTTCAGCTCGCTGTGATGTCGAAAAGTAGGTCTACGAGAGTGTCGAAAATAGTAAAGAAATATATAGACAAATTCGTGAACGAGTTAAAGGGAATGGCTGGCCTCAAAAGGCTAGATTTGGTCTAAGGCCAATTCTTATGATACCCTAGATGAAAGCCCTTATGAAATTTCGTATTGCCACCCTTCTATGCAAGTCTGATTTTTTAAGTCGTTTTTCGCATATATTTCTAGAAAGGTTTGTCGTATTCTGAAGAAGTTTTTAGTACAATAAAAATGTCTTGGACTGATCGTTTTCACAGTACGTATACTGTGAACCTAAATTTTTATATGGGAACACCAAGAAGGAGTTGCCCGACTTAGTCCATTTTTGAAATTTTATTAGTTAGTACAATGGAAACACCATGCACCAAATTTCAGCTCTCTACGTCAGGCAGTGTCCAAATATATGTATGTGGAAAACGAAATTTTTTATGGCAACCCCACGAAAGAGTTGCTCGATTTGTCTCATTTTCGAACTTAATTTCTTGTACAAAATTTCAGCTCTCTAAGTATATGCGTTCTCGAGTTATCGTGCGCACAGCCGGACAGACGGACGGACGGAAGGACATGCAAGAATTAAAATAAATTTTGATAATATGCGTGGGTGTCCAATCGAGGTGTTACAAACGGAATGACAAGCTTAGTATACCCTATAAATTTCATCTAGGGTATAAAACGCTAAAGTTTCTGTCAGACAGCTGGGCTCATCGACATCGGAACCTCTCCACTCATAATTAAAATTCCGTTATACCGATTTTCATAGACCACGTTATCTAGTAGAAGTGTTACACTTTTCATGCAGTGCTACAGTGAAATTGTTCCATTTACTTGAACTGCTAGAAAAAGTGTACGTCAAAATAACACTGGTGCTGCACTTGAAAAATCGGCGGTGTTACATCGGAAAACGCACACATCTATCTCCGAGAAATGTCTCTGCTGAATATCAAAACAAATGTCAAGTGAAATTAATTTTAAAGCAAGGTAAAGTTGTAATAACTCATTTAATTAATAAAATAAAATGGGAAATCCTGTTAAAAATTTAATTTCTGCGCTTATTATTATAATGTGCCACACTTCGCTTGGTGTTTTTTTTTCAGAAAATGTCAATCTGTCAAATTACACGGCTATGAGCTACTATATACATTCTCATCGCGTTGAAAGCTCTTCCATTGAATTTGTTTGTCATTGATTGTCGTGCACTTTTTGTAAAATATCAATGGAAATCGGCATAGTGTTATGTGGATTTCGATGGGACTTCGGTGCAACACCAGTATTGCAATTTTTCCAGCAGTGCAACACTGAAAATGTTCGATGGGACAATTTTTATAGCAGAAGTGCAACACAAATTTTGCATTCACTTCCCCTACTTTGCACCGGATATTTTGTCGGTGTTACAAATACATATTCAACTTAAATTGTCATCTGCTCTGTCAAAGTGTATTGTCGCGATTATTTGTGAAATTTTGGAGTTAAATGAATTAAACATTTTATTTGGTTTAAGTTAAGAAAAAATTTGTTTCTATATATCACTAACCAACATTTATTACGTTTGACAGTTCCGTGTATATAATACGTGTACCCGCAAATACAACGAATATGACAAAAATATGTTCGATGGACTTCAGTTCTCCCAGTTCTCCGCTGCCAGAAAAGGTGCAAAACTGAAATGGTCCCATCGAAATCGATATTAGATTTCTGTCGGCGTACTTCCGAATGTCATCTATGATTTGTAGCCATCTGATCGCAGTAGTATCACGACAATTATAGGATTTTTGAAGTTTCCTCAGCTCAACTGCGCGATTGAATTCCAAGGCTTATATTACAACAAACTTATATATCAAAATAATTTCGAGATACCTCCGCAAAATTGAGAGAATATAGCTGTGCCCTATTAACAATAGCAATAAGTGTTAAATTGAAAGTCTTCAACAAAGTGAAAGCTTTCTCATTGCTAAAAGAACCGTAGAAGTACTTACAACGTTAAACTATCCATTTCTAGAAGAGTATTTGTGATTCACCCATCTCATAAATACCTGCATAATACATAATGTCAATAGCTTCCTCGAAACCTCTCATAAGAGCAACAACATTTCCTAATCACCCCCTCTAACAAAATTGCAGCACTCAGCTATACCTTTTGTCTGTGGAATATAATATGCAGTCTCAATTTACGTTATGTTCACAGATTAAATGCAAAGATTGAGCTTCTTAGCCAAATTAATTTGCAGCGAAGGATTCGTTGTTATCATGTGCCAGAATCATTACGTTCTAATGTTGCCGGGTAATGACTTTCACACTTTGACTTTACGCTTGGTTAACCTCCTAACCCGATTCAACTTTCAGTTGCTTTGCGGTTAATAACTTTGAACTTTGCATTGTGGCTCTTCAGGATAGGCAGTGCGGTAATATGAAGTCGTATCTTATTTTCGGCACCCATCCTCTTTAGAACCTGTACTGAGCGTAATGGAAAGGGCATCCCATGTGAAGCTGTACCCGACTAAAGATTGAGCTTCCTGCCGCCTCAAGTGTGCAAAGGGTTGTTGTCTCATGAAACGTTACTTGAGAGTTAAGAGGCAATTCTAAAGTCTCATGGAATATGGTGCTGTTCCTCTAGCTTAGTTTCCTGTATATGATTTATGTTTTAGTGCTGCACTTAATTAGAGGATATTTCCAACTATTCTGCGGAGAGGATGCTAATGCAGTGAAGCGCTTTTTATTATAAATTAAAACATTGGCAATGATAGAGCATTATATCCCTTCATTTTGTTAACTTGTGCAGCTTAAGGAATGAATTAAGTATTGAAATAATGCTATTAACAAGCCATAATCTAACTTTGTGTACTTTAATGACTTTAATTTTAGATAATTTACTTTCAAGCAATCTTTGACAGGTTGCGATGTGTCAGTCTGTAGATATGAAGAATCAACCATGCAGAGAACAATAATGTTCTTTTATTAATAAAAATTACATTCATTTATAGAGAAAATCTATGGGCGATTTTATTAGCTATAACAATGCACTGCAACAAAAGGTTATGCAAGAAGTGGAATGGGACGTTAAAACAGGTAGTTTGGTAAAACGCACTAAATATTCCTTAAAAAGGGAACGACTCTACGATCTTACTTTTTATTTGTCTAACATATGCTGATGTTATGTCCTATTTGAAAGTTCGTTTTGTTCCAAATTTACGAATGTTTTGAAAATTGTTTTCTGAGTAGCATATCAACTGTCGGCGAAATAGATGTAATATTCGGTGCGAATGCGAGAGTTGTTTTGTTGACGCCATGATACAAAGTTTAACAAGTATGGCCTTCTTGAAATGTTAATTGGGAGCTACATACGTCATATGGTGTTCATTTCCTTAGTTTGATTTTCAATCGCCCTCAACAAAGGACAAATATCTTATTCTAATTGGAAATTTCTTGGTTTTTTAGCAACCATTTATACACTTTTCTCGATGAAATTACTGCGATTTTTCCTTTGAGAAGTTGACGAAATAAAAGCTTTTAACCTGGTTGTTGCATATGCAACGTAATATCTAATGCACCATTCACCATGTCGCCCATAGTTTTAGGAAGGCCATGCCTTGTTAATCTTTGTACCATCATGGATTGAAGATGCGAATTGTGACTGTGAATAGGAGCTGATAGCATAGTAGTTATCAAGCGGTTATCTAATTGGTTTAATTAGTTAATTAGTTATAGTTATCTTGAAAAGGGAATACGTATCCAATCATATTTGATTATTTGGCAATTCGTTAAGTACGAGTGTCATAGTTCATTGAGACTTTTGAGATCATCATTATTTTTTACAAACTACAGAAGAATCATTTAGGTGTATTTATCCTTCTGATTTCTTTCCGTCTACTGCTTGTCGTTTTCTTTATTTTTAATGAAATACTTCTAAAGAAAAATCGTTGTATCGTATAAGTTCGAAGGTTTCGGAGTGGCCCACACCCCCCCCCCCTCCCCCTCCAAAATCAACACGGATACGTGACTGCGGAAATTACTAATTAAAGGAAACATTTGATTCAGTATAAAATTTTCGTATAATGCTCACCAAAAACCCCCCTCTCCCCCCTTCCTATGAGTGATATAAAAAACATGAGTACCTACCTACATATTAAATTTATTCAGTAAAGTGATATATTCACGCAGAAGCACAACTTGCGGCTGAACGTAGGTACTCTCAAATTTGTAAAACAATTTAGCGTATAAACGCTTTTGTTGGGAATAATGAGTCATTGCCGACTTTCACTTTTCCTGCTGTATAAGGTGTTATCGAAAAAACGAGTTTTTTGGCCTTTACGTTATAATATTTAATTTATTGTACTGGTTGAACTCTTCTGGGAGGCAAATCGCCTATCATTTGGTGAATGTTAGTAGGCCTTGTCCGGAAGCATCGTATGCAAGCATGGACTATGCATGGACTATGCATGGACTTGGCAACGCTAGCACCCCTTTGAGGCCAAAATCTTTGTCGAGCTATAGCTAGTAGTGCTTGTGGACCAATGTGCATATTTTTTTCGTGTAGATATGTCATGAATGATTTCTTGAATGGGTGAGACGACGGTAGAAGCATTGGATGCCTTGCATCATACGTTATTATAGCATGTTTAAGCCTACCTCCAACTTTTATGATATAGTCCGAATCAAGGAAAGGGGATAGGTTTCTTAATCGGCTGCACTTGCTTCCTTATCCATGCTTAATTAATGATTGGTAGTCATGTGCGAACTCCTTTCTTTGAACAACCTTAATAATGGCCTTCAAGGCCGCATCCGGTTCGTGGGGGGAAATTGTATTTAAATGGCACGATGATAATGTCAGTCTTGAATTGTTAATAAATCGAAGTATATACACAAATGAATTTTGGAGTTTTATGAATGAGTTGATAAATTTGGAAGTTTTCACCATATCATATTCATTAGAAGTTGTTACAAATATTGACCTTTGTTTCCGTCTTTCATTACCTCCTAGCTTTTTGAAGCTTGGTTGCTTGTAGTCCCTTTTCCAACATCGGTCATCCTCATGAAGGAAACTTGGGTCATTTAACCATACATTTGAATTAAGGAAATCCTCTGGTAACGCACCGCGAGTTACCAAATCCGCTGGGTTATTCGCACTTTCAACATTACGCCACCATTCAAACTCTGAAGCTTCTTGTATTTTGGCCACACGATTGGCTACAAATGTACACCAAACATTGGATGGTTCTGCCAGCCAGCGAAGGACAATCTGTGAATCTGTCAAGTAGAATTGCGCATCAACACAGATGTTTGTTATAGATTTAATTCGGGATACCAAGTCAGCCATTAATTCTGCTGCGCATAGTTCCAAGCGCGGAATTGTTGTGTGCTTGATTAGGGAAACGCGAGATTTGGCACACATTAAATTAACACCAGTATTTCCGGAGCTGTCGACGCATCCAAGATATACGCATGACCGTATGCCTTCTCGCTTGCGTCCGCAAAAGCATGAATTTGAGCCTCCCGATTGAAAGGATATATCCTCCTTGGGATTTGAAATGTTTCAATAAGACATAGTTGATCTCTATACTTTAACCAGGACGTGTGTAACTCTATAGGACGGGAGTCATCCCAGTCCACTGATAGTTTCCATAATTGTTGTAAAAAAATCTTCCCTAAGACAATGACAGGATTTATGAAGCCCATAGGATCGAAGATTCTTGCAATGTCAGATAAAACAAATCTTTTTGTGATTTTATTTTTATTGCAGAGACTAACCTTGAAGTTGAAATTGTCTTGCTCTGGGTTCCAAATGAGTCCGAGGGTTTTTACAACATCCTTCTCATGAAATTGTGTGGCATGCTCTATTTTATCAGCCGGTATTTCATTTAGCAGTGTCTTACTATTAGAGCACCATTTTTTTAATTCGAAGCCTCCAGTTTGTAATACTGCTTCCACTTGACGCCTTATCTCTTTAGCTTTGTGTAATGTGTCTGCTCCCGTGACAAGGTCGTCCACGTAAAAATCCGACCTTATTATACTAGCACCTAATGGGTAATTGCCTTCTTTCTCAGCCGCTAACTGGAGGAGAGATCTTGTACCCAAATTTGGTGCAGCTGCTATCCCATATGTAACTGTTTGCAACTGGTAAAACCTTAGTTTATCTCTTGGGTGGTCTCGCCAAACTATATTTTGGTATGCGCAATCCTCAGGATCGCTTAATATCTGCCGATACATTTTACAAATGTCAGCAGTTATTGCAATGTGATGTTTCCTAAAATTTAGGATTATTGTGAATAGATCACTTTGAATTACTGGCCCTGTCATCATAATATTATTTAAAGAATAGTTTTTTGTTGTCTTAGCTGAAGCATCAAATACTACCCTTAGTTTGGTACTTGAGCTCTCTGAGTTCTTGACACAGTTGCTCTTCAGTTGACTTACTAGGACCTGTAGGTTTGTGATCCTCGAGCTCCCAAAATTTTTTAATTATTTTGTTTAAGGATTCATCATCTTGTGAGGTGATAGATGCAACATTGCAGCTATAGTGAGATGCAGAAATCACCTTTATCTTGCCCGCGATTATCCAACCTAGCATTGTTTTCTGTAGGATTGGCAGGTTTTCTCCCAACCCTATTTGACCAACTTGTAATAGATGAAAGTGGAGCTCAGCACCAATTAAAAGGACTATGCCACCTGGCTTGTTGAAATCAGGATCTGCAAGTTGGATATTGGCAGGAATGCTCCACGAAGAAACATTAACATGGATTGACGGTTGATATGCTGTAATGTTCGCTAAGATAACTGCATCTAAGCGTATGGAAAAGTTATTAAATCTTGACGAAACGTTTACGTGTGTCTGACGGTTAGATATTACAGACGATTCATCGCCAATACTGTTGACAACACTAGGTCGTTTTGTTTTATTGAGCCTGAGCCGTTGTACTAGCCTTTCAGAGACAAAGTTCAATTGCGAAGCGGAGCCTAGAATTGCTCGGCATGGAACAAGGTTTCCGTAAGCATCTTGAATATTGACAATAGCTGTTGGCATAAAAATGTATGACGAATTATTATTTGCCCTAGATTGCATTGAATGTAATGCGGTGTGATTACTTGTACTGGAAGTAGACGGTTGCAATGAATTTATCTGTAATTGATTATTGTGCGCGTGGACAATAGACTGATTATCGCAATTATGATGGGTTGCATTGCAAACCTGACAAGTGTAGGACGAATTACAATTAGCCCTATTATGTCGCCGTAAACAATTTGTACACAATTTCAGTTCACGGAATTTATTTTGTCTATCAACCACAGATAAGTCAAGGAACGTACCACATTTATAAGTAGTGTGTCCACTTTTCTTTCATAAAGTGCAATAATTTTTCAATGAAAGTAACGACGTGTGAACCACTTTATTTGATTTAGCATTAGCAGGCGAGATTGCTTCACTTTGGGCCCGTTTGGATGCTTCAATTTTATAAGAACTCTTGATAAGAAATGATAAAAGTTCTTTGAGAGTTGGAAGTCAACGTTGCGGAGCCTTATCTTCCCAAGCTGACCGTAGGTGTGCGTCAAGTTTTTGTAGTATGAGATGAATAAATACATCATCCCATTGATTAACTGGGCGACCCAATGACTCTAGTGAACGAAGCTGCACATTAGTTCTATCATAGATGGCACAAGAACTAGATGTCGCAAGCCATACTAGAGCAGAGTATACAGATTGTGAAAAGGGTAGTGCATTCTGGAATGGACCATAACATGTTTCAGACTGTGCCGAAAGCAATTGATTCACTGCGTCAACACTTCAGATACGAAAATATATGAATCACTCGACGTATACATCATTTCAAATGTTATGGTCCATTCCGGAGTGGACCACCCAGCCATATAAATGTTGTATACTTTTTTTATACTGTATGCGACATCTAGTTTTTGTGCCATCTATGGTTCTATCGACCAACGTTCGTATAAGTTCAGGTTTATTGCTGCAAATTGGTTTAATATTTAGGAGATCCCGCAAGTGAGCTTGGCAGATTATCCTTTTGTCTCCATATTTAGCCTTAAGAATATTTAACGCTACATCGTAATTCGTTGCATTGAGTTCAAGAGAAGCTATTTGTACTGCTGCTGCACCTGACAATGCGGATTTTAAATATTGATATTTTTGAAGATTACTCAATGACTGTTCATCATGAATCAGCATCTTGTAAGATTCATAAAAATCAGTCCATTTAGTGACATCTCCGCCAAAGGAGGGCAATGATATCTTAGGTAAACGCACATTTGATTGAGTACCAAGTGAACTATTATGAGCTTGAGGAGCTTCTTGATTCCATCTTGCCGATTGTAGTAAAGTAAATAATTGCGGCTGCTGCGTAAAGTAAGTTTCTTCATAGATTGCACGATGAGTTGTAGTAAGCTCAGTCTCATCAAGTTTTTCTATTTCGGCTTGAATTTCGAGAAACTTGGTCATTTGATTCTCCACATGAAGCAGCCGCAGCTCTAATGCATCTAAGGTGGCATCCTGTCTATCCTTTTCAATGAATTCCTTGGTACGCTCTTGTTGATCAACTAACACAGCGCGTTTTATCCTAAGATTGGTTAACTTTTCCTCTGCCATATCGATCTGTTATATTACGCGAATTACAAAGGCACAAGTGTTACACTTAACCTAAATGTTTTATGTGTGAAACTTTCTCAAGTGTTAGTTATTTGTATGAACTATTAATTATTTAGAAACTACTTAATTGTTAATAATTATTCATACTTATTGCTTGGGTATGCATATAATGTGAATTTCATATAATTCGATATAAATTTGTCGATAAATATTCTCACTCATTCACTGATTCTTACGTTTGCAACGGGCTTATCTCTAGTCGGCACAGTGGGCACAGTGTATCTGCTTACGGTGGCAAATGCACGAAATCTGGAAATTCCTGTCCTTTAAGATGTGTAATTATACTGATGGCTTGGATTATATGCATCCGGTTCTAGTTGTGCTAAAAATTGTAAAAAAACTTGATAAAATTTTAACACAATTATGTTGTTTGGAACGATACTTAAATTGTGCAAGGGTAGCTGATGGGTTATCCGCCCAGATGGGGATTTTCTCTATACAGCTTTCTTCTTGTATTTAAATGGAAAGTTGATGTTCTGTCTGCCTTTATAGAATTATCTCCAATTGTCAATTGCTGAGCACATTGGAGTATTCTCCGGTCCTAAATGATACCTTCAAATTGATGGTTTATTTAGGATGCACGATTTTCAGCGAGACGATATCAGATTGGTGATGATGCTTTATTGGCGTTCACTAGCAGTGATCCGTTGCTGATATAAATGAATTTTGCTTCGAAATTAGAGTAGCATTCTCTGCTTATGCAATGATGATCGCCAGATGTACGATATTTGTTTAAGTAGTCTTAGGCACACGTACGATTCGGCTCGATGGGACCAAATGTTATCGAAAAAAAGAGATTTTTCGCCTTTACATTATAATATTTAATTTATTGTACTTCAAATAAAATGGACTGTATAAAAAGCAATACTAATACAAAAATACTAATAATAATACTCAATTAGCTCGATGGAAATTGATGCCGATACGTGTGCCTTTGCTGAACGATGAAAGAAGGAGGAAGATACTTCGGTTGTCAAGTCATATCGTCCCCTGCTCTGTCATGTGCCACTGTGCCGACAATTCCGGTAGATGGTGTGATAAGCGAGTTAATGCAAACATTCATCTAATATTATAAAGCCTAGCTCACATTGATCAGAGTTCACTTTAGCTTAGATGTAAGGTCAATTCAAGCACATTTTGTTATAAGTTCATTTAGCTTAGATATAAGTTAACACGATCATTAACATAAGGTAAGAAACTTTACATTTACTTCAATGAACACAACGAAACATTTTAGCTGTGTTGTTTTGTATTCTCAGAATAGAGCAGAAAAAAAGATACATAAAAAAGTGCCTCATACATTTTCATGGAAAGATTTAAATGAAGCGAACAGTACAAATAGTTCGCTTCAATCGACAGAACAATTTGTCCTCTGCAGTATATGGGAGTTGTAGAACAAGGTACACAAAAGAATACAGCTTTTATTTGTACCTAAAAGTTTGTTCATTGGCCTAAGTTTTCATAGATTCCATAGTTTTTATACCGTAGATGAAATCTATAGGGTAGCCTTAGTTTTTCATTCCATTTGTAACGCACAAAAATAATGATAGTAGAGCAAAATGGATTGGGTACCCACGCCTAATATAAAAAGTTATTTTGATTTTTGCATGTCCGTCTGTCCATCCTTCCGTCCATCTGTCTGTGCACACGATAACTCGAGAGCGCGTATACTTAGAGAGCTGAAATTTTGTACACGTACTTTAAAAAAATATTAAAATTAAGTACGAAAATGAGACAAAGCGGACAACTCCTACGTATACTGTGAAAACGATCAGTCCTAGATATTTTCATTGTACTAAAAACTTCTGCACAATACGAAATTCTATAAAATTGATTAGAATCTTTTTCTGTTCGACGAAGCTTAATTTAATTTTTTTTTGTGCAACGTACCCATACTGTTTGTATTTTCCGCAATGAACAATGCAAATGAATACTCACTTGTAAATTTATTTTAGCCGCAACGCATGCGCATATATGTAGGTAAATTGCAATCGCCATATACAATAAAAAATCAAACTCTCTTTAAAACTTTCTCCAATTAAGGTAAAAAATGTGAAAGCGCTGACTATATGCAACGAAAATCATTCATCTTCGTAAATAAACGAGAAGGGGCGGAGTTTTCAGATTTTACTCTCATAAAATGTTCCCGCGCTTTTGTGAAAACACTTTTTTTCTGAAATATTGCGAGAATTACCCACTGTTTTGTTGCTGTAATCCTATGATATTTGAACAGCACGTGCTTCTGTTAACATTCTTTTTGCTCTGAAGAGATTAAGTGGGAGAAATTCATGCTGGATTCTATGATATTTTCGAGCAAAAAAGAGAATTTCATTTGAGAGAAATTTGACATTTCCTTTCATCACCTGCCAAAGCGAAATTTATCATTTTCAAGGTAGTGTGACCCGATGTATATTATTACGAATAGTTTGAGAGGATTTTGAAGGTATTCAAGAAAATTTTGGCAGTCGGGTAATCCTGCGTTCTCCCGATTTTTGTTCCCCCATTCATGCAAAAGACGAATGTATATGACATTATTGGTTTCTTTCTAAAACACACGAACAATTTCCAATTTTGTTCGGCTGTGTCTTAACTTGTCATTAAGTTGTTTGTTTTTCAATCCTCTTGTTACTCCGTGCTTGTGCACTTGTTTACACTTTCAATCTTAGTATTTTTTTTTTCGTTATTCATACAGCGAACAGAACCAGGTATGTTAGTTATTAATTATTGTTTTAAATGTTACTAATATTTAACCTTATTATTTTATAATTAATAAACCAAGTACAGGCCGGAAAAAAATAAAAACTTATCATTATCACAGTGAATGGGACGAAGACTATTTCTTTACTATGATGAAATATGTGTGGTTTATTTACAATAAAACAGTAGCTTTGCCTAAGAAAGCAACCGTTGAAAGACATTTTCTAACAGTTCATAAAAACTACGAAGTAGATTTTCCACGTGGTACTGCGTTAAAATAGTCCTTAATGCAAAACACAAAAGGCACAATTAACTGCGCAACAAAATAGTTTCTTCAAATGCAATACGAATTCGAAGACTCCTACGATTGCCTCATTCAAAGTTGCTAATACTTTAATTAATCATAAGAAACCGTTTCAAGATGGTGGGGAATGGAAGGAGGCTTTTATTAAAGTTGGTGAAGTGATGTTTCAACATTTTAAAAATAAATCGGAAATATTTGATCCATCAATAATATGTCGTTATCGCGAAATACAGTTATGCGTAGAACAGAAGGAATTAGCCAAATCTTGAAGATATTTTACATTAAAATATTAATAAATGCATTTTATTATCACTACAGTTTGACGAATCTACTGAGTATATCGACACTGCACAATTATGTATTTTATTCGAATGGTTTTCGATGATATGTCGGCCACAGACGAATTATTAACTATTCTTCCAATGCATGGACGCACAAGAGGTCAGGATATCTTCGATTTATTTAAAAATTATGTAAAGATGATGTAAATTATGGATTATCATTGTGTTATACACATTATAGTGCTCTGTTCAAATATATTGAAATTCGAGCATGTTATGGAAGTTGCATTTAAAATAGTAAATTCCATAAGATCTAAAAGTTTGTCATGTCTCAGTTTCGGGTATTGATGAAAGAATGCGGCGACGAACACAGTGAACTGTTACTACGTACATACTGACGTAAGATGGTTAAGTCGTGCTACATTTATAATGAGATTTAGAGAACTTCTGCCACAAATATTCTCATATTTTCAAACTAAAGGTGATTTATAAACACAATTAAATGATCAAGAATGGCTTCTTGATCTTGCTTTTTTCTGAGATGTTACTGAAAAATTACACCAATTAAATCTGCAACTACAGGGTAAAGGTAAAACAATAATAGATATGATACGCATTTCGAAATCATTTAGAGAGATACTAAATATGCTTGCATTGCAACTAAAACGTCGTGATTTAAAGTATTATCCAAATCTGGCTGATGAGTCTAAAAATAAAAAGAATCTTACTTACAACACATATGGCGATATAATTGCAATACTTTTAAAAGAATTTGAAAGAAGATTTCTAAAATTAAGTGAACTTGGAGATATTGCCAGTTTTTTGTCTTGCCAATTTAATGACAACATCGATGTTGCAAGTGTAGCCCAGAAACCAAACAACTTTTCCAGTATTACAAATTTAGCAGGCTTGGAAGAAGAAAGAATAAATATTAAATGCGACATAAGTCTTGTTACTGGTTTCAGATTGTAATTTTTGGAAAATGATACATAAAGATAAATATCCAAATATCTGGACAATTGTTGCACGTTTCAATGCCTTCTTTGATCAACATATTTATGTGAATCCGCATTTTCATTTATGAATGCGATCAAAACAAAACATCGATCGCAATTAACAGATCAACATTTGGAATCATGTTTGAGAATTGCCTTAAGTTCATATGATCCAAATTTTGAAAAAACTTGCTGCACTTATTCAATGTCAGGTTTCGTCCGATTAAACATTTTAATTCATTTGCTTATTTAGAGTGTATTTTTTTAAGTTATTAAGTATTTCATCTCAAAATTATTATTTTTTTCTTTATTTGCTAAAATTTTATTTGTGTATGTATTTATTTACATTGTAATTTTTTTTAATTTAATAAATCTTTCTGTGATTCATAAAATAACAAAAGTATAATTATTTGTCTTCTTTATTTGCCATAACATTTGTTTAATTGAAATTCTTGTCAATTATTTATTAAAATATATATAATATTAAAATCTTAAAAATCGTATAATTGTTTGCCCATATTCATAGACGCCCGCACGAGAAAAAAGTTTGGCCACACCTGATCTAGGGTATCATAAGAATTGGCCTTAGACCAATTCTAGCTTTTTTACATCTTTAAGTTACTTTAACAATTTCCCGTTTTGTGATTATCGTACTTTTCATTGTTTGAAAATATAATATTTAAGGTCTGGTAATCATGTGGTATTTTCCAATGGGCAAAATGAAACTACACGTTTTTGTTTAGTTAGCTCATGTTTGTGTACGCCATGTTTTCTAGAACCACCTAAAATTGTATACATGTCGACATAATCATAACTGGCAACATCACACCAGATCTGGGCGGTAATCAATTAATATGTTAATCGATTGAAAAATTAACCATAACCAAAAAAATCGATTAAAATCCCAATCGATTAAATTATTAATTGTCGAATTAATTGAATTAAACGAATTAAATTTTAGTTTCCCAGACGAATAAAATTTTAATTAACTTAAAAGTCAAACGGATGCTCCGATTAAAAATGGAATCAATTGATATTTTAATTGATTACAATTTTAATTATTTTGCCCTATTAAAAACGTAATTTATTCACAATTTCTTATATTTTTGTCTGAGTCATCAATCGTTTATTATAGATTTTATCCTTTACTTTATTCGCCGAATTACAAATTTTGGGTAATTTGGAGATTTTCTCTACTTTCACCGTTTCTGCCGAACATGAGGAAATCACACCTCCAAATGAGACAGTTTGCAAAGGTACATTACTGAACTATATTGTTACGTTAATAACAGTATAATTACTTTGAAATAGCTTGTATGTACCTGGCCCTGGAACTGAGCATATCTGGTACCAGCGATACCAGCGATCGCAGCAATAAAATTTTCAATATAATGTAAACAAAGTTCAAAAAATACCTATTTAAAAATTAGTTAAATACAAAGTAACCGAGTTCAAGGAATTCAATTTAATGGCAAGTGCTACAATTCAAGATGAGAGTTGGCTTAATACTAAAGGTAAAAAGCGATATAAGCAACTGGTATATCGTATCATTAGAATAAATGTGTTTGTATATAATTGTGGGGCTCAAAAGCGAAAGGGTACAAGTAACATTTTGTTAAAAACTCAGATTAGTGCATAAATGCAATCTAAATATACTCAAAATATTAGTGGCAAAGAAACATAATTAAATTCCTATCCCGTGCTGTGAGATCTAGTTTCGAGCGTAAGGGAGGGTGCGGTTTAGTAAAGGATAAGGATAACTCAGCTTTAGATTCAGTTCAAATATAAATTTTATTAAAATAATTAACCTAAATATCACAATTCAATAGTTTTATTAATTCAAAAAAAAATCCAAACTTACAATCTAGTAAAACTACTAATATTATTAAAAATTCAACTAAAACTCAATTAAAATTCAACAACAACTGACGACAATTTAAAAAATCCAAAATAAAAATTCAATATAAAAGTTGTGCTGCTTTGCCCACACTCTCTTTCCTTACTTCTGTTCCTGGAAAGAAGAAGAAGAAAGTTTATATTTCTTCAGAATTAGATAGCGCAAATTTTAGTAGGAATTTCTGAGAAAAAGAGCGACGATGTAGCAGAATTAAACTTCGGCTGCAACGTGCTGAAGCGTGTAAACAGAATTATACTTCTGTTACAGTGAGTATTGAAACGCGTAGGCAGAATTTTACTCCTGCTACAACGAGCTGGGGCGTGAGATATATTTTTAGGTAGGAATGTTTAAGAAAAAAAACCAAATCTTTAAATATCTAAAATAAAATATTTATTACGTTAAATATTTATTATGTGTACACGCTTCAGCGGAGTTCTTAAGACTAAATATAATTAGGAAAAATGTATTCTCACAAATTAATATTTCATTATTCTGTTCATTGCAATTTTGCTGACATTATCATTTTGTTCTACATTACATGAAACCGTCTGTGAGAATTCCGGACTTTTTAGTTTCTCAAATGTGATAAGATATGAAATGTGATCCCTGTTCACGTTTCGTAACAGGTGAGTTTGATTTAATGATTTCATTAGTAGGGTCATGTGGGATTTTAATATCTGCTGACGTAACTCCTCCCTCCTTAGGTTTGAGACTCTCCAGAGTCACATTTTGAAATTTTATATTTAATTTTTTGTATTTGCAATAAAAAATGGTTACGACTATTACTATTATTATAGCTATTATGATAGAAAGTTTACCATAAATAGAATGAGTTTTCTTTTGATACTTAATTTCCTGAATTTTGTTAATGTTTTCTATATATTTCAATACAAGATCTTCAAATGAAAGTTTTTTATTTAAATTATTAATGTCCTCAAAATAATTTGGTATAACAAAACTTTGTTTAAATACCTTCTGTTTGTTGCATAATCTGTAATTATTTATAGTTATTGAACAGTTGTTAAAATTTATTAAGTAGTTTCCGGTCGTTTCTAAATCTCTTTTAACACAGGAACTTATGAGACTAACATTGTTTTGGTTTTTTGCAATAACTAATCCTTCTCTTATTTCTAATATTTCGGATATGTTGTTAAATGTTTTCATACAATTTTTATGTGTTATACAATTATTCAGTATTTTGAGTTCTTTGAGATCTTTATAACTAGTATAAGTATAGGTTTTTCCTTCATAATTAACAATTTCTTGTGGTTCAAATACCAGTTCCTGTTTATAAACGTTACTTATAGGTGTTAACAAAGTTCTGTGTAAAGTAATTGTTTCTTTGGGTATTCTTATAATGAACATAATGTTATACAGATTATCTATTACTGTTGCTAATCTTATATTCTGAAGTTTCTCAAAATCAATGTCGTATTCGAAAATTTCCTCACTAGTAAACACGTTACTCTTAATGATTCCTAATCTTGCCGAAGCTATATTATTTTGTATATGTTCTACATTATCTTCAAGTATTTTCAGCTTTAGTACATAGTCTGTCGAGAGAATTTGCTTCTCGATTTGGCTTAGTTTTTCTATAATCGTTAATCGATCTTTTTCGATTATGTCTTTTAGCTTTGTAAAGGTAGAATTAAAGTGTTCGTTAATTTTGATTTGGGCATTAAGGTTGCTTATGGTGTTGTGATTGTTCATGTCTATGATTTTAAGATGTTCTTCTATATCCTGTCTGTCATCGTCGTCCATTGTACCGTATAACCAGTTAAATATTCTACCCACAAAGTTCAGTAACCCTCTTCTTTGCCTATGGGGAATTAGCGTTTGAATTCTACTTCGTATGTTTTTGATTTGATAATCGTAGGAAATAATTTGATCGCTTAAATTTGCTTGTTTTATATTACTTTCAATGGTATCTAAAATTTGCTCGATTTCTCTTGTGTTTACAATGTGTATTATTGTATCGTAGCTTTTAACAATTTTAACACTGCCTAGTTTTACTTCGATGTATCCTGAATTAGATTCAATTTTTTCCACTGTTAGATGGGCCTGGGTTACTTGTACCAGTATCCACATTACCAGGAATATTATGGAAATCCAGTTTACCTAAAAATTTATTTTTTCTTTTAATATTTGATTTGTGTACATTTTCTAATCTAGCTTTTGTAAATTTTTTATGTCGTAAGCTCTTATAATTTTTAATGTACCCTTCTGTCCGAACCTCGTTGTAATCTTCTCTATTTTCATTTCTTTTATTAATATATCTAAGTTTCTCCTTGGTTCGATTCTGAAAAATTTTATTTTTGCAACACTTACCTTCTTGTATGTTAATAGGTTTTTCTTTGGTTGTGGAATGATAACTATTGTTGTACCATTCGATTGCTTTTGACATTTTCTCTTTAATATTTAGATCTTTACGTTCTATTCCTAACGTTCGGATTTTTTCGCTCAGTGTACTGTGCAACCTTTCGATATCTGAATTACCGGTGTGGTTATTAAATTTTACAAGGTGACGTTCTATATTCTCGTTTCTTAAGAAGTTTTTAATATTTATGCTTTTAAATTCATTATCAAGAATTAATTTATTGAAATGGCCTCTTTGGGATATGAACTCTCTGACTTTTTCAATTATTGTTTGGTTATTCCTATCTTCCAAGTAAAAAGCAGTAGCGAATTTCGAGAATCTATCTACGAATGTAAGGAAGTTCCCTTTTGAGTTGGTATAAATGTCCATATGTACTATTTGTTTTATATCTTTCGGTGTTTCTGTATATTCGAATTTTTGTTTAATCGGTTTTCTGTCGTATTTAACTCTATTACATACATCACAATTATTTATATATTTATGTATGAGTATCTTAAGATTGGGATAATAGATATATTTCTTGAGACCTTCGTAATTTTCGTTGATTCCAGTATGTCCCGTTTCGTTTTTGTGATAATTGTGTATTTGTTTATAAGTTTCTTCTTCTGAGTTCATGTCTTTAGCATGATTTGAACATCTGACAAACTTTACTGTAGGATCGTTATCATATAATTCAATAATCTTTTGTTGTAATATATTGTATTTATGGTCATCTAGCTCGGTGTATATACCTATTTTACCTGATTTTATGTACCTTCGCAATATATCCGGAAGATTACCTTCTAGGTCTTGGGAATTGATATAGATTTTTCTATTTTTGTGCTTAATTTCAAATTCCTTCTCTTGATTGTCTGTTAGTATTATTTGAGTTTTGAAACGATTGACAACGGTGTCTAATATAGGTATATGATTGTTTAATTCTTCTTGTTGGGAATGTATGGTTTCTAAGTCTTGATCAACATTATCATGCACTGAGCTTTGATCGACGTTGTTATGCAGGGAATCTTCTACAGAAGTTCCAAGATTTTGGATGGTTTCGTTGCCATCATTCTCCATGCTATTAACATTGGGTTCCTCCATGTTATTAATTTCGTGAGTATCAGCATTTATTCTGCTGAGAAAATCCGCAACTTGGTTTTCCTTACCCTTGATATAGTCCATGTTAATATTATATTCTCCGAGTTTTAGGAGCCATCGATAGAGTCTTGGGTTCACATTTTTCCCTTGAGTTTTGGTGTACAACCATTTAAGTGGTTGGTGATCAGTTAATAAGTCAAATTTAACGCCGTATAAGTAAGGGCGGAAATAATAAGTGGCCCATACAATGGCCAAGAGTTCTTTTTCCGTAGTGGAGTAGTTTCTTTCATGATCGTTGAGAGTTCTGCTAGCATAGCAGGTAGGGTGATTATCTTGTTGAAGGACAGCTCCTATAGCATAAGCACTGGCATCAGTGATGAGTTTAACACTTCTTACCGAAGTCTGGATACCTAAGCACAGGAGCTTCCGTAATTAACCTTTTGAGTTTTTCGAAGGAGTTAATGTAATTTGTGTCTTTTGAATTAATCTTAACATTTTTCTTTAAAAACCTCGTCATCGGCTAGGCTACTTTTGCGTAATCTCTTATAAACTTTCTATAGTAGCCGGTAGTTCCAAGGAACGATTTGATTTGTTTCTCTGTTTCAGGCAATTTTAATTTTGCTATATCCTCTACTTTCTTAGGGTTTGGTTTTACTCCACTTGGAGTTAAAAGATGGCCTAAATACTCTGTTTCCTTCGAGAAAAATTTACATTTGTCGACCTGTATTTTAAGATTAAATTCCCTTATTGAAGATTTTCTTTATATTATGAATGTGTTCGTCGAGAGTAGTTGAAAAAATCAATATATCGTCTAAATATACTACGCATATTTTATTGATATATTCTTTCAATACGTCGTTCATTAGACGCTGGAAAGTTGCTGGAGCATTTTTTAGACCGAAGGGCATCCGGATGTACTCATAATGTCCCTGAGGCGTGGAAAAGGCGGTTTTCTTCCTATCTTCTTCGTTTACGAGGATTTGATGGAAGCCTTTTGCCAAGGCAAGAGTAGTGAAGTATTGTGCCCTGCCTAATTTGTCCAGGATATTGTCGATATTCGGGATGGGGAACTTCTCATCGATTGTAACTTCATTGAGCTTCCTATAATCGATGACTATCCTCCATTTTTTCATACCTGAATTATCGATTTTTTTGGGTACAATCCATAGCGGACTGTTATAGGGAGAATTGCTCTCTTTAATAATGCCCTGCTTAAGCATGTCTTTAATTTGTGATGAGATCTCATGCTCATGCACTTGTGGATATCTGTAAATCTTCGAATATATGGGCTTTTGGGTTGTAGTTATTATTTCATGGGTAATTTTGCTTGTACTCGTTAATTGTTCTCCTTCTTTAAAGAATAAATCCTTATAAGATTTTAGTAAATCTTCAAGAAGGTTTCTCTCTTCAGAGTTCAAACCTTTCAATAGATTTTCTACCACAATTTCGTTTATACTGACACATTCTATTTGATTTATTTCGTTTAACTTATAAGGCCATGTAGACAAAAATTCGATTTCACTATTGTTGATTTTTAAAATACCTTTTTCCATATCAATGATAGCACCAAGGGGCTTTAATAAATTTTGCCCAATAATTGCATCAAGTTTCCATATCATATGGGCATCCTCTCTAAATTCAGTGGGGAGATCAGTTTTAATTATTTGACTAACAAAAGCACTGGTGTTAAGGGTTTTGAATTTAATTGGCTTTTTCAAGAATTGTCTTTGGTATTGGGGTAATTTTTCTTCGTTTAATAGAGAGGTCGTGGACCCTGTATCTATGAGACATCTAATTTTGTCTTTATTTATTGTTAACTCTACTATTGGTAAACAAATTTCCGAGGCATTGTGTGAAAATTTACCTCGTCTTGGATGTGGTCTACTTCCATGGGTTCTACTCTATTATATGAATTATTAATAGGGTTATTGTAATGGTTTCTTCTGTTTTGTCCAGAATTAGCTTGTCGTTGTCCGTAGTTGCTAGTTTGTCTATACTGCCACGAGTTTTGTCTTGAGTTACTGTTGTTAAAGTTATTATGATTATTATTGAAGTTGTGACAATAATTGAAATTGTTATTATTTTTTGGATGATTTAAACGTCTTGAATTATACTGATTTTTATTGTCATAATTATTTTTATGCACTGTATTGTTATTTATCTTATCTCTAATCATTCCTAAACTTTCTAACAAATTAAAGGAATCCCGTAAATTTTGTATGTTTCTATTCAAAATTATTGATGATAAATTTGGTTCAATATTGTTTAAAAATGTTCTTAAAATTAAAGATTCATTAAGTCTAGGGCCAAACTCTGCAGGCTTCTCTATATCGTAGTCGTATTTTTCATTGAGTTTTGCTAATATATTTCTTAATGTCAAAAAATATTCTCTTACTTGTGTATTTTTTGCTGAAAGAGCTTGATGATACAACTGATGGTAAGTTTCTCGGATACCAAAATTGCTGATTAACGCTTCCTTCATCTCATCCCAGGTGGCTTGAGTTCCTAAGGTCCTGATTACATCTAGGGCTTGTCCTTGTATTTTGTTGATTATGATTCTCTGGTAAACATAAGCCTTGGCACTTGGATGATCGTTGAGCATATTTAAAATTGTATCGACTTCTCGTAAGAATGACGTTAGAGCATATTCGTTGTTTCCTCGGAATTCGTGGATCCTTTGAGCATCTTTTATAAGATCGTTTGCAGAAAGTGTAAATTTTTGTTGAGGTTGCTGCTCCTGCTGTTGAACTTGCTGCTTGCTTCGAATCGTTCAACTTCTTTTACTTGTTTCACTTTGGTCATAGGGCTGAATAATCTCCTAACAAATTTCTTTCATAATGGATAATTATCAATCACTGTGATAAATCTTTACATGTATATTTTCTTTCTGTATTTCTTGGCACTCTTTTCACTTTCACAGTTTTTTGGAAACTTCCACAGTTTTACACTAATAACTTCTTGTAAAATTTATTAATACTTTTGTTGTTGTTTGTATCACTGTGATATGGATTTATATTTCACTATACACTATACAGTTTATCGTTGCCGAATTATAGCTTCCCGTTTGTTTTATTTTGTTTAAAGATTTAGTTTTCTTTACTTTTCCTTTTTTCCTTTTTCGTTTAATATTTATATTTTAAAACTTCTATTATTCGATCACAGGATATCTTTCTTTAGAAAGACATCCTACCGACTGCGCCAGATATATTTTTAGGTAGGAATGTTTAAGAAAAAAAACCAAATCTTTAAATATCTAAAATAAAATATTTATTACGTTAAATATTTATTATGTGTACACGCTTCAGCGGAGTTCTTAAGACTAAATATAATTAGGAAAAATATCTTCTCACAAATTTCTATTTCATTATTCTGTTCATTGCAATTTAGCTGACATTATCATTTTGTGCTACATTTCATGAAACCGTCTGTGAGAATTCCGGACTTTTTAGTTTCTCAAATGTGATAAGATATGAAATGTGATCCCTGTTCACGTTTCGTAACAGGTGAGTTTGATTTAATGATTTCATTAGTAGGGTCATGTGGGATTTTAATATCTGCTGACGTAACTCGTGTAAACAGAATTAAACTTCTGTTACAGCGAATGTTGAAACGTCTGCGCAGAACTATACTTCAATCGCAACGTCCTGGAGCGTGTAAGCAGAATTAAACTTCTGTGCCACGATTGGGGATCAAATGCCAGATTTTTGGGAGTGTGGATTTTAATAGAATTAGACTTCTATATGAAGGATACAGCAAAATTATACTTTTGCTCCTAGGATGGGATTCAGATTAGACTCTGATGGAGGATATTTTCAGATTAAACTCTGAAATTATAATATGCGGCAAAATTGGATGTTGGATATAAGTAGAATTATACTTCTACAATAATAGAATTAAACTTCTATATGAAGGAATATACAAAATTATACTTTTGTTCAAAGGATAGGAAACAGATTTGACTCTGGTGGAGGATGCTTTCAGATTAGACTCTGAAAACCGAATGTTGATTTTGCTGCGGCTCGCCGCCTTTTTCTAGCCGCCGTGAACAGCAATGTCCCAGCTTCATAAATGTTGCCCTGGCAACGCTTGGTTCGATGGCCCAAATTTGATTGTGGCGACACCAGCTGTTTGACGTAATGTCATTAGATGACATTACAAAAATGTAAACATTTGGAGGGAAGTGGAATTTTAGGTAAGTTTGAGCTATTTTGATTTATTCTATATATTATTAATGTACTTTCTATTTAATTTCAGCTCAAAAAATATGTTGGACGGCTGTAGGCAGAATTGGGATGGGATTTGCGGTGAAATAATTAGATAAGTATATTGTGTTATATTGATTGGGAACATGATGCTCTGTGTTTCCTTTTTTTATATATTTTTAGGGCAATCTGATTTCATCGAGGGATATCATTTGATGGCGGAATTTCGACGAGGTATTTGTAAATATGTATGTGGACAGAACACGTGCTGTTTTATAGCAGCCGTTATTTTAACGCCTTACAAGTATGCTTTTTTTTCATAGGCGCTTCTTACAAGGAAGGGGCATAAATTATTGCAAGGGTTTAAGTTATTACCTTCTTGCTAAACCAAACACCACCGAACATTGTTTTAACTACACCTAAAAATTATGCGGTGTATTTTTATTATAGTTACAAAAAATTAACAATTTAAATGGGATATACAAAACTTAAAATTGTTATATCTCAAAAGTGTGAAAAGTGTACTTGTACCTCTTTTCTATTGAGCCCCTAAATAAAATGAGTGGTTATGTAATTAAATTTATGCACATATACTATAAAATGAGTTATACTGGTATTATTTTATACTATTTTTTTAGTTCTAGATTAATTTTATCATATTCCGGGACATTCAGTTGATAGCTCCAAGGGATACAGCAACTGAATAAGACGACGAAGAAATGTACGATTTGACAGTCGTACTTCGCAAGCCCTCAGTTTACCATCTCGCTCGGTATATTCTCTTTCGACAGCTCCATCTTCCAGTGTAGATGCGGAACCGCTGGAGCATAGACGAAAGTAGCGGAACATTTGCTGATACGAATCGAAGTAGATCACGGAATGTGGTTGGCTAATCTTGTTTGTAGAAAGTACTCAGTTCGTCAGCGTCTCCAAAACTAAAACGACTCGATTGCCTTTTGCCCTTGCTTCTATTGCTGAAAAATTACTTGACTTGTTGCCCTTTAGCTATTTCACTTTGCGCTAAAGACTTGCTGTATTTACCTGTTAAGAAATGAGAAGGGTAAGTTGTTGAGGATCAATGAAATTATTCATTATAAAGGTTAAAGGCCTAGAATTAAGGACGTCCTCTACTTCAACTACTATTCTAATTTGTTCATAATTTAAAGTTCATCGCCCAAAGGTCGCCTTTAATATGCATTCTTAATTACTCGAACCATTCTTTCCCAAAAGTAGTATAACCACGCAGCTCGTTCGGGGATAAATTCCCATACTATTCCATGTTCGGCTGCGTACTTCCGCACTTTTGTTGCCTTCAAGGAATTAACTTATTTCTCCAGAATTTGTAGCTCCAAGGAAGCACGCTTAAAGCTTTTCGTGTTGTCTGAATAAGCCACAGAATGACGTTCTCTTCTTGCGACAAATCATTGTAATGCTGCTAGACAGCTAATTGGTGTCAAATCCGGGCAAGGTTCCAAATTCAGTGCTCTTGTAACAGCTTTGTCGCTTTATGTGAATTTAAAACAAGAAACCCACTAAGATGCGATGGTTTTGATAATATCGAAATCATATTCTGCCTCTTGCATTCTACCAGTAACTTTTAAAATTACGTTTTGATCTACAAAGGGGTCCAAGTTAATAAGACTGGACTGCAATTTTATAACTTCTCATTCCTTTATGCAATTTATTTCATTCAGATGAGCCATGAACTTTGACATAGGCGAAATCAATTTCTTCTGATGATATTTCTCCAGAAATTTTTCGTTTCTCTTTAAATATCTTTACTGCTCTAAAGACTCACGCGTGATCCTCAATGGTTTTGAAAGTTTATCAAATTTATTCCAATCAAATAATGCTAAATAACTCACCTCTGCTTGCCTAGGCTCAGATAATATTAAGTGAAGGACTTGAGCATCTTGACCAGAATTAGTTACTTGATCAGGCTACGACGTCGTTTCATCAATAAGCCATGAGGGACCAAGTCTCCACAATCGTGAATTTTCAAGTTTTTTTTTGCAGGTAGTCTTCTATTTAATGTATCGGCCGGATTAGATTTACCAGCACAAAATCTGCAATTATAAATGTTTCTCAGATCATTTATCTCGCTCAATCGATTTGCTATATAGGGCTGACCTTGTATATGTTCACCTTTTATCCAGCACAATACTACCTTGGAATCGTACCAAAAAAAGGAATCTTCTAATCTTACATTCAAGTTCTTTAGAATGTACATATACATGAAGTCGAGTTACCATTAGAGCAGCTTTAAGTTCCAATTTGGGCAGTGTTAAGGTATTAAGTGGTGCAACTCGATTTTGTGCACAAGGCATTGCTGTTGACACGGCTCCTTCATTATTTACTTCTCTTATAAGAACAGCTACGTCTTACGCTATAGGGCTAGGGTCGTCGAAATCATGAATATTGCTCCACTCATTGAAGAAAATGCACCGTGAGAATCTTAGTTCACAAATATCATCGATTGCCTTACAATAAGTGACCCATTTCACCAATTAATCCGTGGGTAGGATTTCGTCCCAATGCAAATGTTGCAACAATAAATTTATTTTAACAGTAAAAGGTCCAAGAATCTTAAAATGTCATAGATTCTTGTCAACGCTGAGCTCGTCTATTGACTTGGACCAGTTTAATCTCAACACCTTTTGCTGATTTTTTCAGTATTCACTAGCACTTCGCCATTTATAAACACACACAGTTCTTGGTTGTTTCTACTAGTAAGAGAGAGCAACTTGTGGGGCCAAAGGTAACCATGGTCATACGAAACTCTTGAATCACATTATTGCTACCTTTCGGTCTTTTTTGTACCATTGAAAACTATGCGAGTCACGATACTTTTCTGCTAACGAAATTTGTAAGAAGGCCTCCTCTATATTGGCTGTAATTCTAATTTTACTAACTCGAAAATTCATTAAAACAGTAAACAGTTTAGAATTTAAATTGTCACTAGATAATAAGTTATCGTTAAGTTAGGATGCTCCTTGGTGCATGAGCGGACGCATCAAATACTACAGAAAGCTTAGTGGTTAGCTTATTTTCACGATATACAGGCCCTATGGGACATGTAGTAAACACGATTATTTAGTTCTGAATCACAATTCACTTTGTCGGCTAAACCGTCTTTAATTTTTCAATTTCAATTTCAATGCTTTATTGTTTCCAAGATATAATTTCAATTGTGTAAGAAAGAAGTTAATTAATTAAATGTACAGGCTTTACCTTTTCATCTTAAATATATAATTATTTTCGAAAGACTGGACAACTGTGTCATATAATCGGTTTCTTTAAGGAAAAGGAGACATAAAAACCTTACACGACTAGATTTGTATATATTAAACTTAACATATTCTTATCCTATGTTATATTGCTAGATTGCTGATAGTGAGTTCCTCCTGACTAGTTGCCTGATTGTGGGGTTGACTGAATAAAATCAAGAGTTAAGAAAACATTTTCTTGATCTTTTCGTTTAACATCTGTATGTTAGAGATGATATGGAGTCTTTCCGTCGAAAAATAGTATGGTAAGTTTAGCATTAGCTTTAGAATTTTGTTTTGTTTAGTTTGTAAAGATTAGATGTGTGTTTTCGCGCAGTGTCCCCAGCAGGGGCAGCCGTATGAAAGAACACTTTGAAAGATACTCTTATATAGTATTAGTTTGTTGTCTGTAGAGAGCGATGACCTCCTAAGAATTAGTGGATATAGGGTCTTGATTAGAGTATCTGCCTTTTTGATTGCCATAGACGTTTTTACTTTGTATGTCAGTTTGGTGTCCAGATATAGGTATTTGGTGTTATCCATCCAAGTTATTTGAAGCCCGAGTAGTATTAAGTCCCTACTAGGGGCGATGCTTTCCGTTTCCTAGAGAAGAATATGGCTTGGGTTTTTTCTGCTTTGATGGCGTCGGTTTTAGAAGATTTCCCGTTTATGCGAACATAGAAAGATCTGTCTTGGTGGCAGCTGGAGTATGCTTCTCGGAATCCGTACAGTTCGGCTGGTAAGATTGATTTTTCTTCGATAATTCTAGTCAGGTAGTCTTTTATAATTTTTTGCTTATGAAGCTGAGGAGACTTATAGGTCGGTAGCTGTTAATATCTGATTTATTTTTGTGTGGTTTGGGTACAGGAACCACTAATGCAACTTTCCACTGGTTCGGGTAGTATACAATTTTGAGACAGTTGGTATAAATTTTTGCTAAGTATATTAGACCTTTTTTTGGTAGATTTTTTATTAGAGAATTTGTAATACCATCATGTCCCGGTGCCTTTTTTGTTTTTATTGCCTTAAGTGTTTTAGAAAGATTGCTAGGTTTAATTAGTGGGGTGATAAGGTGAGAAGTACAGGCGTTTATAGTTTGCAGGCTGCTGTAAGCTCGTGATTGGTTGAGAATGTTTTGGCGAGCACTTCGGCTTTTTCTAGATCAGTGACCAGAAAATTTGATGCCATCTTTAAAGGTGGGATGATTCTGCTTTTGTTTTTGAGCATTTTGTTTATTCTCCAAAAGGGAGTGGAGCTTTTGTCAAGACAGGATAGTATGTTTGACCAAAGTAGATTTGTATGGCTAAAAATTGCTTTCCTTATGTTGGATTGTAGTCTATTTATGTAATATTTTAGTTATGTTTCTTAATTTAATCGCATCTTTAATATAGCTGGGTAGCCTGGAGCTGTTTGGAGAGTAGTTGATTTTTCCTCTAGGGGAGGATAGTTGCGCTGCTTCCAGGATAATAGATGTAAATTTGTTGATGTGGTTGTCTAGATCAGATTTGTTTTGGAAGGACTGTGCCAGTAAATCTGTAGCAGGGTCTACTTTTTGCGATACTAAAGACTTGTATTTAGCCCAGTTTGTCCTGTAGTAATTTATCCGAGGGTGAGCTCTTGGACAGAGTTATAATCTGGTATTTCAAAGAATGCAGGATTATGGTCTGAGCTTAGTAGGGTCTTGGTTTCTGGGCTTGATATATGAAGTGGGGAATTTGTAGGAAGTACATCGAGCGTAGATGGAAGTCCCCACATGGCGTTGGGGTAAAATGTCGGAGATGGCGGAAATAGAATGTTGTAATTTTTGTCAGCAGTTTGCCTTGTAAAATTTTTCCCCAAGTATTGGCTCTTGTACAATTCCAGTCGGTGAGGCCCCACCACCTATAAAATTGTCTTGAATTCTGTTAAACACATCGAGATCGTGTTTGAAAAGATCACCTTTGTCTTGGTTATAATTACCTCCGGGGAAGTAAGCAGCAATTTGAGTGTAGTCAAAGAGTCTGGCATTTAATTTGAGCGCAATGGTTTCAATGGTTTTTGTGGGTAATCCGGGGAGCGGAGTGTGTGCGATGCCTTTTCTGATGAAAATAGCGACCCCACCGCCTCTCTGATTATTCCTGTCAGTCTGTAAATCGTAAAGTCGGTAGAAGAGAGTTTGTCTTTTTCCCTTAGCCAGGTCTCTGAAATTAGTGCGACGTCAATATTCTCCTCTTTTAACGCATGAAAAAGCTCTTTGGATGTTCGTCTGATGCGCTGTGCATTTCATAACATAATTTTTAGATTATCTCCAGCATACCAAGAGTTGTTAGTGCTTAACATTACATATATATTTAAGAGTAAGTTCTATGATGATTGCAAATTGTTCCGCCTTTGTGTTGCAGCTGGATACTTTTGTTAACAGCTCGTTAGTGATTTTAATGATCTCATTATAAGTGAAGAGTTCATTTCAGTTTTGTTTAGCACGTACTTGATTTGCGTATGCATTTGGATGGTTGTGGGTGTAAGTTGGATGCCTGACTGATTCTGTATTTTGTTGAGGTTGAGCACTACTGCCTTGATTTCCCCTCAGATATGGAAAATGGTTTGTTGAGGTGATCTGGGGAATGGCTGCAGGCCCATTTCTGTTCTGAAAGTGATTTAGGTTGCTCTTATGTATGGACCGTAGTTGAAGATAAGCAGTGCGAGCTGGGCAGATAGCCGCGCCAGCACCATGATTGCCCTGGCAGGTTGCACATTTCAGCAAACCGTCTTGTTTTTCCCTCTCAGGGCATTCATTAGATTTGTGGTACCCCACACATCTGCATTTTGGAAGTAGATTTTTTTTTTTTTTTGCAAAATAACTGAATTATGGGGATGTCACTATTGGCGAGAGAGACACACGTTCACTCAAGATCAAACGACCGATCACGAGAAAGGCTCGATGCGAACTGAACTGTCCGTCTTTAATTTTGTTCACTTAAAGCACAGACATAGTTGTAACATTTTTCTGGATTTTTGATAACCGATTAACTAAGTCTTTCATTCGTACTAATTCAACCGATCTATTATGTTTAAGTGTAACATTAGATCCGCGTCAAGGTAATATCACATCATATCAATTATCGCGGTTTTTAATAAAATTTTCCCAACAATTATTGAAATCTAAACCTGCTCCATTTTCTTCCGTAATACTTAATCATTCTAAGTCCCAAAAACTCTTGATATCAAATTCACTATTACTTTGGCCAGTTGCGGAAATACCGTAGATACAATATCAAAGATAGCACTAGAATTAAACCTCGGGTTTGGTCCCTGTAGTATTTGCATCTATATCCTGTCAGCGAGAATTTGTGTATCTCCGGTAACAGTGGCCCAATATTAGTTCGTACCTAGCAACATAGACATATAATTTACCTTGGTAACATTAGCAACGCCCATATCTGCCAAATTAATTTTTTATTACCGGATTAGCCCTTTAACGGTGCTGACAAAACATCCAAGCATATTTCTGGCACCTCTACTGCTTTTACTATTACATAATCCCGGCTGTATTGACTACGTAATTTGAGTTCCACACAATTACATAATTCGGGAATCCTTGGGTTTACAGTTTCCAAAAAGAATTATGCTCAACTTCTGTTTACCTAAAATTTCAAGATTTAAATAACAGACATAGATTCTTTCATAAAGAAATTTGACTTCCTCCATCCAGAGCTAATCTCAATAACAGACCTTTTTGTTGTTCCGCTGACGACGCAAGTGCCCACGTCTCGTTTGGAGTAATATATCGTTCTTAAAAGAATTACTTGAGAACAAATTAACACTTCATTGGACTTTGAGCTTTTCTACATTGCACTTTATCTTTATTCTCAATACTCGTCACCGCTTATCGCTCAGCTTGCTTCCAAATATTTTTGAGGTCAGATCGCACAATGTGGTTGCATGCTTTCCGCCACATTTATTCCATTTGATCCATTTTATTTTGCAGAGCGTTGAAGAGTGATTTTTGTTCGTACACTTAAACAGTGTCCTTCTTTCTTTAATATGCCCATCTTTTGGTCGAGATTTAAGGAACGATCACAATTTCACGTGTGATCCTGTTTTAACTTACAAAAATGACAGTTCTCTGACATTTGTGAAGTAAATAGGCCGACAGCAGTTGTTGGCCCTGATCTGACGTTTTCTCTTCGTTCATTATTCGATGTCATTCATTGTATACCCTCTTCATGTGTTCTTTGAAGAGCAAGAGCAGTTATTTGAGAATGAGATTGAGTGTTCCTTGTACACCGGCAGGAGCGTTTTCAGAATCACATGAAGTATAAATTACGATAAAACTGGTCTCTGAGGCTTGTTCTTAACTCCATGTTAAACTGATCTGACGGCACATTCATAGCTATCAAAGAGCTAATTATAGTGTTCACGGTATTATACAAAAATCGAACTGCCTTCACATTCTCCTTACAGTCGTAATGACATTAACTGTATCATAAGTTTTGCACAATTTTTTTTCGGATTTTTTTAGTTCTGCTAAAAGAAGAGATATAGCATCTTGATGACACTTTACTGTAGCGGCTAGACCAGTTATCACAGCGGCAGCGCTTCCCGCAAGGGCAGACTACAAGTAATTAAATATTGATGCTGGTTCCAGGTCAGAATTTTCATGAACATCGGTCCGAAGTTCCCAAAATGATAACCACTCGTGAAGGTTGCCGCTAAATTTTCTCAGCTCGAGTTTAGGTATCCTGATAGAACGACGAAAATTTTCACCTTCGTTTGCTTGCGAGACGTCATTGCCTTGTGCTGCTCGCTAGATGGTGAATTTGTAGACATTGCTGCTGTTCTGCACATAGTCCACGTGTTTCCTGTTGGATTTTAAAATCTAGGTTGGTTTTCATTGCGATAGCCTTATTCTCGTATTCGGCTATTACTTTCATATACGATCATTTTCCCGCTAGGCATTAGTGCATACATTCACGACGACACCTATAGGTCGCACTTGTGTCTAGAACAGTTATGCGGTTTTGTTCACACACCGCAATTTTTTAAGCTAGAGCCGTGTCGTACATTTGGGTTGAGATCCATTGTCAACAAGACAAGAAGTGTCAGATGAGTCTACACGACTCTTCTTTATTGTGAGTAGGGGAAGACGGTGCATGAAAAGGAGGGAGTATTTTTCTATGACGGAAAAGATTTAACGCAAAGTTATTGCCGCAAGGCGATCTCTCATCACTTGCAATCTTACATTCATTGCTGCTGGACGTGGTACAAGCTGTGTGCTGTGTGCCACCGACAAATTTGCAAAAACTACCATTTTCTTATTTGTTTATGGGATAGTGAAAAGTAGGTTCAAGCATTAAGGCTTCCGAAATTATGATTTATGTGTAGTATAAAAAAATAACTGTTTTTTATATTAGTATTGTGTAGTATTAACTGAGCGGAGATTCAATTTACGTTTATTAAATAATATGTTTTCCAAACACAAGTTGGGGCAAAATGGGGTATAGTGCAAGGGGTGTAATGGGGTCTTTTCATCATAGTAATTTGGGGCATAATGAGGTTACCCTCTTTGCCCCTTTTCATATGGTTACTTTGGATTTATTAACTAATTTTATGTGTAGTACTATTGAACTAAATGTTTACCTTATGCAAGCCTGAAGAACGATTTTAAAAGCAATTTGAACTGATTTTTAATAAATAAAATCAAACCCAATTTTGCCTCAATGTATACCCCTTTCTGCGAGGCAGAACGGATCAAATGACTTATTTTTCTTATTCATGTTATTATTTAAGAAAAAGCTGCTTATTTTCTTCCTTACTGTGACTATATTTTCACTGATAATATCGCTTTGTATTAGAAGTAAATATAACAGCTTAACTCATTTATTCAAAAAATCCCTTACTTAATCCGTTATACCAGTGTACTCCCCTACTCGGCCAGTATTTCTGTTAATGCCGTGGTTGCCATTTGTGTTGTGATAAAAAACAACGCCGAGCTATAAAAAAGGATTTGAACAAGGGAATGGGGAATAAGAGAACTTATTGTTTGCTATAATACTTTGCTTCGCGAATTAAGACTTGGTGATGAAAGGTTTTATAAAAAATGTTTCCATAAGTCAGATGCACTTTTCGATATTTTATTTGAAAAAGTGATGCCTGAAATAAAGAAGGAAGATAGTGTGAGAAGAAATAATATTTCACCTAGACAAAGATTGGTAATAACACTAGGACTTCAGGCTACAGATAAGAATCCTAGAAATGATTTCCTGCGCCCGCCATTTATCCCATACTTATGTCGCTTTTGCGCTGTGCGTAATCATATATTACAGAAGCAACACGGTTTCTTGCAATTACACAAACATAAATAGAACCACAGAGAAGTAATAATAAAACATATTAAAAAAACTTTAAAATAAATAACTTTCGTAAATCAATTGCACTAAGCAGTAAGAAATTATTTTTTCTTCCTTAGTGACATACACAAGTAAAGTTTCATTGCAATATAAGCAATGCTACAACTTAGATTAAATCTTGAAAGTTTGGGCATCAATAACATTACGAGTACATTCCTGCGAAAAAAGAAATATTTTTTTACTTTTTAATTAAATTAACTTACGAACGTTATTTAACTCAAAAGTTTTTTTAATATATATTATTTTCTACATTTTAGTCACAAAATCTACATACTCTCTCCACTTTCGAATCCCGAATCACGACTCGCATCTCTCGAATCGCGACTCTCGAATATCGGCTTTCGAATCTCGCATCTCTAATCTCCACTAATACCCCACACGCCCTAAATTGGACAACCCAAAGGATGGCAGTTTGCACCCCCACCCGAAAACCCCCAAAAAGTAAGAAAATTTTACCCATCGGAAGGCTCCCCATTCACTCATAACTCAAAAACCTCATGTAAATCCATCTACGTTTACTACCCTGCAACTCTTTCGTCGCGAACGGCACTCAGGGGTTCAGGCTCTAGGGCACAAAGCTATTTAGTCAGGGGTTAGTGAGTTAATAAAAGTGATTTTTTTGAAGACACTTGTTGGAACATATTGTTAACAGCCATTTAAACACAAAATTTTTTAAATAAGAAAACTCTTGTATTGTTCCAAAATATTAATTTATTCACGTTTTACATAAAAACAAAAAACGACGCGTTTCGCCCTACTGAGGCATCATCAGGTTACTCACTACCTAGCTAATCTGGGAATTACAATTATTTTTATTTTGGTATGTTAGCGGATCTATTAACGGACTATTCCAGTACTCATCTAATTGATCATTGAGAATGTGTTTGTGTAGTGAAATGTGAAATGTGAAATGTGAAATATGACACTCGTGCAGTGAGGAGCTTCAAAATCGTTTCTTCACAGCGAGTCTCCCCGTATACTTCGCACATATCTGCAGAACAAATATCTTACGCTCTGACTAAAGTGCACGAAAATTTGCAGAGCGCTTACACATCTCACAACTGCTAGTGGAAGCTAAACCTACCCCAGCTGTGCTTCTGTACACTGACCTAGTTCCACAAGGTTGTTGACTTAGTTCCAATTCGTACTCTCGCTACATCAGCTGCCTCATGAAAGTAAGTGTTGCGATTTCTGCCTCTGGCCAGGGTTTCGTTGAAAATTTAGCAAATCTCCATCTCGACTTAATTGAGCGTACAGAAAATTGTAACGGTGTCAAGTGTGGGGTAAGCGATCGGAATGAATCTTGTGCCACACTAGATTAAGGGAAACCAGTATGGATAATCAGCGTAAAAACTCATCGAATGCCGAGATGTGCGAATTTGATTCTTAAGCAAGCAGGTCTACCTTTTCCTTAGACCAACTAGGAAGTTTTATGTACGAACAAGTGCAGCAAATTTGTAATCTCAGCTCTGCAGTTGAATCGCTCATCACTAAAGTAAGTAGCTAAGAGGTTACACAAGAGGAGGCAGTTAGGCAGACTGTTGATAGCCTAGTCAATCTCCCTACTCCGCCATTTCGAATGGCACCCATTTTAGATTTGCCCTCACAAGGTCCAGTGACCGATCCGGAAAATTTAATGAGCTTTGATGACCCAAGGCCAAATAATATAATGCCAGAGCCTCGAGATAGCATGGTCACCTTTAATATGAGACCGTCTACTTCTGTGTCATTATGTCAACAGCCAACTGGTACTCCCCATCCGGCTCAAAGCTCGATTAAAGCTCATAATATTCCACCAGCTCGAATCACTTTGACCCCGAGAGATTATGATGGTAAAATCCCTGGACAGTCTACAAACGCCACTTTGAAGCAGTTTCAAGAGCGGATGCCTGGACAAACAAGCACAAGGCAATTTATCTCGCTTCATATCTGCGAGGGACTGCCCTAGTGTTTCATGAGACCCTTTCCGATGAAACTCAAGGAAAATTTGAGCTTTTAAGTAAATCTTTAGCAGATGGTTTAAATGACTAATACCAGCAATCAATAGCTACTGCGTAGCCGTATCCAGCGATCGAACGAAAGTTTTACAGAATTCGCTACTGATATCCAACGTTTAACATACCTGAGTTTTGGCGATTGCCCTGAACAAGCCAGGAACAGAATCGCACTTGAACATTTTCTGGATGGTATAGCCTACGCTGAAACTCAAAGAAGAACGCGTGATTCTGCCCCAGAGACTTCAGAGCTAGCCTTAGCTCAAGCCATTAAAATTGAAGCTAGTCGAGATGCGACCCGAATCAGCCGACGAAAATTAAGACCTGCCGAGACAATAATAGTTAATAGACACGCAAACCGGGCCAGAGTAAACTCACGTCAGTTATCGGAAAACTATTTCTGCTCGGACTTAAGGAGCGAAAACTGGGCCTGGAAGCAAATAACCATGCTCCGCCAAAATCATATGCGCAAATTTTGAGATGCGAGACTATCAGAAAGCACTCACAAGAAAAACAGGATTCAATTTTTCGAAAATCTTCAACTCAAAAGGCTAACAAGTGCAACAAGGACACGACAAGCCACCCTACATCCATTAAAAATATCCCCTCAATGAAACAGTCATCCAAAGTACCCACCATCTGCGGCGCAGATATGGCTTCGTGCTCAGGGAGGACAACGGTGAAGAGTTATTCATGCATGGCTCGAACATGAAAGCGACTAACCCGGATAGCAAAATTGCTTCTCTAGGATGGCGAAATAATCTTGTTCGACATAGTAGCGGGAACGAAGCGAATCGAAGCGATCAAAGTTACAGGACCGGAAGGCAAGCCAGTCTTAGGAAGTCGTTTCTCACCAAGGAAAGTACTAACTAAGGCGTCTCCACCTTCATCCTTTCATTTAGAGACATCCACTAGCAAAATTGTCGACCGTAGAAACATTACGAATAGGCCTGCCAGTTGTAATACAACAAATTTGAGAGGCCTCTCCCCAAACGACATGGAGCACAGCATAGAAGGTCATCAACCAGTGCTGTCTAATAACTTACAGGAGGAGCCCTTCGTAATACCAGCTGAGAATGTCAACACCAAGGTAGAGCCACCTCACAGTACTCTTCTCGACACGCAGCAGCCTAGTACCGTGAATGATCTCCAATTAAAGCCATGTGACCAGACCTGTCACGATAACTCTACTGAACTAGACTAATCTATCATCCCTCCACCTGCCGAGTTTGTCAACGAGCAGCTGAATTTAAATTGCTACCCACTGACTTTATAGGGCCAAAGTTAGTGGAAGATATAGCCACAGATTAAAGAAAAATTCTAATATGAGCCGCCGAAACTACGAGTAGCCCTTCGATTAGCGGAGCTGTTAACGGTGTGCTCTGCAAACTAATAATTGATACAGTTTCAAGTCAGACAAATATTCATCCCCGGATATTAAATAAAACTTACCCGCAAATCCAACTGACTCCTTCAAATGCAGTCATTCAAAGTGTGAGTGGGGAAATAGTGGCCGTAGACAGCATAGCAAAAATTACACTTCAAATAGGAAAATTTTCTACACAGCATGCCGCCTTCGTTGCTGCCATTTCCGATGACTGTATCCTTGGAATAGACTTTCTCGTCCGATATGCCTAAAAATTAGACTTGGATCTTGGAATTCTTCGCCTGGCTGCTGAGACTATCTCCCTAAAACAAATAAGTAACAAAAATTTAGAAGCAAAGACAGTTCAGGAAATCATTATACCACCGGAAGAAGAAAATTTGGTGAAGCTATCCTGCGATATGTCCTCTGAAGCAGATGTTCTAATTACGCCCAATGATGCTATTCCGGGGAATATCCAGTTGGTCCCAACACTGTCATCAAGTAACAGCGGAATTGTGTTAGCCCGCATTATGAATTCATCTTGTAAGGAAATCGTACTTGCAGCAGCAACGTGCATTGGTAATGTGGAGATGAAGCCTAAAATGATAAAGAGAAATCAGTCCATATCTATCAATATGTCCCCTGAACTTAACGAACTCTTTCAACGTAGCATCGAGTCGCAATCATTAAGTCACGCACAGCAGAATCTTCTTTGGCAGCTTCTAAATAACTTTCGGTACATTTTTTCACATTCGAGGGACGACGTTGGCCGCACTTCAATACTGCAGCATAAAATTGATGTGGGTAATGCTAAGCCTATTAAGCAGCCACCACGCAGAATTCCCTTGGCAAGAAGAGCAGAAGCAGAGACAATTTTGGACGGAATGACCCAGCATGGTATTGTACACGCTTCAAAGAGTGCATGGAGTGGTCCAGTGGTGTTGTTAGTGAGGAAAAAGGACGGCTCTCTCAGATTTTGCGTAGACTATCGAAGGCTGAACGACGTCACTAGCAAGGACTCATATCCCCTTACCCACATCGTTCTGCCGCTAGATGCGCTGGGAGACTCGCAATGGTTTACAACCATAGATCTCCAGTCGGGCTAATGGCAAGTGGATATGGATGAATGGGACCGTGATAAGACCGCCTTCATCAGTGGAAGTGGACTCTATGAATTTAGAGTCATGCCATTTGGGTTGACCAATGCCCCCGCAAATTTTGAGATGCGTGTTGCGGCAGTCAATGTCTCCCTTGAAGTAATGGTGGCAGCAAGCCTAAAACACAAAACAAAGACTAGCATTAATAAAAAGAAACAAATTATATTAATACGATTGAAAAATTCAAAAATATCTTCCCTTTGAAAATTACTTTGGCTGCCACCTAGGACCTCCAAGATAATACGCAAGCATCTGCGAGTCAGGAGCTAAAAGAAAACAGGAGTTAATGTAATAAAACTCATTAAAGGCAATTAAAGAAACAATTAATACACAAAGCAATTACAAAACAAGAATTTTATACACGAAAACCAAACTTACAAGAAAAACGTAAACAAAGCAACAACAATAACATGGAATACACAGAAGTATACAAACCACAGCACAAAAGACTATTGCATGCAACCAAATTCTATAAAAATAGCAAGTGTATAGGAAAATCAATGCAGATAAATTAACATATTGGCCTTTAACCAATTGATTTTACTATAATTTGAGAAAAGAAAAAAATACAAGACAACCTTCGTAATGACAGATAATTTGTACTCACCTCAAGTGCATCTTTTATGAAATTTACGCCTGGCATCCATAATCCAGGGTAATTAAAAGTTGGTAAAGGTGCTCCCGCGATGAATTCTGTACCTGCTGGACACCTAAACATTAAAAAACATATAAAAAACTACAGGTAAATAACACCTGTCACGCACTCAAATTAATTCGCGATTTGTCGCTGAACCGTAGCAATTGACATAACATAACCTACTTAATCAATGGAGTTTTTTACGATGAGTACTCGAATATTCCGTTAATAGATCCGCTAACATACGAAAATAAAAATAATTGTAATTCCCAGTTCAGCTAGGTAGTGAGTAACCTGCTGATGCCTCAGTAGGGTGAAACGCGTCGTTTTTTGTTTTTATGTAAAACGTGAATAAATTAATATTTTGAAACAATACAAGTGTTTTCTTATTTAAAAAATTTTGTAAAAAAAATGTTTGTGTTTAAATGGCTGCAGTTAATAAAAGTTATTTCAAAAATATTTTAAAAAACTTTTAAAATAAATAACTTTCGTAATAAATTGCACCAAAAAGGAAAAAATAATTCTTTCTTTCTCAGTGATACATACAAGAAAAGTTTCGCTGCAAAATAAAAAATGCTACAATTTAGATTAAATCTTACAAGTTTGGCTATTGACTGCAAATGCATTGCACAATTGTGACTATATGTATCTATGGATTCCCAAAATTTAAAAATTTAATATGAGTTGTAGCATTTTTATTTTGCAACGAAACTTTTCTTGTGTATATCACTGAGAAAGAAAAAAATATTCTTAACTTTCTATGGGAATGCATTTACGAAAGTTAGTTATTTCAAAAGCAAATTAATGTATATTATTATTTACTTTTTAGTCATAAGTCCTATACGCTCTCTCCACTCTCGAATCTCCACTCTCGAACTTAGACTCTCGAATATCGACTTTCGAATCTCGCATCTCTAATCTCCACTAATACACCACACGCCCTAAATTGGACAACCCCAAGGATGGTAGTTACCACCACCACCCGAAAACCCCCAAAAAGTAAGAAAATTTTACCCATCGGGTCCCCATTCACTCATTTTAACTCAAAAACCTCATGTAAATCCATCTACGTTTACTACCCTGAAACTCTTTCGTCGCGAACGGCACTCAGGGTTTCAGGCTCTAGAGCACAAAGCTATTTGGTCAGGGGTTAGTGAATTAATAAAAGTTATTTAAAAAATATTTTAAAAAACTTTTAAAATAAATAACTTTCGTAATAAATTGCACCAAAAAGGAAAAAAATAATTCTTTCTTTCTCAGTGATACACACAAGAAAAGCTTCGCTGCAAAATAAAAAATGCTACAATTTAGATTAAATCTTACAAGTTGGGCTATTGACTGCAAATGCATTGCACAATTGTGACTATATGTATCTATGGATTCCCAAAATTTTAAAATTTAATATGAGTTGTAGCATTTTTATTTTGCAACGAAACTTTTCTTGTGTATATCACTGAGAAAGAAAAAATTATTTTTAACTTTCTATGGGAATGTATTTACGAAAGTTAGTTATTTCAAAAGATTTTTAATGTATATTATTATTTACTTTTTAGTCATAAGTCCTATACTTTTTTAAACTTTTTTGACTATTTCTTACCTTTTTTAACTTTTTTAATTTTTTAAGTTATTTTAATTTTTTTTAATTTTTTTACTCTTCTTTTTTAACTTTTTTTAACTGTTTTAAATTTTTTTAAACTCGTTTTTAACTTTTTTTACTTTTTTTTTAACTTTTTTTTAACAATTTTAAGTTTTTTTAAAACTTTTTTAACCTTTTTAACTTTTGCTACCTTGACTCTCGAATCTTGACTCATATCACACCCGGCCTATATTGAGCAACCCCAAGAATGATAGTCACAACCCCCACCCCAAAACCCCCATTCACTCATTCTAAATAAAAAATCTTTACTACCCTAACGAGCTTTCGTCACGAACGGAACTCTCAGGCGCTCAGACACAAAGTTTTTTAGTCAGGGGTTAGTGAGTTGATAAAAGTTATTTAAAAATAACAATTGACACACATTTACGCTTCAATAATAAACAACCCAAAATCCAATGAAATAATTACCGAACTACATCAAACTGCTATATATAAGTATGTTTGGTCGGGCGCAACATGCATAAATTCGCTTTTCGCGTGATAAATAAGATGTAAATTCATTACCGACATAAGTAATTACGCAGAGCAAGGTGAATTAGGTATGTGAAATAAGTATCTATTATATATATTATGTATATTATAAATAAACGGTATTGTATTGGAGGTTGAGTGGACAGTACAAGTTGTATCCAGCATTCCAGCTTCATTATATTATGGAGCTCAGCTTACTCAAGCTACTCCCAAACTGCCTAGGAGTTGAGTTAAATTAACCTACTCCAAACCCTAACCAAGGGGTTGACCTATATTAGTTACTCCATCAACTTTAATTAGGAGTTGTGCATCTTCAAGCTACTCCATATCAATGGTGACAAGGGATTGGGATGTTAAGATCACTTTTTGGCTACCATAACATTTAAATTCTCTACATGGCAACCGTAAATGTTTAATTTCTCTAGACTGTTTATTTTTGTTAATGTGACTCCAATCAATCTCTCATTTGTTCAGCATTCTAGTGCAAAATACAATATTTTAAAAAATTCTTAGAACGTTACTTTGTTTAAGGTTGTGAAATATGAACAAGACTGTAAGGTTTTGTAGCAGGTAATAGTAAATCTATAGGAAGGCTGAAAGAAGCAGGGCTTCAAATACTCTCAATGCTCGTATTTGTACTTTCCTTTCTCCTTTTCTTAACTCATTATTAAATTGGGTACTTAAATCAGTGATGTCCAAACTCACATTACTTAAAATATTCATACATAGGTGTTAAAGCAAATGAGCTTTTAAGCCTTCATATCTGACTACAAACAGCTTAAAGCTTATTTGCCCGAGGCGATAGGACTGGGCATCACTGCCGTAAACTATACAGCATATTCGACTGATTTCTCCTGCATCCATTTTTAATTCTTGAGTGATTTCTACAATCGACGCAGAACGATTTCTACAATTGACGCAGAACGCTTCCTACAATAATTTCCAAAATCAATATAAATTATCAAACCCATTCCTTCCCTTTGTCCACTCAAACTTTTATATTTTTAATTGGCGACAGTGAGAATGAATTTCCGGAAAATTGGAACCAAGCTAGAATGGATGAAAACAATAACTTGACCTGTTTTCACGGAAATTGTAGCTTGACTAAAGATGTTGCAACTTTTTCTAACTTCACTAATCTAGTACGCTAAACTGATGCTGACATTCAGGGCTGTATAATCACCAAGCCATTTAATTGAAATAAATAGCACGCCACTGCTTATTTCAGCACCACTTTTATACAGGACGCCGCTGTCTATCCATAAATCACACAATTACAACAGTACGATTAATAATGATCTTCCAGGTATGATAAAGAGCTGCACTCCCAAAACTGATTCAATATTATTCGGTTATTCAGACTAATAAAACGTTCACGTTCACATTTATAACACAAGAAAAATTTAATTTAACTTCAGTTGTAGTACCTACTCCTGTAACGGAAAAAAAATTAATTTGTGGAATTTTATGTTATAAAACGCATGGTATATAACTATAATTTTAACTCGGGTTGGCCCCAGTTCTCTCCAGGTGGAGTACTAAAACACAAAACAAATTAAATTTCATTTAAATTACTGGGTGAATATATATATGATATAGCGTAAATTTAATTTTGACACATTGGGTGTAATTCATAGACAAACACTAAAATCGACTTTATTTAAAGTAAACTTTAATATTTAAAGTCGACTTTAAGATAATGCTTATTCGTATACGAATTTGAATTGAATTATGACTAAAGTCTACTTTAACCCTTATCAATCCAGCCGGCAGTAATACTGCCAAGCTCCAACTGGCAGTGTCACTGCCAGAATTTCGCAATGTTATTATATTTGCGTTCAGTTCACTATAGAATAATACTGCAGTCAAGAATTTTGTGTAGAAACACCAAGATAATCAAAAGGCAGAGATTACTTACAATATTTTGGATGCTTCATCTTAATGAAAATGTAGTGCAAAATCCAGATCTGAGACTAGAGTGCAAAAAGTCTGTAATTTTATAGAATTTTTGAATAACAAATTCAGAGCACGTTTTATCCCAGACATGGAAATTTCGATTGATGAAGCTGTGGTCGATTATAAAGGCAGAATACTTTTTATTACAACCCAATGAAGACTACTAAATGTGGAATTCGTATATACGTTCTGACAAACTCGAAAACTGGATACATTTATGCTTTAGTACAGAAAAATAACCTCAGGCAGTTTAATCAAACCTGAATTTTCCGCAAGTCCAAACCAGTCTTACATCTCTACAATAAAAGAAAAACTACATGGCAAAAGAATCCAGATAAACACCGATAGGTTTTACACCAGTTTCATAAAAGCTAAAGAGTTACTAAAACTAAATGCACACCTAACTGGTACCATCAACAAAAATAGAAAATACCTGCCATCAATATAAGTAAACAAAATTTTCAAGAAAATAAAACGGTGGCAGTTAGAAGTGATAATTATTTATTATTGGAATGAAAAGACAAGAGGGTAAAAACATTGCTAAGTACATGGGACTCAGCAAAAATGCTAATAAAAAACCGGACAGAGCGCGACGGTATTGTGTCTGAAGTGATAAAACCGCAAGTAATTGAAAATTACACAAAAAATATGGGAGGAGTAGATCGTGCAGATCACTATGTTATATATATATGTATATATTATATACAGGGTGTACAGTAAGTCGACGTCAACTCGGAATCGGGTGATAGACCAAATCATAAAAAAATATATAATATATATATAATATAAAAAAAATCTAAGTCATGTATTTCTTAAATTATAGACATTTCTTTTGTTTTCGAGAGAATGTACACCCTGTGATGGGTTCAATTTTATTTTTCTTATGTAATCCTGAATAGTGCTTATGAAACCTCTTGCTTTAAATTCTAAGCCAAGAAAATGTCACATTTTGCCGAACTAAGAATAGAAAATTATTACTTGACTGTAATAAAAAAAAAATGTACTACGCCAGTCTTGCAAGTAACTTTATCCCATCGAAAATTTCAACGTGCAATTTTAAATAAGTTGGTAAATATTTTTTGACAAGGATCTACAAAATGTGGAAGGACGCCTACTATAGATACGGAACAAAGACTAGGTGAAAAACGCCATGTACTTCGAGTTCTTACTAATAAAAAAGCAAAGATTGTCTTGTTTGTTCTAATTCTGCATATTGGCCACTGTTTCCTTCGTTATCATACTAAAGAGGAATCAAACAATGATTTACAAATGAATAAGAATTACACAAATCTTTTTATTTTTGTATTTTGAAACAAACATTTCTTGAAAAAATCATGTAAAAGTAAGAATAAAATATGAATAAAAATTTCGTTGTACTGTTGCTGTGTTTACTCAACATTTATATGTACCTAAATATTATTACTAATAACAAATTACCTCATAAAATGAATGCAACGTCTATTTTAATCACTTCCAAATTAACAAAATTAGTCTGGAGTTGGATTCAATTCAAGTTCTATGTTATAATAACTCTTAGAGTGATAAGGGTTAAAACTCACATATGGTAACAAAATGGGAAATAATAATTCCTCAAGTAAAAGATCAATGTTTCTTCTTTCCAATCTTGTTGTTGAATCTTGTACAGAACCTCACCAAAGATTGTAGTCTGAATCACAAACAATCTAAAAATTAAATTAATGGCAATTTCGATTTCTTTTAATAAATGTTGTTTTACCCGCATGTTTATAGAATTATATTTTTTCCTATTAATGTAATATCCAATATGTTCTGTTCCCAAATTTTTTAAAGGACATTTTATCGGACGTGCGTGCAATCGATACCAGCAATAAAATTTGGGCTGGAAGCCATGAAATAAAAATTATTTTTGGCTTCTGCTATTTCCTCAACGCTTTCATAAAATTTTACGAATTGTGTCAAAATTAGTGCCATACATGCTTACATATTTGATTATCCTATCCAGCCTATTGCAGCCTGAGATATTTCATAAAGAGATGCTATTAAAAGAAATACGTATTGTAATCACGGGAATCATAATTCCTACCTGTCTCCTCTTGAGTGAGAGATGAGTGTTGAGTCAACTGTAAGTGCTTTATGAATAACGTAAAATCAACTTTAAGATAGAATCGACTTAAACTTGATTTTAAATTGTCTATGAATACCGCCGATAATATCTATCTCTAATATTGGGAAACATTTTAATTTGTTTTACTCGGTTCAGTGGGAAAGATTCCATTTGAACCACACGTATACTCAGTGTAAAATTAACTTGCGAATAGAAAACTCTGTATTGCTCAGATTGTGCTTGGTTCAGTAAGAAATCAGCCTAATAATTTGGGTTATACCAGCTAAAAAAACAGCAATATTTGAACACCCCAAAGGGCAGAATTGGGCTAATTTTCCCGGGCCGATTCAAAGATCCAATTCGACCTTGGCTCACAGCTAACATTTACTGAACCCAATGACGGGAGTATCGACAAACTAACACGATTCCCTTGATTGCAGCATTCCGAACATCATTAGAATATATTCAAGAGTTGCAGATGCAGCAAAAGATGGGTAACCCATGCCGGCAACGAAAGGACAGCTACTCCTACAGGTTTTTCTAAACAAGCTGTACACAACTTATGTCAATTGCCAATACATAAATCAGCTTCAAATCCTAATGAGGGTAACCAAAATCAAACAGAAGTATACTCATTAAAAACTTGAGCCAAGTGATTCACAATCTCAATGTACAAAGTAATTGACGAACTTTTATTATGCCTTTGTACTGACATTCATTTGGCAGAAATCTGTGTGACACAAGCCAATTTTGTAACCTACCCCAAACTAACCACTTTGATACTCGTACACATGAAAACAATTAATTACACTATGTATGCCAGACCTGAGCTACTACTTTCTACACGCGCAACCACAATTTATTATGCATCCAAGATATTCCTGTGCAACATCTACTACCAATTACAGCCGTTGTCCAAGACAATGATTGTTTGATGAAACATAGACAGTACTTAGGAAGAATGAATCTTCAACGAGTGAAATAAACTACATACTTAACTACATTTGCTGCCTTACTGCCGTAAATGGCCCGAGTAAACGACACTACATAGCTATAGGGTCTTCGCTTCACCGGCTGCTTATTAATTCTAAACGCATAGCGTTCAATAAAAATTATGGGTAAAATTATGTAATCGGCGCAAAAAGCGTAACAGCTGTTAGCACACATATACATAACTGCACTTTGTTATTTTGACCGGGTACATTGCCCAACTGAAAAGAAGGACATCGTGTCAATTTTATAAATTAATTTCTGCATGTGCTCCGTTGCTTCGTATACTTATTCACCTGAACCTAGCCGAATAATTATCAGATTTGTATTGAACGCCGTACCTCAAGAGTTGAGTTCTCGGGCGCTGTCTTGTTAAAATAGTTTACTTTTTGCTAACGCTTAAGTTCTGTGCTAGTTAGTTCCGTTCGCTATAAGAAGTTAGACTAACCGGTAGTAGCAGGTGAGTGCAATAAAGTGTTTACAGTTCTTGATCAGAATAAAAAACTTGTTTGTTTGATCTCAATTCCTTCAAAATTTCTGATATTTCTGGCTGCGCAGAAAAAAGGTCTTCTAAAGTGTTTCATTTAACAAAAGTTTTTAAGTTCAAGTGATTTATAAAATCAATTTTTTTTTAAATTCAAGTGATTTATAAATTCAAACTTTTTTGAGTCCGCGTTAAGTATTTATGCTTTAAGAGTGTATATACGTATATTATTCGTATAAGTGGTCAACAAAAGAGTTTGATGATCCAGCATTTCAAGTAACAAATATAAAAAAGCAAGTAAGTAACCACTAAACTTTGCAATTTATATACAGATACATGGTGTAGTCTAAAACTTAATATTCATATTGGTTTTGTTTACTCATTCATGAATAAAGCAAAAGTTAACTATAAAGACAATAAAATAAAAATAAGGTAAATAAAGTAAGCTAATGAAAGCCATATAATTTGGCCTCACCCTTATCTTAATCTCAAATGCAAAAACGTATTCCATAAAGCCTTAATACAAAAAACCATCAATGAATATTTCTCTGTAGTGTAGGAAAATTTACTTTTGTATATTTTGTCTTATCCAGAATGTGGGTAAATATGTGATTGATTGTTGTGCCTAAATGAAATATTATAAAAATTATTTTATTTATGCTCAGATGTCCTCCCCTCTAGAGGATCCATTGTGCATTTGGTATCTTCTCACGTATGCTATAAAATACTGTATTTAACATAAAGAGAATTCCACGAGCACGGTAATTTTCAGCATATCTCTCCTCCCCGCAATTACTACTCTGGTCCATCCATGTCTGCTTTCTAAGCCAAAAAGGGGTAATATGTTAGAGTCTTCTTGCTCTGCTGCTCGCAAGCCCTCATTCTTCCAACCTTTTGATTGTTCTGTGGTTAGTATCTGTTGCTGCGGTTTCTTTTTTTTCATAGGGATGCAATGTCTACATTTAGGTTGGCTTCCCTTCCCATTACATAGGCCTGGAGTCGCTCTATCCCTCTCGCAATTTGTTACTCAGAACTCTTAAATTATAGAATAAACTTATGCGCTGCGTGATCGGTGTGAAGGATGAATGTAAATATTTTATTTAGTTCATAATAACCAGTAGATCTTTTTTTCCAGCACAATATATCCCCTAGCTTTGAGACGGCTTTGCTACAGAGCTTTACTGGGAATTCTGGAGCAGTCTAGAAATCTGATATTTTGTCTAGGAAGCATTGCCGTGATAACAGTTCAACTTATCTCAAAAACAAGTGAAAAAGCTAGAATTGGTCTAAGACCAATTCTTATGATACCCTAGATGAATGCCCGTATGAAATTTCGTATGGTCACCCATTTCAGCAATTTTGATTTTTTGCATTGGTTTCTAGCATATATTTCTAGAACGGCTCGTCGGACAGAAAAAATGATTATAACCAATTTTATAGGATTTCTTATTCTGAAGAAGTTTCTAGTACAATAAAAATGTCTAGGACTGATCGTTTTCAAAGTATATGTAAAAAACCAAAATTTTTATATGGCAACACCAAGAAGGCGTTGCCCGATTTAGTTCATTTTTAAAATTGTATTTGCTATTAGTATGAAAACCCAATGTACCAAATTTCAGCTTTCTATATCGACGTGTTCTCAGGTAGTGTCCAAATATATCGTGGAAAACGAAATTTTTGTATGACAACCCCACGAAGGGGTTGCCCGATTTGCCTCATTTCCGAACTTAATTTTACTTTTTTTTTTAATGTCCGCGTACAAAATTTCAGCTTTCTAAGTGAACGCGTTCTCGAGTTATCGTGCGCACGGACGGACGGATGGACAGACGGACATGCAAAAATCAAAATAACTTTTAATTTTATTCGGAGGTGTCCAATCCATTTTGCTCTACCATCATTATTTCTGTGCGTTACAAACGGAATGGCAAACTTAGTATACCCCTATAGATTTCATCTAGGGTATAAAAATACGTTAAATCGAGCAGCTGATTCATTGGGCTACTATACAAAATTTTTGTCAGATTTCTAGATTTTCTGCAAATGCTGGGTAAACGATCAGTCCGACATGTTTAAATTTGAAAAGTCTTTCGGGATATAAAAACTAAAAATCAATGAAACTGGTTATAATCGAAGAAACGTTCTAAAAATAAATGGAAAAAATTCTTATTTGCATTTATTTAGGGAATGGTAGAGCGTGGTTACTTTCACGACTTTTTCTTTCTTTCTACGATTTAGTAACGTTTTTTCTTCCAATTTGGGAGCAAACAGATTTATTTGCGCCATCTTTGGATGGTATTTAATTAAATTTATGAAATGCTTATATACTCATACTTACACCGCCATTATTCATAAGCATAAAAGTTACCCAAGAATTAAGGCTACTTTGGAAAAAAAATTTATTCTTCATTTTCAAACTTATTCAACCAAATTTCCCATGTTAGAATCAAAGCAAAAGTAAGAATAATACAAAATACGAGTTGGTACAGGAACGGGATTTCTTACAGCAGATACAAGTAAACCCTTTATAAAAGTAAAATAGTTTTTTGTTTGTTTTTCCATTTTATTTAATATAAAAACAATATACTCTTTTTTAGCATTTTATAAAGGCAATAGTGGGTACCTAAGTAAAATATATAAAAAACTCAATAAATTTTCGTTGCGGGTAGGTGCTCTGAATTTACTTCATAAAGGCAACTTGAGATAAAAAAAAACTGTTATTAGGTATGCATAGGTAAGCAATATTTATACAAGTTATTCCACTTGTGGAACAGGAAAATACCATTGTTTATTTAAAAAATCCGGTGGACATAAATTTCTGGACAATTTTAATTCATCTGTATGCCAGAATGTCATTTCGTTTTGGCCATCACTAGTGGATTAAGGATTTTTCCGTACAATAGACATAATTAAAGTTTATTTACACCATCCATCGACTCAATAATATCTATAATTGGGAGAAATAATGAAAACTAAGAGTAACACATAGGTTTTCATTACCTGTATATTGCTATCCTTCATATGCAACAATAATGAAATCTGTTGTTTTATACAATGGAATTATTTCTTGCAAATTGCTGCACTGGAATGTTGGTTGGGATTGGGGATATAGGCTATATGCGATTCTTCTGCAACCTCGGTAAAATTCGAAACGTTTACAGTTTCTGCATATGCTTGGAATGCGTAAAAATTCATAGCTTCATTCTCCTGCTGCTGAAAGATGTCGGTAATGTTAATGGAGTTTGATACCCTAAATGTGCCCTCATTAGAAGTTATATCGCTGATACTTTCTCCACGATGAGATTTCCTGTTTGGTGGGCTTCTTATGATCGATGGAATCTCAATATATTGCGCTCTAAAACTTCTGCCTACAGGAACAATTATTTTCTTTCGCTTGTTTTGAGTTGACCTTGATATACTACTACTTCCATCCGCTTGATTTCGAGCTGTTGAATAAATGCTTCTCCAACTAAATTGGAATCAACTGTTCACATTTGTGGAAAACGCTGGAGAAGTTCGTCGTTACTAATTGGATGTAATATCATATTTTCTGGAACTTGCTATTAAATTATCAGCGATATTTCCATGTAATTCGTCCATTAAATGTTTTAAAAGGCATGAAAAACATCCTTGGGTAACACCGCATATCCTGATCCAACTTTAAAGTTCTTTAATTGGCCTATTTGATTCCAAATACTTTTCATTGGGGCGAAGAAAGCCAACATGTAGCGGTTGGGTTAGATGCGTTGAATTAGTTATGCATTATAAACCAATCAAGCCAGCCACTTTTTGTACGAAGTCTCCTTTCAACCCTCCTCAAGTGATCCGCTTTATATATAATGTATGGCGGTATGAGTATTCCCACAGAACATTAACGAATAAAAAAATGTTGCTGGAACTCTGATTGGTCTCTGGGTTAGTGCTGGGACAACGGAGCGGAACATCGATGTGCAGCATCGATATTGACATCGCCCAACAAGCATCGATGTGGCGATAATATCGATCACATAACATCGATGTACAAACCACATCGATGTTAATGAAATGTCTGACTAGTATAGCAGTATATCATAGAAAAAATGCTGTGTTTTTCAGTTCAGCATTTTTTTTGCACTCGCCTTTATTAATAACTTAATAAAAATAACAAAAACAAAACGAAGCAAGTACCTCTTCAATTCTAAATTAAAAGTTTCCCAAAAATAACGCATAAATGAATTAAATAAATATGAAAAATTACAGGTCTGAAAACTTTTTATCTACAGACTGAAGAAACAATAACTGGCAAAGGCGTTTTCCCTACAAACTGTTTCTCTCTTGAGTTATAGTCTCGCCTGCCTTAGAGAACAGACATTCGGCTGGCACGGAAGTAGCCACAATGGGCAACATTTTTGCTGCAAGACGTGATAAGCCAAGATATATAAGATTAATATGAAGTGATTCCAAAGGAGCGCTTAAATAAAAGGCTATTTCCGATTGCCTACATTCCGAACTTCTTTCTGTTGTTTTCTCAATCACCAGGCGGATGTGATTGGCACATAAATTGAACTTTGTTGAGCCTGAGAAAGAACTTGCAGGTAGACGTTTTCTTAAGGGGCCCATAAACATTTACACATGTTGGCCAACTCGAGTAGGACAACGATGTTGTCACGCAGATTTGGCCGTGTTTGGGCCTGTTTGTGGTGTGACACGTATGTCAAGCAGTTGGACGAAAATCCAATTAGTTTAATTTTACTGGCGGGGCTACGAGTTTGACAATATATTGAACCATGCAGGGCGATGTTTGTCAATTCGTCATTCTTGAGTGAAGTCTATTGAAGAAATGATAGCAATTAATAGTTCTAGCAGCTCCTGAAATGTGTTCCTATCCTAATGTTGGACAGAAAGTTTGACAGTGTGTGGAGACAAAGCTTTCGTGTGTGGCACACCAAGATGGACAACATGTTCACAGTGTATGGGCCGCTTTAGCTGAAATAATAAACAAACCTGTATCGCTCTCCTGTGGTCTAACTTCGTCAGCCTCCATTGAGTCAGTGACAGCAGTGTGGTGTAAGATCACTCTGATTGTTTCTTCCCAACTATTTAAAAGATTTCTGATTGGTCCCCAGCCCAAATCATTTTAAAAACTAATGATTATCAATTGTAACGATGCTTTGAAAATGAAATGATTAATCACTTCACTATTTCTCTTTCCATTTCCCCACGAAAATTTGATTGAAATATACGTACTTCGATTTTTAAAGCTAGATAATTTTTTTGCATTTTATTTGCTTTTTACAGTATGCATTTATTCCTTTACGGTAAGAAGCATGTAATTCCCTAACATCGAAAGGATAACATCGATGTAGGTCGATGTTTTACTGCGTCGACATCGATGGAAAAATATCGAACATCGAGAGCCCAAACATCGATGTTTTGAAAACATCAATGAACATCGCCCAGCACTACTCTGGGTATTTGCAATATTTTTTGCAAATTATTAACAAAAGCTAAGGCTAACGAAACAAAGTGAGCTTGACACTCTTAACTGTAATCAGCTTTTAAAGAGCCAAAGAAAATTCACAAGATGACTGAAATAAGTATTGTATTGTGTATTATTTGGAACAGGTGTTATGTCTTTACAGCAAAAGCTATAAAAGGGCAGGTTCCCAAATATTATTGACGAACTACGTTCTTATACTGACGTGGTTTCAAAATTGCCAAATTCTAGGTCATCTACTACAGCTACATATATAATATGTTGATTTTTAAATGGAATGTGCAATTATAATTTTTTTATTTAATGTTAACTTTTGATCTATGATTTATTCTAATCTTGATAATAAACAAATAGTTTTCCGATGTGAGCGTTTCCTTTTCTATCAGGTTGCATTATAATACTAGATACATGTTGAATATTCCGTATAAAAACAAAAAGATATGGTCTCAAGGTTTGTCATCTTAATGTTCAAAGCTTGATTCCTAAGATAGACGAATTTGGAAACTTTTTCTCCAATTGCTCCTTAGATGTTATTTGTGTCTCAGAGATATGCTTGAAGCCGCACTGCAAGATTGAGTGGAGGAGTTCTTAATTTTATTGATATTTCGCTGCATGTCCGTTTAGTGATACAATCTGATCTGATCTGTGTACAAATTGCCGAATGTTTCCAATTCTACTACAGCATGCTACGTCTTCTTCCTTTACCTTGCTTGACTTATTTATCGTTGCTAACAAAGACGGTACTGTATTCTGTAATCAGATTTCTATTCCTAGTGTTTCTAGATATGATCTAATTTTTCTTACTTGCGATCTAGAGCCTGTTTCCTCTACAAATCAGTTTTTTTCATACCGAGATTTCGGTTGTGTTGATCATGCAGCCTTTTAAATAAAACTGTTTAGCTTGATTGGGATATGATTTATTCGCTCAAATCAGTCGATGATCACGTTAGTTGTATTGAGAATTTCATTGAATATCTTTGAGAAGAATACGATCCAATCAAAACTCGAGATTATACCGGGACTTACAAATTCGAATTCTGTAAACTGGTGCAAAACGCGATCCGACTAGTCATGCACTGGGCTATGGACTGCGGACTGCGCATAAATCCACGAAAAAAGTGACTTATGCTTCTTCACCATCAAAAGGAATATCCCCAGTTTAAACCTGCTCCGGATTGGCTCCACGCGTTTGAAACTAAAGGACAGAGTAAATCCCATGAAAACACCGGAGCAGGAGTTTTCTGCGAGGAGCCTCAGATTGAAATCGCCATACACGTCGAAAATCACGCCACGGTTTTTCAAGCAGAAGTCATGGTCATTTTTGAAGCGGGAAGGGATCTCCTTAACTCAGACACTGAGACACTCAGACTGCCAAGCTGTTGTCAAGGCTTTGTCTAAGCCCTTTTCGACCTCCAAGCTTGTAATAGAGTGTAAAACCGCCCTGAATTCCCTCTCCCGGAATAACAGGGTAATTGTGCAGTGGGTGCCAGGGCGCAGCAACATTAGCGGGACCTAAAGAGCGGTCGAGCTTCCTCGCCTTTTCGCAGCCTCGGAGAAACCTATCTCCATAGACGGGATTGCACTCAATGATTCCAAGATCTGCGGACCGCCAACACAGGGCACTCTGCTCTCAAGGGTCACCTTCACAGGATGAGACTTGTTGACGATCCTACATGCAGGCGTTGCGGAGAGTAATCCGAAACGGTGACTGACTTCCTTTGTCGTTGTCCGACACTCTGAGGAATACGATACAGACTCCTTGGTTCACACCTCCTTGGCGAGTTGCACGATGCCGGCAAGGGGGGCCAATACTTAAATTTAAAAGAGCGTCCGGTTGGAACCTGTGAGCGACTGCTCACTGGTGGTTGAACAATGGGCCTTGAATTGACCAATGTTTGGGGATCCCATACTTCATTTTCAAACAATCAATCAATCAATATGGTTTACTAAAAGACCTCGAAGTCTTATTTCTCAACGTGACTCTGCTTACATATGGAAACGATTTCGTGCCAATGAATGTTGGAAAACTTTTCGATCACTGCGTAATACTGTAACAAAGAAATGTTACATCCCAAGATTTCTTACTATAGGTCCAAGTTTGATAAAGGAGTTTCCAATGAGAAACTTTGGATGAACCTTAAAGGTATTGGTGTGGGGAAATCTAAGCCTATCGACGTGAATGTTGACCTTAATGAACTGAATCAAAGCTTTATTTCAACGTCTAATTCGGGCAGTGAATATACATTTAATAGTAGATATCCTGCATTTATCCGTAATATTCTGGCTAAAGGGTTTTCCTTTGTGCTTAAACAGGATGTATATGCGGCAGTTATTGGTGTAAGATCGAACGGAATGTGTCTCGTTCACACATATCCTGGTTTCGTTAAAGTTATTCTAACTATTTTACTACCACATCTTACGTACAACGTTACTTTTCCCAAAAGTTGGAGACTAGCTAAGATTATACCGATTCATAAGAAATCTTCATCAGCATACCGTTTTATCTTTCATTAAGGTGTTCGAGAAAATCCTGTATAATCAAATCTCATGTTATATTAAAAATTGTAACTTGATATCCGAATACTAATCTGGTTTCAGAGTTAAGTATAGCTGCAAAACTGCTTTCAATAAAATATCTGGATCAATTGATACTAATATGACGACAATATTTGTGCTGCTGTACTTGACAATGTAGATCACATACTTTTATTTAATAAGCTCGCAGCTCCCTTCAATTATGACTCCTCTGGCTGTAAGCTTATAATATATTAACTTAGCGGCTGCCAGCAGCGAGTTATTAGCGGATATAGAACCCCTGATTTTCTTTCCGTTCTTGCTGGGGCTCCTCAAGGTTAAATCTTAGGCACACTGCTATTTACTATTTTCATTAATAATTTATCTCTGTTAGCCGAACATTGTAAATTCTGTTTGTATGCTGATGACTTTCGGATCTTATGCACATACATTCTTAGGCACTAAAGAATAAGCAAAATCTTACCACTTCAAAGTCCACGTCACGTCAATAGTCATATTTAAAGTTGAGCTTAATATACTGCCTTGAAAACTAATGATGAGGTTATCCCATATGGCAAATCAGTTAATAACCTGGGTATAATTCAATCAAACTATAAGATGGAGTACTCATATAACAGTCTTATTTGCAGAGTATTTGTTACCCTGCGCAAGCTCTCAGCATCTTCAATATATACTCTTCAAAATGCTACGCGTCGACGTTGAGATCTGATATTTTGTACACGGCGTTATCATGTGAATTCCAAATACAAATAAATGGTTTATATCTGGCAACTCCTTCATAGGGTTGCAATACAAAACTTTAGTTTTTAACTATATATTTTGGCACTGCATGAGAGCTTGGTTTTTCACTATTTATTTGGAAACTGCCTGAGAATGAGTTTACGTGGAGAGCTCAACTTTTGTACACGGCGTTTTAAAAAAAAATTAAATTTAAAATCAAAAATGGTATAAATCGGGTAATTTCTTCGTAGGGTTGCCATACAAAAACTCCCTTTGTAACTATATATTTTTGAGCTGCATGCGAACGCGTCCACGTGCAGAACTAAATTTTGTTACTTGGTGTTTTCATAGCAATAGTAAGTAAAAATGGACTAAACTTTCCGAGAGCGCGTCAACGTGGACAGATCAAATTTTGTACACGGGGTTTTCATAAATACTGCAAATAAAAGTTCAAAAATGGACCAAATCGTGCGACCGCTTTTGGTGTTGCCATACAAAACTTCAGGTTTTCACTGTATATTTGGACAAGACCTCACGCGACGATGAAGAGGTCTTAAATTTTCTACCCAGGACTTTCTTACAAAAAATTTTAATTGAGTTCAGAAATGGGAACAATCAGGCAAGTAAATCATAGGGTCGCCAGACAAAAAATTTGCTACGTGGTGCTTTCAACTCAGATTTTGTACGCGGCGCTTTCATAAAAATTGCAAATACATTTCGAAAATGGGACCAATGAGGCAATTCTTTCGAAGGGTTGCCATACCAAAATTTCGTGTTTTACTATATATTTGGGCACTGCATGAGAACGCGTCGACGTAGAAAGCTACACTCTCCCACACATATGAATATATGCACGCACACTCATACACGCATACGCACACACAAATAGACACAGAGTGAAACCCTCGAGTACGAAATCGTCGATCGAGTCAGATAATAGCTTAGATATTATGCATCTCTAAGCAGCTCACCCCCACCTCCACCCATCTAGAAGCCCTTTTACTTATTTAATTAAATTAATTTTGTACAATTATCGAGAACACTTAATTTGTTTCAGCCGCGTTTTAAATATCGAGCTATTGAACATCAATTTCTAGTATAATCTGTAGGACTAGCTCTCCCAACATAATGAGAAGCAGCAATGGACGTAACTTCCGATCCTTATTATATATCTTTTATTTTCTATTGGCAGAGGGCAGGGCAGCTGATTTTACTAACCTGCTAGAAAGGCTCTCAGCAAAACCTTCCTGTTTTTTTAATAAAATGCATCAGTTCTTGGTGAGGTAAGGTTTTTAGCTCATCCACAGATAGGAGGGCAGATTCAAACATATCCAGCGTGCTCTGAAGAAAGACCGGACAAGCTCAGGGAAAGTGTATGGTTGTCTCTGGTTCTCCTTCGAAGCAGGGCAGACACTCAGGACTGTCAACAACTTCCATCCTTGTTAGTTGAGCGTGCAGCGAGCTTATTCTTCCTGCGGTGATTGCACTTGCAGCCAACATAAAAATATCCACTGGGATAAGAAAACGTTGAGTAAGAGGTATTTTGTGTTGATAACTAACTCTGTCATACTGCCAACTTGTGCCATTATTTCCCATAGGGAAATGGCAATACGCTCAGTCCATTGTTATAAGTCAGTGGGGGCCCCTTTAGTTTATAATTTCATTTTATTTTTATTATTTATTGTTATAGAGACAATAGAAATAAACACTCTATGAAAATTTCTAATGTCTACCAATTACGACTTATGAGATAATGCCCAGCCCGGTGACAAACAGACGGACGGGCAGACGGACGGACATCGGAGGCTTAGTAATTGGGTTCGAGTTTTTAGCCTTTGGGTACGGAAGCCTAAAAATATCCCTCGGAACCAAAGATTCATTTATTCTAAATTAAAGTTAGAATATTAATACTTGAAAAAAATGACAGATGGTTGATTCTCGCGATGTAGTAAGGCAAACACAATCAACTCCAAATGGTCTTTTTAAGAACAATTTAAAGCCTAATGTATTATACAAAGTAACTCTGCTCTTAGCGATATGTTTTTGAAACTTAGGATGGAGGTATACAATATCAAAACTCTTACGATGCAATATTTTTTGTTATAATTCTCATATCTTTTCAAGTTGTTTTACTTACCCCACGTAAAACTATTTTGAATAATAACAAACAATTTTTAACATATTTCAAAACGAAAGATATAGGGAAAGGTTTTGTGTATCTTGATTGTACTTTGGCCCAAGAGCAAAAAGTTCAGGGAGTGATCCCTAAACTCATTTAGTGCTTGAATTGTGGATGTGTTCAAAACCAGTTGTGTTTACCGTAATGTAAAATGGTTTTATAAGATCAACAAAATTTCGTTTTTACAAAAGTTGTTACTGAATTAGTTTTGCAAATAGGAAGTGATTTTTTAGCAATTGTTTTTCAAAAACCAGATGGCTTACCATTTAACTTAACTTGTAGGTCACAGAGAATTTTTTTTTTAATTGCAGAATAGTACCTCGATCCAAATTTTGATTGTACGTTGGACAGGTACATTGCCATATAAGTTTTATTTCATTCAAGAAACTTACGTGAAGTGCACGCGAGAAAGTCAGTAAATAACACTTAGAGTGACGCAATTGTTTTTTATAAGAGTAATATTGCATACAGGCAAATATGTGCGATGAAAATCTTCTAGCAAATTATATTAAAATTGCCTGAAAATTACATATTAATATCTTTTTGATTATTTATTCTCTAATGGCCATTAAACAAAATCTGTTTAGAGTGGGACATATGAGGAATGCCATTGAATCTGGTTAGAGAAGCAATTAGATGGTATAAAAATTATCGCTGTCGCCATTCAAGTAATCAGAAGAATATCCCGCTATAAAGGGGGCCAGGAATCAATCTCTCATTTAACGAATAACTATTTGAAATTTCACTGCTACCATAAAAACAATTCGGGCTTAAGTGTCTGCCTTAAGTACCGCAGGTGGGGAAGATAATAAAATGTACCTTCGGGACGAGTTATATCGGACTTTGAAAGCTTTTATATTTGTCCTTTTCTATGTAGGTATTCTTCCAATAAATCTAAGAATAATCGTGTTTCCACATAGGGTTCATATTTAAACGCCTTTCTTTGGTTATGGTGGGTACCGTTCTATTGTTAATTCACGCGAGTTTCCCAACTTGATCTCATTTTCCTGTGTAGTCGTCGCTTATTTACAATGATTTTCACAGAGATCTTTTTCTGGAGAAAGAAAATAAGTAATACTAAGTATAAGAAATTAAATCCTCTAGTTTACAGCAGTGTTTTACGTTTAATCTTGTGACACTTTGAAGTTGATTTCAGAAAGTAACCAAGGTACTGATTTTCTGAGTGCACGGAGCTCTGCCTCCACTACGGGTGCTCTGCCCTTTGGGGTTAATAGGGAACTAGGAATGCTTTCTTAACGTGAGAGAAGTTCATCAGTACCTCTTTTGCGTTTGATAAAACACTTAAAATTAAAGAAAATTAAAGTGTATACCTATAGTCGTAAATTACAAGTAAATCCCAGTCTCAGAATTAATTGTAGTAGCTAGGTTTAGCCGTTGTCACTAAAAAACTTTTTACTAATTTTCAAAAATTTTCCATCGGGTATTGAATTCATATAATTTACAAGAATCGTTCCCGCACAAAATTAAGTGCACCACGCTCCGTGGTAGGCAAAGAAATAAACAATGTTGTTTCATGTATACCTACTTAGATGGCTTTTGGTTTTGCTATCAATGAGCAGTGTATGAGTTTTACTAATTAGTTTTATTTACTATTGTGGACCCTTAGCACTCTTTTATCTATCTGTCTATTTATGCAAAAAATTACGGCACTCGGAAGCCGAGGGTGATATGAATGTTTAAAGTAGTTGTGCTAAAGCATTAAGCTGTACTTGGGACTATAATCAGAAAATTCAGTTGCTCCGTTCTCGAGATATGATTTTTTGAAAATGGCGTTTTATTGTAAAATCACGATTTCTAATATTCCTAATAATATTCTAATATGTTTGACATTTCGAATATAGATGAGTAATCTATTTTCGTATTCTGTACAAATCGGAGGTACAATTTGATCGGTTTCGTTCTGAATGACTGAATAAATGTATTATGTATGCATACTAACTTCCTTATTGTTTTCATAAAGTATAATTACACAATGTATAGACATTAGCATAATAATTAACTCGGACGAATATTAATTGCCTTTGCCCCACTCCTTCATGTACAATATTTAGTACAAGACTAAATGATTTTTCCGACACAACAAAAAATTAATTCCTCAAACTATTTTTGCATTTATGAATTTAAAAGTTTTTAATTTCATCCTGTCAAAAATTTCTGCATCCCTCCACGGGTCTGCGAAAAGTTTGAAAGAATTGCAACTTCATCGGCCACAAAAATTATAGCAAATACGAAATGAAAGTGGACGGAACGTCGAAGAGCAGTCGACAAGGAAGGGAACTCCCAATTAAAAACTCTTGGGAATTTTTATTTTTTTATTTATTTTCTGCTGTTTAAGTTTAATAGACCTAGTTCAGTCGAGCAATCACAACTAATAAACTGGCGAGACAAACTTTGACGGAAATTGAGCTTGAAGAGGTGGACTCTGGACTGAAATGCTGAGTTCGCATTTCTATTCCAATTGGTTCCGCGCAATTAAAACTTTTTTTTCTTCTGAAATTTATAACGCTTTAGTGAACTTCATGCGTGACTGGAGTCCTGCAGCGAATCTGAATCACTTGAATATAGCTGGATTGAAAGCTATAGATTGGTACCAGAAAATGGGAGACGAAAAATGTCAGCGAGTATAATATTAAGTTTTATTCAATCGGTTGGCGGCGGGACGAAGGATCTGAATCGAACTCCACTTTAATACTTTTGATAGGTAAATAATTAATTGCGATGTTATAAATTCATGGACTCGATACTCATTGAGAGTCCTTCAGCTCTTAAGTTATTCCATTATCGGTAGAAATTAAAAAAGCTTTAATTTTCAATTCATTATAAAAAAATGTCGCAGATAACTATCAGGCAGTTTGCTGTATGGAGATTAAGTACTTAGGTAAATAAATTTAATGGGTTAATTCAGTTGGATATGGTGATAACGCGGTTGGCAGAAAAAAATAAGAAGAAAATAACGGGAGAATTTTATGGTGTTGTTAAAAAACATACCTGGAAATACTTTATCAAACATTTTTTTCTCATAAATGGAAGGAAATAAGGCGAAGAAACGAGAAAAAGTCTGTTAAAAATAGGTGGAACTCGGGTTTGCCAATCATAGGATAAGTTTTGTGACTAACATCTAAGTACTTTAAAATTGTTGGTAGTAGTTATATTTAAAGAACTGGTGGCTAGAAGTGCTTAGGAAACATCAAATTACTTTCTTGCAAAATTGTAATTGATATTTACTACAAAGAAAGTATTCATACAAAAATACAGTGCATTAAGCTTAGGAATAAAGCATATAAAGCCCTGGTGATACCGAGAGCGGTGTGGTGCTGTGGTATACGGCAAAATAGAGTGTTTACACCGAGAGCGGCTGATTTTGTCCAAATGTTTTCTTGTTCCGATGAAGAGGTTCTGTTATTGGTAGCTCTGGCTGAAGCAAAACAAAGTAAAGTGTGAGGCTTTATTACGAAAAGTTTAGTTTACCAAAAACTTCATTCAACGAATGCGCTTTCTTATTGCGAATGAATAAGAAACCTTTCCGCCAGCGGCAGCGGCAAAATTGTGTTTTTGGATAATCTCCAAAATCGCCTCGCGGCAACTATTTTAATGCGCCGCGCCACGCTGCTCGCGGTGTGACTTATAGATTTAATTTTGCAAGAGCAATCACGCAGCTGCAACATCGAAATGCTACACCGACCGGTGTGACATCCACTTTAAAGTTTAACAACAGAAAATAACAAAACAAATTTCAATGTATGTAAACCAGAGATGGCCTTTTTTTATTCGAATAAAAATAAAAGATAAAAATCCGAATAAATTAAAAAAATCGAATAAAAATTTATTTGATTACAAAAATTATTCGTTATTTGGTGAATTATTCGCAAATAATTATTTCTGATGGCCATTATTTATTTCAAACAATTATTTGTCATTCGATTAAGTATGAATTTATGTTTTCTGGCGTACATTAGTTTAAATAATTAATTCTTGGTACACGCATTTGTTTTCGCAAGGTGTTCCGTTACTTAACTAAAAGTTTAAGATGAATTTAATAATTTTGTTCAATTAAGTATTTGTGAAACATTTAAAGTAAAGTTTCATTACTCAGAAGAATCTTACAGTTAATTAAATAAAAAAAAGTGAGTTTGTATTTAAGACCGCACGATCGAAGTGAAAACCTTACTTGAAGCCATGGCAGAAAGAGTCAGAAAGTATGCCTACTAATTATTTTACACTTGAGTTGTAACGTTATGATATAAAAATTCATATGGAGTATTCAGAAAAATTATTTAAATAAATTATTTCGTAACAGTTTTGGTAAATTACAATAGATAATATTATAGTAACAAAATATCAATATTTTTGAAAATTTAAATGAAAGAAAATACTTTTTGCAAGCAATTATAGAAATTTTAATTCGTGTATTGAAGTGTTAATATTTAGTTGATACTAATCATACTTGCATCTATATACCGTTACATCAAGCCACGGTACAGAGAATTCAAGGTATTCTCAATAAATGTTGACACATTGCAGCAGACGTAAGCTCGTCAATTCAATGTATAGATAAGACAGAGAGAGCAGAGAGGGTATTGTATTCTCTGTACCGTACTTTTCTGTACATTATACGTCACTTCGTCCACTAATGATAGAACTTGGGTTCATAGAGAGAATACTTGTATTCTCTGTAATATGATTTCAAGCTATCTGTTAAGCTTAAACAAGATCAATTTATCTGCCATTGTCATTCGAGAATCAAAAACTGTTATATAACAGAAGAGAACGATTTCGAGACAATATTGATTGATAAAAAAAATCCGTCTACCCAAATGGTCGTTCACTTTGAAAAGTGACGATCATGAAGCTCATTGGGCCATCCCACCCGAGTATTCTTGATGCATTTTGCACACCGGTTTTTTAAGAAAGAGGTAAAAAAAGCAATGCATCAAAATCAAACATATTTCACATCGTGTGCTTTCCTAATACAACTATTTGTTACTTAGGCTTAGATAAAGATAGCTTACTAAGAATATAGGACACAGCCGAACACAATTGGAAATTTTTCGTGTTATTTAGAAACAAGCAAATAATGTCATATACTTTCATATATTGTATGAATGGGGTAAAAGGGCTTGGTTATGCATTATTGTAGTGCGATTGAGACAACGAGTTAAAAACAAAAGTCGAGAGAACGTAGGATTACCCGAACGACAAAACCTTCTTGAACATCTCCAAAATCATCTCAAACTATTCATAATAATGTACATCGGGTCACACTACCTCACTTTTTCTAAGAAAATGATAAATTTCGCTGTCGCCAAGATGTTGAAAGGAGATGTAAAATTTCTGTCAAATAAAAATCTCATTTTTCCCGAAAATATCATAGAATCGAGCATGAGTGTTTCCCACTAATTCTGTTCACAGCAAAACGAATGTAAACAGAAGCAGGTGCGTTCAAATATCGTAGGATCAATATCAAAAAAAAAAAACTGTTTTCATAGTTTTATGAGAGTAAAATCTGGAAACTCGGCCCCTTCTCATTATACCCTAGATGAAATCTATAGGGTATACTAAGTTTGTCATTCCGTTTGTAACACCTCGATATAATGATGGTAGAGCAAAATGGATTGGACATCCACGCATAATATTAAAAATTATTTTGATTTTTGCATGTCCGTCCGTCTGTCTGGCTGTGCGCAAGATAACTCGAGAGCGCATATACCTCTAGAGAGCTGAGATTTTGTACACGGATTTTAAAAAAAAGTAAAATTAAGTTCGAAAATGAGACGAATCGGGCAAATTCTTCGTGGGGTTGCCCAACAAAACTTTCCTTTTCAACTATATATTTGGACACTGCTTGAGAACGCATCGATATAGAGAGCTGAAATTTGGTACATGGTGTTTTCATTGTACTAGCAAATAAAATTTCAAAATCGGACTAAATCGCGCAACTCCTTCTTGGTCTTGCCATATAAAAATTTTGGTTTTTTACGTATACTGTGAAAACGGTCAGTCCAAGACATTTTTATTGTACTAAACTTCTTCAGAATACGAAATCCTATAAAATTGGTTAGAATCAATTTTTCTGTCCGACAACCGTTCTAAATATATGCGAAAAACCACTTCAAAAATCAAAATTTCATAGATCGATGACCATATGAAATTTTATACGGGCATTCATCTCGGGTATCATAAGAATTGGTCTTAGGCCAATTCTATCTTTTTTACTTGATTTGTTATTAGGTTATCTTTGCTTGGGTTAGAGATTTGTCATGTAAAGCACTCACACATTCATAGCCTCTTATTTGTATATGAATCAGAAGGCTAAAGCAAAATTACCCGTGTGGAGGCGACGACACTTGTCTCCATACTTCATTAAGCATTGTGTGGGATGTCTGACATCCCTTTTTTCATATACACTAGCATTTTAATTACATGATGACCTTATAAATGAGGTAGGAAAAATTTGCAATATGCCAGCCTGTAAGTATATTCGTACTACTTAATTATATGGTTAAACTTCAGTTATTTTCTGTTTAGATCCTTATGACCTTTGAGTAGACATAGTTTTCATATTTAGGTAATTTAGGTAATCAAACCCAATTATTTTCTCCAAAAGCTTCACAAATACTTAATTGAACAAAATTATTAAATTTCTCTTAAACTTTAATTTAAATTAAGTAACGAGACACCTTGCGAAAAGAAATGAGTGTACCAAGAATTAATTATTCGAAATTGGAACTAATGGACGCCAAAAAACATATATTCATAATCGAATGACAAATAATTTTTTAAAATCAATAATGACCATCAGAAATAATTATTTGGGAATGATTCACCACATAACGAATAATTACTTGATTATCAAATAACGGTCGATCGATAATTATTTCAAACTCAAAGAATTCGCACCAAATATATATCAAATAATTTTTTGCGAATAAATTAAAATAAATTGATAATCAAATAAAAATTTATTCGATTTTTTAAAAAAATCGTTATTTGATTGAAAATTTACTCGAGTAATGCCCAGCACTGATGTAAACGTTGCAGAAAAATGACAATATTCCACTAAAAAGTCTAAATACTAACAAATCTGCCAGTAATCTTATTTATTCTTTCAAAACAACTTGGGATGCCATAATAATTATGCAACCAACTTCACAAATAAATGAAGATGATTTTCTCTCTTCAAGACAAAATCAATTATTAAAGACGTGGTGTAAGAAACAAGGCTTTATATTATTTTATTTATTTATTATTTACCATTATTCATAAAAGATGTCGGATCATATTGAAGTCCAGATTAATACTAATTTAATACATTAATTTGCTCTACATATATATACTAAAACAACGACTACCTTGTCTAATTCAAATTATCATAGCCTGTTGTTACTTGACTAATTACACATTTAGGACTAAGTCGATTATTATTAGATAATTAAAATACCTTGTGGTGTAAAAGTAGTAACTAAACAACGTAATAATTAAACGGTAATAACTACATGGTAGCGAGGCGCTACAAAACCTGCCTTTCAACGAAAGTGTTATCAAAAAAAAAATATTTATATCAATTTAATCTAAAACAAACTTTTTTAGTATTGTTTTTTTATTGTTTGATGTCTCTGTCTCTCCCACATACCCCGTCTCTTCCATAAATGCCGGTTTTAAACGATCAACTGATATCGTTCTTGCTTTTCCATTTTTGCTTATTACAAAATTTTTGTCGAATAAATTCTTTATTATTTTATGTTAACCATCGTATGGACAATTTAAAGAGGGTTTAGATCTGTCTATTCTTACAAAAACGTACGTACAATCATTTAAGGTCTTTGTATAATAAATCTTTGCTCTTGAATATTTTGGACTCACTGTTTTAAAATTTTGCACATGTCGTCGAAGTAAATGGATAAAGTTTGATGGGTCCAGTTTGGTTGGTTGTTCAGGTATCAAATATTCACCGGAAATACGTAGGGTTTTGCTATATCCTAATACTGCTGGTGAGCAATCTAATTCGGTTTTGAAAGTAGTCCGAGTACTAATAGAATTGCTGGTAGTTGCAAAGACCAATTAATTGGGTCTTCTTTTGCTCGAAGAGCAGTTGCGAACCTAAGAATTTTGTGAATTCGTAGAATGGTTTAGAAAGGAATTGGCCCCCTTCGTCTGTAGTTAGTCTTAATGGTACACCGAATCGGGGAATGTATTGTTCGTGTAAAATTTTTACTATCCTTTCAGTTGTGATGTCTTTATGAGGGTACCATTCTAGCTAACGCGTAAAACGATCTATAACGGTTAAAAGATATACATATCCATTCGAAGGTGGTAGACAGGTGCGGATCCAGCTAGATGGCGCGAGAGCGCCCTCCCCCCTCCAACCATCTGAAGATCACTGAAAAAAATTGCAGTAGATCTTCTGAATTTTTCTTAACAAAGTGATTCACATCTATTCTACTGCACCTTTTGTAAGAAACGTAACAATTTCTAGAAGCGTTCAATATAATACATTTAAGAAGGGATGTCCTATCTAGCATTGGCATTTGGTCATGGTTGGTGAAGTCTATAGAGAAAACAGGAAGCGCGGATACCTGAACACTGAACATGAGCGTCGCTTTCCTAGAGGTGTGTGAAGCAGGACAGAGCGTATTCCTGTTTACGCGATGGAAGGTTTGTTTTAATTAAAAACAGCTGGCAAAGGATCTTTGAAAAGCCTTCCACGTAAAGACGGTTTTTTAGAATATTAACGGCGCGGCGTGGCAAATCAAACATTTAAAGAAACAATCATAACTCGTAATTAGAGAAATTCAGCGAAACTATACAACGGCGAACAAGTCATTGTGCATTGTTGTAGTGTAAATAAAGAGATAAATTTTTAAATATTTTTTTTTATTATTTCGTAAAATGTAATAGTTTTTATAAAATACTTAGCCCAAAGGTTATATAAAAACAAAATAAATCTGCAGATTGGGAAAGTCTCAGTTCTCTTAGAGAATTTGATTGGTCGGTCAGTTTTGCTTCAAGGGATGTTGAATGCACATTTGAATTTAGTACAATTTTACGTATAGGGCATGCGTGAGTACATTTAGTATTTATACAGCAGATCTTAACAACAGTCGGTCTTGGTTTAACGAAAAGTGAAACCAAGCAATAAAAGCGAAATAGTCTGCTTTTCGCACCTATCAGTTGCCAGAACTGAAGCACTATCTAAAATGAAAAATTTCTTTTCGACTAGAATGTTAGAATCTTGGCAAGACGCAAAGGCAGCAAAGGTTTCTGGTCCCAGGTCAAAACCGTCAGGAGCAACTTCAGCAGTTCCTCTATTCCTTAACTACTTTACAATGAAGTGATTGTTGACACCCTGAATAAAACTAATGTTTAGACTGTTAGATTCACTTCAAATTCTTCTCTTCCACTCACTTTACATCTTCCTTGTAGATGTGTACAAGAGCCAATACATACCCATACGAGAGATATGTGGAAGGTCCTTCAGTAGATCGACGTTGCCATAGCTGCAGGCTCTGATAGTTACAAGCCCCCGTTAAATAAAACCTGGGCCTCATTCTTGGCTAAAGGTCTGCGATGAATATTCTACTTATCTTATTTTACCTCAAGCTCAGCCTATTCCCAAGAAAGGAAATAGTAGCGATCCCTCAAATTATCGACCAGTTACAATTACTTCGATTCTTTAAACGGTTATTGAATCTATCATTAACTCCAAATTAATGAAATATCTAGAAACTAATCAAACCCATAACAATCGCCAATATGGCTTTTCTTTTTCGCACTTTTCTCATGGAACGTTGAAACCGTATTCTTCTCAATTTTGGTGAATCAAAAATCGTTGCACTAGATATTTCAAAGGCCTATCATAGTATCTGGAATTGAGCCATTTTAGCCAAACTTAAAGCACTTGCACCTCTCGTCCTCTTCTATTATGAATGTAAAGTATTTTATCTGTTCGCTTAAAATGGATTATATTAGATGGCGTTACATCTCAATCTCAGCTAATAAATTCCGGTTCTGGGGTGCCTCAGGGCTCTGTTATCTCTCTATCTCTCTTCTCAATGTTCACTAATGATCTGTTTTGCCTTACTTTCAATCCCATCCATCGTTTTGCCGATGACAGTACCCTTGGTTTCGCTTACGCCTTTGACACTCTTGCGGACTGCAGAGGAAATGTCACATCTGTCTTTGCTTGGAGCAAACCAAATCGCATCGAATTCAATACATCTAAGTTCCAAAGCTATCCCATCTCTTTAAAACAAGATCATAATTTTTCCACTCTCGTTTCTTTTGATGGAGCACTTCTTGACCATACACCGTCTTTATGCATTCTTGGCATCAATATATATCCAGTAAGTGTAGCTGGACAGATCACATCTTCTCTGTTGCCAAATAAGCAACGAACTATCTTGGATTTCGGAAAAGGTGTAAGAAATATTTCAGCCCATCGATTCTAGCGCTCCTCTACAAGTCCTACATCAGACCTAGAATGGAATACAATTTCCATATGTAGGTCGGGGCCGGTCGCAGGGCCATAGCTTCATTGTATATTGTCCAAAAGAGAGCCTTTCAGCTCATTAGCGATGTGGCAAAAACTTGTCATATGGACTCAATACAGCACCGGCGCAATGTTGGTTGCGTTTCGCTTCTGTATTTCTACATGCATGGTCAATCCTTTTATCCCTAAAAATACTTTCCGTAGAATAAAATTCCGTGATGATTTTCTATCCACAACTGTGCGAACGTGGAACAGACTACCTTCTTCTGTCTTTCCTCCGGCATATAATCTACGATAGTTTAAGGGTGACATACTCGTACATCGGCAGCTTCGCCACTCTCCTCAAGTTCCCTAATTCCTTTCATTATCGCCTTGTTGCCATGCTGTGTTTTTCATTATAGTTCATAGGATATCTCCTGAAAAATATATAAAAAACGAAAGAAGTCTTTCTTAAGTCTTTCTTAACTTACCGACGAAGCTATATACGTACAAGGTATGTATTGCAACTGTTCTGTGACTGCTATTTTAAATAAATGAAAATTTTTAATTACTGTATTTTCCAAAGACACACTTTATGATGATTAGTGAATTTGAATAAAATATATTTCCCTAGTTTTACTAACAAAAATGGATGATTGGGAAGCTTTACACTTCCACCATTTACAAACCAAAACAAAATGAATAATCTACCACCCTTCGACTTTTCGGAGTGACAAAGAATCTTGAGCTACTTTCTTCGTTGCAAGTGGTAGCCATTTGCTAATCTTCGACTCGTATCTTTTAAGTAATAAATTTTGTGCATTTTTGACATTTGCGAGTGGTGGGAAGGGTCTTCAAACTTTTGTTCAGTTTTCAGCATATACCGTTTTTAAACTATAGCTGTGCGGTTGTGCCCCCCCAAAGAATACTGGATCCGCCACTGGTGATTGGGGACTCACCAGATCTAAGTGAAGATGTTCAAAACGGTGAATGTGGAGGTAGAATAATTCCAGTTTCTGATTTTATATGAGTGTGAATTTTTGATTTTTGGCAATTTAAGCAGGATGGGAAAGATTAGGAAGTGCGTTGAAAATGGATTGTCGCAAACCTTTTGGAATATATGGACGATTAATTGTAGTAGAAGTATCGTACCAAATTTTTGTAGGTTGGTATTTGCAACGAAACTAATTTGAATTTTGTCATCGAGGATGTTTGTTGAGGTTGAATTGAATGTTTTAATTCTTATCAACTTTTTGTTCTTCTGCGATAATTTCTATATTAACTCCTTCGATGTTCGTAGAAGAGCCATAAATTTCTATGTCGGTTGGGATTTTAGATAAAGACTGGGCGATGCTATTAGATCTTCCTTTAATGTATCTTATGTCAGCAGTAAATTGGGTTATAAAGTCTAAATGTCTTCTTTGTCTAGGGCTTCCTTTAGTTTTTGAATTAATCGCAAAGATTAGAGATTTGTGGTCAGTAAATTCCGTAAAGGATAGACCTTCTAAGATAAGCCGAAAGTGTTTTATTGCTAGAAATGTGGCAAGTAATTCTTTGCCGAAAGTCGAGCATTTAATTTCGGTTGGTGCTTTTTTCGAAAAGAAAGCCAATGGTTCTTGGATTTTGTGGTTTAATTGCTGTTCTAAAACGGCTTCGACTGTGCAAGCTGAAGCATCCACCGTTAAATATAGTTTTGTGTTTGAAATGGGGTACACCAATAATGTGGAATTCGCTAATGCCGTTTTAATTTTTTTTTAACAAAATTTCGTAATGATCCGTCCAAATAAAATATTTGGTTGATTTTGGTTTTTTAAATGAAGCTGTTAAAGTGGCATGAAGAAGGCTTAATAGTTCTGCCAAATGTGGGATAAAGCGATGATAATAATTTACCATGGCGATAAACCGTACTGGTTGTTTTATAAATTGTGGTGCTAGAAAATCTTTAATTACTGAAACTCTTTCTTCTAAAGCAAGTATTCCAATAGGTGTAATTTTGTGACTTAGAAAATTTAGTTCTGGTACGCCTAATATACATTTAACCGGAATAATTATAGCCCCAAATTCATCTAATCTTGAAAATATTTGTCCAAGGTGAAGTTTATGTTCGTCGTTGTTTGTACTATCCACTAATATATCATCTATATAAATAAATACGAAATCCAGTCCATAAATCTTTGAAAAATTTGTGCGGTGTTTCGTAAACCAAATGGCATACGTGTAAATTCCAGAAAGGGTGGTAATTGTCATTTTATCGATGTCTATGATAGCCATTGGAATTTGGTCGATTTTAGAAAATACTGAACAACTACGGAGATTCATTAAAAAATTTTGTATGTGTGGCAGAGCATATCTATCTGGTGTTGTTATAGTATTTAGGCGTCTGTAATCTCCGCACGGTCTTCAATCCGGTGAATCCGTTTTAGCTACCATATGTAATGGAGCTGATACTGAGGAAACAGATGGACGACATAATCCTAAATTAACCATATGTTCAAATTAAAATTTGGCTACCTTGAATTTTGAAAAAGGTAGCTGGCCGTTTGTTGAAAATTTCATGAGCAATGTTGTGCTTTACAGATAAGTTGAAACGTGGCGAAGCAGTTATACTAGGGAATTTGAGCAATATTTTGCGAATTCTCCATTTATTGAGTGGAGACAAGGTGTCGGAGTATTTGAACGTAATGTCGTTCCTTTAACGTAAAGTGTTGTTTCTCCATCTAGTCATTTTTTATTTTTAAGGTCCACTAATAAGTTAAAATTGGACAAGACTTTGGCGACGATGAATGGAAAAACTAAATTCCGACGAAGACCGAAGTCTATCTTCAAAAGTTTTTTTCCAAATGTTTTAATTCTACTGCCGTTCGCGGCTGTTAAATTATTTTCCGAATCATATCTGTAAACTACGGATAACATGGTGTGGGAGAATGGACAAATCTGTGCCCGTACCGATTAGGAAATGGATTTAGTTTTCTTTATCAAATAGGAGCAGTCTTTATGAATTAAAACTTTTGAATAGGTAACAAGAGGAGGGGATTTCTAGTTTTTTGGAGTTTTGCTAACGTTGTATACGCAACGAGGTAAACTTTTCGTAGCTTGATTGCCAAATTTTAAGTGATACTAACAAAATCTTTTGTTCATATACGGAGAGCTGTCTTTAGATGTAGAGTTATTTCTAGCATAATTATGTAATCTATTTTGATATCTAGGAGTATTTCGAGAACGATTATGTTTAACACTTGTACCTGGCATTCGTTGAAAACTTATTAAGTTTGATACTTGTAAGATTAAATTTTGAAGTAAATTCTCAATGTGTGAGGATCTGTTTTCTAGCGAAGTGACTCTAGCTATCAAAAGTAAATTAGATTCAATGTTTGAAATATGATTTTGATATTTGTCCGAACCGAAATTATTTTCACGTATGCTTTTCTTAGTCATGAAAGGGAAACCATCAGGAAAAGAAGAAATCGTGGTAATATATTAATCATTGGAAATATCGAAAACTTTGTCGGCTAGAGTCATCAGTTCAGCTATGATTTCTTTGCCGGAAGTCATCAAAGCGATGTTTGTATTATTTGGGAGCTTAAGCAACCAAAGTTTTTTTTTTAAAAGTGTTGGATTAAAAGTTGAGGATGTCCCTGCGAGGATTTCCATAGATCGATAGAATTCAGAGGGATTGTGATCTCCCATTTCAGAGGTTTTGCGATCTCCCATTTCAAAGGAGCATAGTAGTTGTTCTAACGTTCTTTCCTCTAATTCGGAGAATCTCTGCATTAGAATTTTTTTTTAGGCCTGTAAATTTATTTTGTTCCATCTCAACAAAATAAATTTACAGGAAATCGATTACGTTTACTATTTAATTCATAGGTAAAGCCTGCAGTACGTAGCAGATTTTGGTTCCATCGGTAGTTATGCCTTTGGTTCCAAACTCAGATTCGACTTGCATAAACAAGGGGGCCAGAAGTTTGGCAGTTTTACTGAAGATACCGCTATTACATTTTGCTGAGTTGGCTGTATTGAGTCATATAGTGTTATTTGCGAATTAATTGAGTCGTCGTTAGGCATTACGAAAGATATTTAAAAATAGAGGATGCGTGACAGACCAAACTTTTTTATTATTGCGCTTATTAAGGTGATGCTTAATTACGTACTTAAATACTTGCTATGTACTTAACTAAATTTGCTAGCTTACCTAACCTTTTCTTGTAAACTGATTTTTTTCTTTATTTCTGTTGTTTTGGATGTTCTGACCCTTTGTAGACTGCGCTAACGGCAACTTCAGGAGTTGTTTGGCTGTAGGTGCGCTAACGGGCAGAAGGTATATACTGAGCGCAGATTACTGTTTATTGCTCTATCGGGCCACAGATGATAGCGTAGAAGATGTTTTTCCTTTGTTGCGTTAACGGGCAACAGGTGTATACTCACGGATGTTTGTTGCGCTATCGGCCAACAGATGGAAACTCAGGAGTAGTTTGTTATTTGTTGCGCTAACTGCCAACAGGTGTATACTCAGGAATATTTGTTGTGTGTTGTGCTATCGAGCAACAGATGAAACTCAGAAATAGTTTGTTCTTCGCTGCGCTAACGGGAGTGCATAGTCAGGGATATTTGTTGCGCTATCGGGCAATAGATGAAACCTTAGGATATGTTTGTTCTTTGTTGCGGTAACGGGCAATAGGCTTATACTCAGGGATATTTGTTGCGCTATCGGGCAACATATGAAACCTCAGGCGATGTTTGTTCTTTGTTGCGGAAACGGTCAACAGGCTTATCTCACGGACATTTGTTGCGCTATAGGGCAACAGATGAAACCTCAGATGTTTGTCCTTTGTTGCTGTAACGCGCAACAGATGTGAACTCAGGAAATGGTCGGATCCTTTTTGGAAATTTTCGGCTCCTTTTTTGGAATGCTGGGGACTTTTTGAATGTTCGTGTCCTTTTCGGAAATGTTCGGGTCCTCTGCGGAAAGGTTCGGTTCTTTTTCGGAACTGTTCGTGTCCTTTTTGGAACTTTCGGGTCCTTTTTTGGAATGTTCCGGGCTTTTTTGAATGTTCAGGTCCTTTTCGGAAAAGGTCGGTTCCTTTTTTGGAAATATTCGGGTCCTTTTTTGGAATGTTCGGGGCGATTTTGGATGTTCGGGTCCTTTTCGGAAATGTTTGGGTCCTTTTCTGAATGTTCGTATCCTTTTCTGAATATTCGGGTCCATTTTCGGAAACGTTGGAGTCCTTTTTTAGAAATTTTCGGTACTATTTTGGAATGTTCGGGACTTTCTTGGATGTTCGGGTCGTTTTCGGAAATGTTCGGGTCGTTTTCGGAACTGTTCGTGACCGTTTTGGAACTTCCGGGTCCTTTTTTGGAATGTTCGAGACTTTTTTAATGTTCGGGTCGTTTTTTAAATATTCGGGTCCTTTTTTGGAATGTTCGGGAAATTTTTGGATGTTCGGGTCCTTTTTGGAAATGTTCGGGTCCTTTTCTGAATGTTTCGATCCTTTTCTGAATGTTCGGGTCCCTTTTCGGAAAAGTTTGGGTCTTTTTTTAGAAATGTTCCGATCCTTTGTTGGAATGTTTGGGACTTTTTTGGGAATGTTCGGGGTCACCACTGTAAGCAATAAGGCTTTATATTATTTCATTTATTTATTATTTACTATTATCCATAAAAGATGTCGAATCATATTGAAGTCCAGAGTAATACTAATTTAATACATTAATTTGCTCTACTTATAAACTAAAACAACGCCTACCTTGTCTAATTCGAATTATCATAGCCTGTTGTTACTTGACTTATTACACACTTAGGACTAAGTAGATGAATATAAACTAAGTAAAATTCCCACACGTGGCTCCGCCCTTCCAGTTTGCAATCTATAGTTTTTATTGCTTTTCACTTCTTTGTAAAGCACACTAATCTAATGGTGAATTCTTTTCTGCCACTGAACCAATGATTTTCGTGCTCTTTTGTTCCATACTGGTGAGGTGAGGAGTAAACAGCAAAAGAATTCACTATTAGGCTGCATTCACTCCGGACGTTTTAACCATACTTTAATAATTTATCACAGCTGCGAATTAAATCATTTTGCTTTACCGGTGTGAGGTGAGGGATATGCATAGAAATTTATGTGGTGTTCTGAACGAATCAAGATTGAAAGATTATTAAAACGTCCGGCGTGAATCCAGCCTTTATCTTAAGACTTGGGAAGATAAACCAATTTGAGAGAAAACTGTGTTGAATATTTTTTTCTCCACAACTAGAATTTTTTTTTTATTTTCTCGTAATGGGTAATAACAACAGTTTTTGCTGGTGCGCAGTGAGTTTCCAAGAAAATCAAAGGAATATTTTTTTCATCCATAACAAATAGTTTGAAGATCGCTTGTACATAAAGGTTTACGTCTGCTTTACTTGACGCCCAGCTCAAGCTGAACTTCAGTTTTGATATATTGGCCTAAAGGTTACGGCAATATTTTAGAAAGTATTCAGTTCAAACGATAGTGCTATAGGTGCGATTTTTTCAAATTTGTCAATACTTTGTAAAATTTTGTTATATAACAGCAAAATACGACCCCATTATTTTAAAGAAAATTGATTGCCGTACAATCAGGCCGGATATGAAGACCCCACGGCCCAGGCTGTTAACAGAGTCAAGGCCTCCTTTTTTTATTTTTTTTTAATAATTGGCCGTTATTTTTCGCATTTATTTAACGAACATTGATCTTGGACAATAAACGTACTTAAAATAAGTACGAAATTATATGTAAAGAAAGTTCGATGCATGTAAGCATACGTTTAGATTGCCATGCGACGAACCTTCTTCTCTGCAAGGGAACGGATTACTTCACCGTAGTCCACAGATTCCATTAACCATGAAGTTCGTGATACATTAGAAGAAGAAAACAGTGACAGTTCCTTGTCAATTACATTTTTAAAAAGTTAATATTAATTTCTAATATTCATTTAAATTTAAAAATTGTAAAATTCTGGTCATCATAATTTTTGGAACAAGTTTTGTTAACTTTGCCGAATTCATATCGAAGAGAAAAAGAAACTTAGAAAATTTATCAGAAAGGATGTCTCCGAGTTTAAACTCCTTTCAGCAATTGTAAAAGCAAATTGTACGAAAATTTCCACGCGAAAACCATATAGCGCTAAATGCCGTCTAGTATTGACATTAGTGTAAGTACAGAGTGCTGTTATTAAGAAGCAGTAGAATTTTATGAAAAAAATTAGGTATTTATCACAAGGATCATCCAGAAAAATGCTATCTTGGGCATTTAGAATGGGAGTCTCCACTGTTGGTTCGATTATTTTGGAAACATGCGATGCGATTTGGGAAGAATTCTCACCAAATTACTAGGTTGCACCAAATGAAGATGAATGACGAGAGACTGCCACAGATTTCTATCTTATATTATCAGCGTTGCCAAATTGTGTCGGAACTATTAATCGAAAGCATGTGAAAATCGTCTGTCTACCAAATTCAGGATAGTTATATTATAATTATATGTAAGTATTATCACACATCATCATACTTCTTGCAGCATGCGACAGCTACTACTGTTTGACTGCTACTGATATGGGTGCTTATGGCAGCCAGAGCAAAGGCGGAATATTTGCTAAAAGTATATTTGGCAAAAATTTTGGATGGAAATCTTTAGTTGCCAGCAGAGTCAGAAATGCCAAATATATAACATAAAAATGCTATTTTTTTTGTAACTGATGCCGCCTCACTCTAAAAAAATACTATAATGAAACCTTATCCGGGTAGAGCACTCCGTGGAGATAATGAGAGTTTTAATAAAACGCTTTCCTGTGCACGTGTAGGGTGATAGAAAACACCTATGGGATATTAGATTCAAAGAGGATGGTGCTATTCACAACAATCAACTGTCTCCCAGATAATTCAGTCAAAATAATAAAAGCAGTAATTGGTTTACATAATTTTGTAAAAATGAATAACGGGCGTTGTTGTCCTCCAGATTATGTTGATCACTTTGAAGGTGGAAACTTCCTCGAAGAATTTTGGCATTGGATGGAACAACTTTACAACAAAGCAGACTCTTCACAAGTTTCAATGCTCCACGTACCTACAACCTTCAATATAAGAAATGCTTTGAAAGCTTACATATTATCGCCAAAAAAAACTTGAATTTCGTTTACTTTGAATTTAAGTTACGAGTCTAGATCCAGTTCCTTTTTCTTAATTTTAAGTTTATTTATAAATAAAATACGAATATTATAAGCGGACCATATACATATTTACGTATTTCATTATCGGTTGCATCCATTGTGTATAGAACAATGTAGTGATAGCCAAAAAGATGCACTAAGGCCCATATGGCACGATGTGTACCATCGTGAACATTTGCATCTCCGAATGGTCACCCATCTGTGAAAGTTACTTAAATAAAACATCGAAAGATTAATATAAGTAAATTGAATTTTAGTTTTATTAAAATGTATACCGTATAGATAAGAAAACTAATGATAGCTTTTTTTTCGTATTAGTTCCTATATATTTTTACGAGCTACAAAGCGACACAAGCGACATCTGTTGGAAATGGAAGCAACTTTAGGCTAGTGATATATTAGTAAACCCTGGGTTCGAAGAACGGAATGTTTAGGAAGGCTCTAGGATAACTCGGAGATTACAAATACGGCGCTTCTCGCATCCAGGGGGCAAGTCTTATTTCAGACAAAGAAGTGAACGGAGTAAACTATTTGGATTGTTATAATTAGAAGTACAGTACTAGCGATTTGAAAACTGTTTGTGAATTGTGGGAGTAAACAGTAAAGTTAATATAGAAAGAATTTTTGAATTATATCTGAAATATTGTATTTTAAATAACGAACTAAAGCCACGCTCGTAACAACTGGTAGAACAGTAGAATTTTCTTAAAAATTCATTGGAAGTACTGGAAGTTCTACCACAAGTGTCGGATGTACAACAAAGTATTACGGAGAAGCTTGACAACTTTAAAGCATATTTGGAGAGGATAAAGCTTCGACAACCTCGGCACGATGGAACTGAAATGTCCGGTGCAGGCAGAATGAAACCTCCAAAATTTGATGGAAATATTCGTGGCATATTTTCAAGAGACAATTCGAGGCAGCTTCCGAAGTAAATGAATGGAATGATGCAGACAAAGCTAAAACTCTGGTATTAGCACTTCGAGGTCCCGCGTCAGAGCTATTACAAACTATACCAATTGACAGGCAACGCGATTACACTAGCTTAGTACAGGCAATAGAATTACGTTATGGAGATGAACACATGCAGCAAGTATATCGCTTGCAGTTACGCAGCAGGATACAGAAGCATGGCGAATCACTACAACAACTGCAGGATGATATGGAAAGATTAGCTTATCTTTCATACTCTAGCGTCCATGCAGAATTCCTTAATGAAGTGGCAACAGTAGTATTTGTGAACGATATTGCGGATCAAAATTTACAACAAGCATTACGGCTAGCAGGAAAAAAGTCAACAGCAGAAGCCCTAGCCTACGCAATAGCATACGAATCTGCTAGACAACGTTCTCGGAGTGCAGTACGAGTGAGAGAAATTTCGGTGGAGTTATGTACTTGCAACAGAATGCAGTCTTTAGAGCGCACTCCGTCACGTGGTATTCTTCTATGCTGGAAATCTAATAGAACCGGACACACCCAAAGGGACTGCAGAAAACGCCGACGAATAGAATCACAGGAACATGTAAAAACCAACTTGGTGCGGTATAAGTTGGTTGATAGAGTCGGCAGCCCCGAAGTCATCATTCAAGAAGCCCAGTTGTAGAGAAATAATAGCAGCACGTTATATATGCAAGTGTAGGCCAAAATGATTGCGCAATCAATATCGACTCTGGGGCTTCGAGATCAATTGTTATGGCAGATCTCGTCAAAATCAAGTGGCTTAAAAACACCACCAAATATTAACTAAAAACAGCCACTAGAGCGGCAGCACAAGTTTTTAGAGAAATATCTTTGGATGTTCAACTAGGCGAACTACTATTTCCTTACACTTTCTTTGTGTTAAACATCATGGATGAATGCATTCTTGGAATACATTTCATGCCCACATATAAAATAAATCTGGATCTCGGAGAACGGATCCTGATATATGGCAAATAGAAATTCTTATGATAATAGGAGTAGGAGCAGATTATCCTTCGAAAATAAGGACGATGGTCTGTGAAAATATTACTCACTCTGCATGCTCCGAGACGCTAGTATGAACAAAACCTACTACTGACGTCCGGTCCTGCCGATTCTATCTGGTGGAACCTAACCCTACAAAAGTGCCATCGAACATCATCGTTGGTAAGACTTTAGTGAAGGCAGAAGGCACAACATTAATTCCAGTCAGAGTGCTCAACAAATCCGAAAATTAGGTACAACTAAAAGAAGGTGCTTTAATTGGAAATTGCGACCCGTTTATCAGATTGTTAATTTGGATAATGGTAGTAATATTAAGGAGGATACCTATACCAGCTACTACTCAACAGGTTCAGAAACTTCTTTCATCTAGTGCCTTAAGTGAACAGCAATACTACAATGCCAAAGAGGTTATCAATGTATTTTCTGAATTATTTGCAAAGAATGATAATGACTTCGGCAAAACAAGTCTTGTTCAGCATCGGATCAATACAGGAGAAATACAGGAAATTCTAGGCCCATTCGGCAAACGCCACGAAGACTGCCATTAGCCAAACAACCAGAAGTTTCAGATATGATATATTCCATGAAAGAACAGGCCATAATAGAGCTCTTGGACATAGCCAGTTGTTCTGGTCAGGAAAAAGAATGGCAGCACCCGATTCTGTGTAGACTACCGGCAACTAAATAACGTAACGAGAAAAGGTAGCAATCCGTTACCGAGGATTGCTGACATATTGGACACCCTTTCCGGAGCGCAACGGGTTTCCACATTGGATTTGAAGACCGGTTACTGGCAAGTGGAAATACATCCCGAGGAACTGGAGAAAACTCCCTTCTCAGTTGGAAGTGGATTATGGCAATTCAGAGTTATGCCATTTGGATTATGTGATGCTCCAGTTACATTCGAAAGACTCACGGAATGTGTTTTACGAGGATTTACCTGAAAAACTCGTCTTGTCTACTTCGGTGACATTATATTAATCGGAAGGACATTCGAAGAACATAAAGACAACCTCCGGAACGTACTTCATAGACTGAGAGATGCGAAACTGAAGCTCAGTACGAATAAATGAATAAATGAAGTAAAATATTTGAGGCACATAGTTTCATCAGTAAGAACTGATCCAGAGAAGATAGCAGCTGTCAAAAATTGGCCAGTTCCAAAGGACAAACATCAATTAAGGAGTTTTCTTGGTCTAGCTACCTACTACAGGCGGTTCGTAAAAGGTTTTGAAGATAAAGCAAGGAGCCTAAATCAACTTACAGGAAAAGGAAAACTGTTCATATGGTCGGATAAATGTAACGGGAGTTTCGAGAATTTGAAGTAACCACTCTGTGAAACTAGCCAAAGCTGGGAAATACTTTTCTATTGGACACGGATGCCAGCAATGTAAGTATTGGTGCAGTATTTTTACAGGAGGAGGATGGTCAAGAAGTGCCAGTAGCTTATTTTAGCAAAGCACCTTCAAACAGAAATAGAGAACGGTAAACTTTATATATTAGTTGCTTTTGACTATTTCAGCAAATGGCCTGAAGCTTAGGCAATCCCTAGTGAAGAGTCAACCAGAGTTGCGGAACAAGTAATAATGAATTGGTTCAGCAGATTTGGTGTACTTCAGGAACTTCATTCGGACCAAGGACGGAACTTCGAATCACAGACCTTCCAGGAGATGTGTAAAATGCTGGGAATAAGAAAAATCAGAACAACTCCATTGCATCCACAATCTTATGCATGGTAGAGCGCTTCAACAGAACATTGTCCGAGCATCTAAAGAAAGTAGTCAACTATCATCACGGCGATTGAGATATTCCCATGTATCTAATGGCCTATCGATCAGCTGTTCACAACACGACCGGACAAACTCCAGCAAAGGTCAGATTCGGAAAGGAGATGCGTTTACCTAGCGACCTCAAGTTTGATACACCTAGAGGTGAACAACAGTTACCACACGACTATGTATCGGAGCTTAGACAAAGATTAGCTGATGTGCACGAGGAAACGAGAGCAAAATTAACAGTATATACCGATCGGATGAAGACCCACTATGACTTAAGATCAAATTCAGCAGGATTTAATGAATGTGACGTTGTTTGGCTGTACAACCCGAAACAGCGTAAGGGATTAGAATTCAGCGGTAACTAGAATTTATGATGTAGTATACAAGATTCAGCGTGATACAAGAGGCAAACGAAAAATCGCTGATTTAGATCGTTTGTGTAAATACTGCGAGCATCAAGACAGTGGAGCACCTTTTGTTCGAGACGAACAATTTTAAGAAAGGGTCAGCGTTACGCGCTACAAATGGTCACAAGTGACATCTGTTGGAAATGGAAACAACTTTAGGTTAGTGACATCTTAGTAAACTTTGGGTGCGGAGAACGGAATATTCAGGAAGGTTCTATGATACGATGTGAACGAAGTAAACTTTTTGGATTGTTATAATTAGAAGTACAGTACTAGCGATAACTAAAGACTTGATTTGATAATTTTTTGTGAATTTTGAGAGTAAACAATAAAGTTAAATAAAGAAAGAATTTTTGAATTACATCTGAAATATTGTGATTTAAATAACGAACTAAAGCCACGTTCGTAACATTATATTAGATTTATGCAGGTGTGCTTTGCTTTTATCCATAATAGCTTTTCATGACAGAAACTTAATGCTTCATGCAGGTATGATTATCTTAAGCAAAGCTATTAATTATTGAATCTTTTAAATCCACAGCTGTCAACTGTAAATGTGAAACTGAAGCAAATCTTGTTGCTGAAAAAAAGTCGTGGGAAAAACTAAAAATAAAAAGCAGTCGTTTTCATATAAATCAATCATAATATGCAGTATATTAAAAATTATATTGCTACGAGCGTGGCCTTGGTTCGTTACTTTAAACACAATATTTCAGATATAATTCAAAAGTTCTTTCTTTATTTAACTTTACTGTTTACTCTAACAATTCACAAACAATTATCAAATGAACTCTTAAGTTATCGCTCGTACTGTACTTCTAATAATCACAATCCAATTAGTTTACTTCGTTCACTTCGCTGTCTGAAATAAGACTCGCCTCTCGGATGTGAGTTGTACCGTACTTATACTCTACAAATTATCCTAGAACCTTCCTGAATATTCCGTTCGCTAAACCCAGTTTACTAGCATGTCACTAACCTAAGGTTGCTTCCATTTCCAATAGATGTAATTGCATTACTTTGTAGCACGTAACACTGTCCCCTTCTTAATTGTTCATCCCGCACAACAGGTGATCCACGTTCTTGATGTGTTCAGTATTGACATAAACAATCTAGGTGAACGATTTTCCGTTTGCCTCTTGCGCCCTGCTGAATCCTGTATACTACGTCATTAATTCTAGTTACCACAGAACGGTCCTTCCTACTGTTGTTTTAACTTTTGGAGAACGTCCCTTACGTCGTTTCGGGTTGTACAGCCAAACAAGGTCACCTTCATTAAATCCGGCTGAATTAGCACGTAAGTCATAGCGGGTCTTCATCCGATCGGTATTTATTGCTAATTTTGCTCTCATGGCCTCGTGTACATCAGCTACTCGTTGTCTAAGTTCCGATACATAATCGTCTGGTAGCTTTTGTTCACCTCTAGGTGTCCAAACTTGAGGTCACTAGGTAAACGCATCTCCTTTCCGAATCTGACCTTTGTTGGAGATTGTCCGGTCGTGTTGTGAACAGCTGATCGATAGGCCATTAGAAACATGGGAATATCCCAATCGCCGTGATGATAGTTGACTACTTTCTTTAGATGCTCGACCAATGTCCTGCTGAAGCGCTCTACCATGCCATCAGACTGTGGATGCAGAGGAGTTGTTCTGGTTTTTATTACTCCCAGCAGTTTACACAGCTCCTGCAAAGTCCGTGATTCGAAGTTCCGTCCTTGGTCCGAATGAAGTTCGTGAGGCACACCAAATCTACTGACCCAATTCATTATTATTTGTTCCGCCACTAGCAATATCTACGGCTATCCTGGCAAACGGGGCTCCTACATTATACTTGTGCATTTCTCCTCTGCTTCAGTATGGTGGCCATCTGCAAGAAGCACAGATAGTGCATCTGCGGCACCACTCCTCCACATCCTCTCGCATATGTTACAAATAAAATTTTTCTCGTAATTTGGAAATTGTTTTATTCACCCCTAAATGTCCTCCAGATGATCCACTGTGCATTTCTTCTAGAACATCTTTCACCTGGGATGCTGGCACGACTATCTGCATTCGGAATGACTGGCTGTTAGCTGATTTTCACTTGCGCTTTACTATACCATATTCAACGTGAAGAGAATTCCATTGAAGCCAGTAGCTCTTCAGTTTCGCACTCCTCTCCGAAATATCCTTCCATTGCGGTCTTTCCATGTCTTCTTTCCAAGCAGGAATGGGTGATATGTCTGGATCTTCACGTTGTGCTGTTTGCAAGCTCTCGTTGTCCCATCCTGCCGATGGTTCCACCGTTATCAGCTGTTTAGTTGCCTTTGTTTCTTTTTCTTCCATTCGAACGCAATGTTTGCATTCAAGTTTTCATGGACGTCGTGAAAAGGCGTCTGCATTTCAATGGATACGTCCTCTTCGGTTTTGGCTTTCAATGTCATAAGTTTGGAGCCACTTGCCCGTCAGGGTTTTTAAACTGCAAAAGCCATTTGAGTGCTGCATGTTCAGTGCGGAGGATAAATTTCTGACCGTAGAGATATTTGTGGAAATGTTTTGTTAAATTTACAATAGCAAGTAGCTCTTTTCTTGTAGCACAATAATTTCTCTCTCATTTTGAAAGTGCTTTGCTATAATACACTAGTGGCACCTCTTGACAATGCGCCTCCTGTGAAAGCACTGCCCCGATACCTTCATTGCTGGCAATCGTGTCCAATATAAACGTTTTTCCCAGCTTTGGATAGTGAAGAACTGGAGTTTCACAGAGTTGTTGTTGCTTCAAATTCTCGAAACTTCCGTTAAATTTATCCGACCATATGAACGGCTTTCCTGTTTCTGTAAGTTGATGTAGGCTGCTTGCTATGTCTGCAAAACCTTTTACGAATTGCCTGTAGTAGGTAGTTAGACCAAGAAAACTCCTTAATTGATCTTTGCCCTCTAGGACTGGCCAATTTTTGACAGCTGCTATTTTCTCTGGATCAGTTCTTACTCCTTGTGATGAAACTATGTGCCCCAAAGATTTTACTTCATCTTTAAATAGAGCACATTTATTCGTACTGAGCTTCAGTTTCGCATCTCTCAGTCTTTGAAGTAAGCCCCGTAAGTTGTTTTTATGTTCCTCGAATGTCCTTCCGATTACTATTATGTCATTCAAGTAGACAAGACATGTTTTCCAGGTTAATCCATGTAACACATTCCATGAGTCGTTCAAATTTGGCTGGAGCATTACATAATCAAAATGGCATAACGTTGAATTGCCATAAGCCACTCCCAACTGAGAAAGCAGTTATTTCTCGGTCCTCCACTTCGTCCTTCCACTTGCCAGTAACCACTCTTCAATTCCAGGGTGGAAAACCATTGCGCTCCGGAAACGGTGTCTAGTGTGTCAACAATCCTTGGTAACGGATAGCTATCCTTTTTCGTTATGTTATTTAGCCGGTATTCTACACAGAATCGGGTGCTGCCGTCCTTTTTCCTGACCAGAACAACTGGCGATATGCAAGGCCTATTAGATTCTTCTATTATGCCTTGTTCCTTCATGGAGTTTATCATATCTGCATCTTCTGATTGTTTCGTTAATGGTAGTCTTCGTGGTATCTGCCGAATGGCCCTAGAATTTCCTGTATTGATCCGATGCTGAACAAGACTTGTTTTACTGAAATCATCATCATTCATTGCAAATAATTCCGAAATTTCATCGATCACCTCTTTGGCATCGTTGTATTGCTTTTCACTTAAGGCACTAGATGAAAGAAGTTTCTGAACCTGTTGAGTAGTAGCTGGTATAGGTATTGCCTCCTTAATATTACTACCATTATCGAAATTAACAATCTGATAAACGGATTCACATTTTCCAATTATAGTTCCTTCCTTTAGTTGTACCTCATTTTCGGATGTGTTGAGCACTCTTACTGGAATTAATGTTGCATCTTCTGCCTGCAATGATGTTCGATGTAACTTTTGTAGGTTTAGGCCCCACCAAATAGAATCGGCAGGTCCCGTTGTCATCAGTAAGCTTTGTCCATACTAGGATCTCCGAGCATGCAGAGAGAGTAATATTCTCACAGACCATCGTCCTTATTTTTGCACGATAGTCTGTTGCTCCTCCTAGTCTCTATGTTGCCATATTTGAGTATTCGTTCTCCGACATCTAAAATTATTTTATGTGTGGTCATAAAGTCTACTCCAAGAACACATTCATCCATTATGTCTGAAACTAGAAAAGTGTAAGGAAATAGTAGTTCGCCGAGTTGAACATCCAAAGTTATTTCTCCAAAAACTTGTGCTGCTGCTCGAGTTGCTGTTCTAAGTAAATATTTGGTGGTATTGTGAAGCCATTCGTTCAAGACAAGATCCACTCTAATAATTGACCTCGAAGCTCCAGTGTCGATAGTGATAGCCATTTTTCCTACACTTACATATATAACAAGACTGCTAGTGTTTCTCTGCAACTGGGCTATCGGTATGATGCCTTCGCGACTGTCGACTCTTCCAACCAACTTCTGCCTCCCGAAGTTGATTTTTGCATGTTTTCCGACTGCTGAACAGGGGAGCTGATGCGCCCAGTCTCTATTTGATTTCTAGTTTCTCCCCGAATAGCTCGCTCCCTGGTCTACAACTTTGGCATTCGGTTCTGTCCTCCTCTTCTGGTGATTCCATTCGACGGCATTTTCCGCAGTCCCTTTGGAAGTGTACCGCTCTATTTCGATTCCAGCATTCTATTACAAGTACATTCCACAACCGAAATTTCTCTTACTCGTACTGCAATTCGAGAAGCCTGCCTGGCGAATTCATATGCTAATGCTTCGGCTAGTGCTTCTGCTGTTGACTTCTTTCCTGCTATCCTTCACGCTTGTTGTAAATTTTGATCTACAATAGCGTTCACAAATGCTTCTGTTGATACTTCATTAAGGAAATCCGCATTTACGCTAGACTATGAAAGATAAGTTACTCTTTCCACATCAGACTGTAGTTGTTGTAGTGACTCGCTACGCTTTTGAGCCCTGTTGGGATATACAGGCTGCATGTGCTCATCCCCATAACGTAAATCTATCGCCTGTACTAGTAAAATGTAATCACGTTGCTTTTCCCTCGGTATAGTTTGTAATAGCACTGACGCAAGATGACCTCGAAGTGTTAAATCCAGAGCTGTATCTTTGTCTGTATCGCTCCATCCATTTACTTCGGAAGCTGCCTCGAATTGTCTCTTGAAAATATGCCACGAATTTTATCCATCAAATATTGGAGGTTTCATTCTGCCTGTACCGGATATTGCAATTCGTTCGTGTCGAGGTTGTCGATGCTTCATCCTCTACAAATCTGCTTAAAGTTATCAAGCTGTTCCGTGACATTTTGTTGTACTCCCGACACTTGTTGTCGAACTTCCAACACTTCCTGCTGGATTTCTTCAATTTTTGCATTTTGTTCGTCTAATGTACCTTTCAGAAAAGTCTTCTGTTCCTCCAAACGAGTTTCTAGACAATTCTCCAGAGAGATCTTTTGTTCTTCCAAACAGCTTTCCAGGGATTTCTTTTGTCCCTCACATGCATTCTTTTGTTCGTCCAGACGACGGGTTTCCGTAGATTTCTGCTGCTCATCTAAACCGGATTCCAGAGAATTGGTTTGTTCCTCAAGAGCATTCTTCACCTGCAGGGATAAAAGCTCCATTTTGGTCATTAAAGTACCCAAAAGCTGTTCTATGTACATCGCAGGCTCTTCTTCAGCTTCAGGTTCTTCTTCGAAAACAAATGTCTCGGGATTCTTTTCTTCCTCTATCAAAGCTTGTCTAAGTCGCTCCACTAGAACATTCTTTAGACCTGTCGTTTGCAATGACCGCTTCCCCAACTCAACTTTCAATTCCTGTATGCGAAGCTCCTCTAGTTTGCGTCCCATTACTTTAATAATTCACTCACAGTTTAATATAAAATTATCTTTCGGATTTTTTTTAAGAAGGATTGTTTCACACGATTTCACCATATTAATCACTCTTTGAATTTCAAAGCCAAATGCCATCCCTTTATTTCGCGAATTTATCTCACTGCTGACACCAGTTGTTACGAGCGTGGCCTTGGTTCGTTACATTAAACACAATATTCCAGATATATTTCAAAAGTTCTTTCTTTATTTAACTTTACTGTTTACTCTAACAATTCGCAAACAATTATCAAATCAACTCTTTAGTTATCGCTAGTACTGTGCGTCTAATAATCACAATCCAAATAGTTTACTTCGTTCACTTCGCTGTCTGAAATAAGACTCGCCTCTCGGATGTGAGTTGTACCGTATTTATACTGTACAAATTATCCTAGAACCTTCCTGAATATTCCGTTATCCAATACCAGTTTACTAGGATGTCAATAAGCTAAGGTTATTTCCATTTCCAATAGATGTCGCTTGCATTACTTTGTGGCGCGTAACAATATGTATTACAGGCATAGATTGCACTCCACACACAAAACACACACAATATATTTGAAAAACTTAAATATTCTCCCCCTTTGCGGAGAAGAACAGTATAACTTATGAATTTGGCTCAATTCCATTACTTCTTTACTTGCATAAAACCGGCGTCCAAATGGAAATAAAAATATGAAAGTAGATTCCGAAAACAGACTTACTTATGATTTGTTGTATTTTAAATAGTCTACAAGAACAACGCTTAATTAATTTTGTTTTCAGGAACCAACTTGCTACAATTTGTATTCAAGTCAACAAGTATTCGTCTTAATATTCATGAAATTTGGTAAAATGTACTGACACGTGCATATTTTTGAAAGCGCTGTTATATGTTCAAATTAACCGTTTGATTTTATCCCAACAGCAAAAAACATATATGATGTATTTATTGAAATTAAGGAAATGATTCCTAAAATTTAATAACCGTTTGCGAAATTCTAATTATTTGTATGATATATTTATTGAGTTCTGATGATTGATTTAACATTTAAGTTTAAATTTTTACACATTTTCATACAGAAAGAGATATTTAATAAATCATTGATTAAATTCACAAAACTTTGGGTAAAGTGTATACGAGAAGAATTTGACAATTTTTAGTAAATTAGAATAAATTTTGAAAACTTCATCTTTCTAATATCCAACATAAATAGATCATTTTTGATTTGGTATTAAACAAAATATTTACTGTGTTTAAATATCTTTCCGTGCAAAAAGGAGTTGCCCGATTTTGCAAGCTTTACTTACTATTATTATGGAAACACAGCGTACAAAACTTCAGCTCTCTACGTCAACCCATTCATGGACAGTATTCAAATATATAATGAAAAACGAAATGTTTGTATTGTAACTCTAGGAAAGAGTTGTCCGATTCGTCCCATTTTAGAACACAAATTTGCTTTTTTTTTAAAGTCCGTTCGCGTTCTCGAGTTATGTGAGTTATACATATGAGGACGGGCAGTCAGACGGACGTGCAAAAATCAGAATAACTTTTAATATTATGCGTGAGTGTCCAACCCACTTTTCTCTACTAGCGCTATTTCTAGGTGCTACAAACGGAATGACAACTTAGTATACCTTTTAGATTTTATCTAGAGTATAAAAATGTATATAAGCACTGTATGTAGGCTGATATTCAGCCGGTTCGTACCGGTTTTGCCGAACCGGTTGTTAAATAAATCAGAGTTTTGCGAACCGGTTGTTAAATAACTTGGTGCTGATATTCAGCGGGTTCGCACAAGTTCGACCGAAATAACTCGGTGCTGATATTCAGCCGGTTTGCACCGGTTCGGCTGAAATGTTTGATAAAAAATTAGAGCTTTGCAAACCGGTCGTTAAATAACTAAAATTTCTAAAATGAAACTTTTAAAATATTATAGAAAATTTATTTCAAAGAACTTTGTAAAAGCAGCGTGAGGGAAAGTAATAAAATAATATTTTGTTGTGTATTTCCGTTTGCCAGATGAATTGATAAAGTTTTTAAAACAAAAGCTTATCAAACTGTGTATATAAATAAAGCTCTCGAACAGGGAAAAAAAGCTGTAACTATTCTTACGATTCTCTAGATGATGTTTCTCACCACATTAAACAATTTTTGTGTGGTCATTTTTTCTTTCAAGTTTCACACAAAACATTATTGAGAAGTTTGCTGAACGAGCATGCCAATGAATGCCGTCAAAACCTGCAAATGTGCTGGGAAAAAGAGCTTAAATTAACTAATCTTGAATACTACCTTAAAAGGACTCTTAGGCTCTATCGAAAAGTCTAAATAACAAAAAATAAATAAAGCGAAAAATTATTAAAACTTCCAAACATTCAATATAAAGTTTGGGACGTATTAATTCCCACCCTCTAAGTATATATGTATTTCTCGTTATACTAATTGTCAATCGTAAAAAAATTAAGTGATTTTCATTTGTATTTTAACCAGAAACTATATTAAAAATATTTCTTATTGTATTAACTATCATCTATTTTTTATTGTATTAACTATCATCTATTTTCTCTGTCATTCTTTCAAAAAAATTTCGCCTTTCCTTGAAATAAAATTAATTGATTCTAAATTTTCGATTTTTGTAAATTTGAATGCAATTTTTACCTCAATAAGTACTTTATTATACGTACATTTCTGATGTGGGAAACAATATCCTTTTTCTGTTAATATAAATTATGCATTTTTTTCCTATCTATGGATTACAAAGAAAGCATAATCTAATTGGTTCATATTGACGATCAGTGATGGACTGTAGAGATGTTATTTTTCTAAATATTTAATTTGTACACATGTTCGACTAATTTTTTGTTATTTATGCACGTATTAGAAGCAGTAGATTTGTTTTTCGGCACATTAATTTAAAAAATAGTCTTCTTGGGATGTAAGAAGTTCAAAAATATGCAACTGATTTCGGACGACTGAATTTTTGTGGGAGGGACTTACTGGAAAAATCCAAATGATAAGCCAAATTAATATTGTTATAGTTGCAATGACATTAATTGGGCTTATCAGCTAAATTTCATTTTCAAATTTCTGGCTATATCAGCACCAACATGAACGCAAATGCTTTGCATACTGCATACTTTCCATTGTTTATCTGAGAGCGCTGACGATTTACTTATTTGATTTGGCCTAGCATAACTGAATTTTGACTCAGCTCATTACAGTAGTACATCAGTATGCCTATGTCGAATAATCATGCTGTATGTGTTAAAATATTTTTCTTATTAATCTAAAGTTTCTTAAAAATAATGAAACGATACGGACTAAGTGATATTATAAGTTATTTCAGTAAATTAAAATAAACTAGTGATGAAATAGTTGAAGGAGAGAAAGAAGAATCGCTGTGGGAGAACAGAATGTCTTACGGTAACCGCGTTATTGTCGTCGAGTACTTCACCTTCAGAAGTTAATTATGACTATCAGAACCAGCTTAACACAATCTCGCTACATGGACACGTTTAATAAATAAACGGTCAACATGCATTTCATCACTTAGTCGGTGTTAGTATTAGTATGTTAAACTGAACATAACACCAGATAAAATTACATGTAATGAACAAAAACATTAAACAAAAGAAGTTTAAATATTATATAGACGTTTTTTTAAAACATGCTTAGAAACGTCAACAATAAAATGATCAGCCATATTATTATCAGTAATACACATGAGATTAATAGGTTCATACATGCTAAAGTTAGACCTTTAGGAGTTAACATGCAACAGAGGTAGCCTTCTGTGCCTATTATCACGAAAGGAGATTTTGTTAAGTAATAACGGAGAATCAATATTCCCGTTTAAGAGTAGATGCACAAAATTTACATCGGCAATCATGCGACGTTTCTCAAGCATGTTTAAAAGCTTCAACCGATCCTCATAAGTTGAAAGAATTAATGAATTATTCCAAGGTAGATGGCTGAGAGCATATCGTAAAAGTTCTGCTGAACAGACTCGATACGGTCGATGTGTGTACCGTAAAATGGAGACCAGACCTGGTTAGCGTTTTCAAGAAGTGGTCTCACAAAGCAAGTGTACGAACGCAATGTTATGGTAGGATTCGAAAATTCTCGGGATAAATGTTTTATAAAAACCCAGCATAGAACTACTCTTTAATACCATTTAGTTTATATGGGAGACAAAATTCAATCTGGGATTACATTTGACACCCAAGTCACAGACAGAACCCACACGGTGAATAGAGGAATCCGAGAACTCATAATCACAAGTAATTGGTGTCTGATTCCTGTGGAAAGTCATAACCTCACATTTGTCGATATTGAGTACCAAATTATTGCTCTTGCACCAATTATAAAATTTTTGAAGGCCACCCTGTACCTGTTCACAATCGTTAACAGATTTAATCTGAGTGAAAAGCTTAATATCGTCAGCATAGCATAAAGACTTTACAGTACCTCACAATAGAGACAATGTCGGTCAGAATAAAGAACAACGGGCCCAAGTGACTCCCTTGAGGTACGCCGGACGAAACCTACAAGACTCTAGAAATGTAATGGCGGAATAGGATTTGGTCTATTATGTTATCTAAATAAGATGCTGTCCATTTAAGAAAAGTTGGGGGAAACCCATACTTTTCTATTTTAAAGAGTATCACGGAGTGAGATAACTCGTCGAAGGCTTTACTAGAGTCTATATAAATACAATCTGTCTGATGGCATTTTGCCAACCCGCCAATGGTATCCGAGACAAATTCCAACAAGTTAGTGGTTGTAGACCTTCCCGAAATAAACCCATGTTGGTTTGAAGAGAGCAAATTCTTACAGGAAGCTGATAGTTGACAGTAAATGATAGATTCGAAAAATTAGGTATGGTAAAAGAATTCTTCCGAAACTCCGGAAAACAACCACTATCGAGCGATTTTTGGAAAATAATTCCCAGTGGGGCTGCCAAGGAGATGCAACATGACTTAAAAAAGGCAGGAGGAATCCCATCAGGACCAGTTGTGAAGTCATTTGGAAGTCCATTAATATGATCAAGTATATCAGCTTCTGTGATTGAAGGGATAGTTAATAAAATGTTATGAGAGTCGTTCATCTGACTGGATTTGCTACTTTGAGGTTAAAAAATTTGACAAGTCAAAGGCATTGTCCAAATAAGAAGCAGACATATCGCAAATCTTAGACGAATCTTCACTAACAGAATCCTTGTACCTCAGGGTATTGAGGTAGTTGTCCGTTCTTTTCTTTATATTAATAAACTTAAAAAAGATGCGAGGGTCACTAAACAATTTCATACGCATGCTTTGAATATATGTAGTCATCATAAAGTGCAGAGGAAAGTTCTTTGAACTCATTATACATATAATGTGAGGAAGTTGTTGTGACTTATAATGTCTTTGTCCCTCATATAATTTTTCCACAGTTTATTTTTTTTATTTTTAAGACGTTTCAGTTCTTTATTGAACCATGGTGGTAAAAAATGTAACTTAAGAGCAATAAGTTCTATGTCGAGAGTGTTGGAGAAACTGGGAAGATCAAATTGGCTGCAATTTAAGTGGTTTTTACAGGTGAGGAGTACGCCACCGCTACGAATTTGTCAAAGCTTTCAGCAACGGGAAAACCATGATGCAGCGAAACTTGGCTGCAATTATATCGATACAAGTTCAGGGAAAGCGATTTGAGTCTTTTGGAATATCGCTGTTAGTACCATACAAGGGACTAGTGTAAATAGGTTATAAATATGGTCTACAAAACAGCTTGAATATTTCGATGGATAATAACTTCTTCTAATAAAACAATAGCCTGTTAAATCTTGTTCACGCTTTACAAAATTGAAATACCTATGTAAACCAAACAACATGTTCATATTTCATCTGAATGAAGCACTGCAAATGTTAGTCCACATGGATCTGACAAAAAAGCAATTCGACTACTCTCAACGCGCAAAAAGCTTAATGAACATTCTCTTTCTTTATCGAATAATAAAGCTACTAAATTACTAAAAATATCACAAGTAAATGAATTAAAACCCATGTTTGATATTGCATATTAAAATATATTTTGTTAAACACAACCAACCCATGGAATGTAGATATAATTGAAGAAATTGAACTACAAATTAACAAGTAAAAAAGCTAAAATTGGTTTAAACACAATTCTTATGATACCCTAGATCAGGGGTGGCCAACTTTATCATGCGTATGATCGACTTTTTTCTGAAAATGTCTCGCGATCTACCTACGTGAGATTTAATAATTCAAATATATTTCTTGTGCACTAACAAGTATTAACAAGGAGTTTATACAAAACATATTTTTAATAAATTTAAAATTAGGCGATGAAAAATACTAATAAAATTCTTTTAACTTATCATTAATGAAAAGTCTGTGTCTGCATTTATCCAACCAGGTGCTTATCATTTGAATCTTCAGTATGAGAACGATGTTCAGTCCTTGTTAAATTTAAAGAAAAGACAGGTTCACATAAGTATGTAGTTCGGAGTCAAGAGTAGATATATTTCCTATATTGAGCAATATTTGAAGGCTTTTCTCGATTAAGATATTTCTAAAAATTATCCACAAGGTCTCTGTATTGTAATTTCAAATCTGTGCTTAGGTTTATACATTACACATTTACACTTAACACGAAAACTGATTACACGAAATATTGCATAACACGAACAACCGCCCAGTTCCCATTCCGTAAAATGATTTTCATGTGAACTAATTCTGATATGCAAAGTTAATAACACGAAATATCGCTTAATAGGAACACATTTGAAATTCTTAGTTGCTTATATCATATTATATTATAATGTTTGTTGTACCATCTAACACTACCTTGTTTCCTCATTAAGAACTAGCAAGCCTCTCACAGGAAGTTTCCGTTCAGGAAATTCATGGCGAGTGTTGAATCTAAGGAAGATACTAATAGGATGACAATTTTGTACTCCTTACATTTAGTGCCTGGCGAGAATTTTTGCATTCTTACATCTACTGCCTGGCGATGTGCAACAACCACAATAATTTAAAATTGTTTCAATCATCTTGGATTTTCTTGGTAATGCCTCCCTCACAAGATTTTTCGTCCCGAAGAAGTTAAATTACACAATAGTTTACGCGGTGTCTACAACTATCTAAATTTAGCCATAGATATTACACTCGAAGATTATTTGAACCTGGACGACCATACTGAGACTGCTCCCAAGTTGGCCGAGCATGAAATTGTGGAAATAATGAGATCATCAGCCATCAGCGTATGCATCTAGTGCCCTAGACACACAGCACTCTTAACGAAGAAATAACTAACGACTCATTAGTCTATAATGATTCATTATAAACTGCGGACACACAGCCATTTCTTTAATTAAGTTGTGCTGTCAAACTGGTTTTGATGAACTTATCACATTAAAGAAGCAATATGGATCGAATTAACGCGATAAACTTTGTTTTCATTTATTTTATTTTCAATTTAACGATTTCCAAATGAGAAATACATTTTATTTAAAAAAATATTAATAATATAAATTGTGATTTGCATTTCTTTGCATTTCTTCTTCTTATTTTTCAAATCGGCAGATGCACAGCCGAGCTCCAGATTTACATTATATGCTAAATCTAGCACATTTTTCCTCGTTATAGTTATAATGAAGGAGGAAAACACTTCATTAGTGTACTTCATTATCATCTGATTTTCGAGCTATAATGACATATACTATTTGACACACGGCATTTTAATGAATAGTTAGTACAAATGATTCATAAGTTCGTGCTGTGTGTCTAGGGCTTAAAGCTGAAGATTCAGATAACGACGAAGAAAAATAGGATGCAATGCCTATACCCAAAGATTTCAATAATATAAATTTTTTGCGTATGTATATAAGACAACGCTTAATAAGAAATTCGGATACCACGAAAACATTCTGCTAGTTCCCACTATGTTATGCACTACCCTTGCGCGCATAAACTTCCGCCAGCTAGCGATGGAGAAGGGGTGGGTCGACAGGTATTCTACCTGAACTGGGCGCCACGTGGTTAGTTAGAGTCCACGAACTCTCTTCGAAAACTTCGGACAGTAAAAAAAAACGCTGGCAATTTTCCAAAATTCTTAACCCTATATTTCAATCACTAATTCGCTCGTAGTATTATTGTTACCACAAAACAACAAAAAAAAATTGAAATTGCAAACTAATAAAATAAAAAAAATATATACATACATATGTATATCATCTACTATACCGACAAGGCAGCGCACGGAATTTTTACCTTTAAATAAGAGTTAAAAAAAAAGAAGGCCAAAACCTTGAAACAAAATGTACGCAGTACTTAACTTTTAATCCGTTTTGTCTTAACGGGGTCTCGAATTCCTGGCCCGAACTCCTCGCTCCTCTTGCTTCTGATTTTAACTGTCTCCTCTTCCTGTCTTCACTTTTTTATTTAACTTTCCTCTTTTTTATTACTCCTTTTCTTCACTTTTCACCGCCTAATTAATTTTCCGCTTTTCTTGATCTTTCTGCACCTTTGACCTTGCTTTAGTTTAAACTTCTTTTCTTCTTCTTTTGACCTTAGTATCTGACTGCTGTTGCTTCACCAAAAGATCCGAACTATCTGCTTCACCTACCAAGGTTGCCTTTTCTGATTGATGACAGCCCCCTATTTGGAAATTTCCAGCCACTATTTCCAGAAATTTTGCGATCGGGTAACTTACTGGAAATCGGTGAAAATAATTTAATATTATTTTCTAAAATTTATTTTCAAAATGATCTATAGCTTCTGTGTATTCTTTTCGTGGCATTCAAAAAATTATTGCTGGCCTTTAAGTACGAAAATTTCGCGTAAAATCTTCCTCGTTGACAGGTGTCTCTACGTGTGGTTAACTCCTCATAGGTATACTTATGGGGCTCATTTTACATCTCGGCATATTCCTTGGGCTGCAAATATTTCGGTTTACTAAATTAAAATATTCGGTTCGTGGAGTTCTGTGCAAAAATCGGCGCCTTCGTTGGCTATGTTTGTAGGTTAGGCGAACTTCCTTTAAGTGCTTTTGCGGGCTTCCGTGACGAAGGTGAGAAGAGTTGGGGCTTGGTAAGTATATGTATATAGGTACTCGAGCACTGCCGTACATGTTATTTCTTACAATTTGCAGACACAGTACATCCGTGCACCTGCCCGGTCGTTTACACCATACATTTATCTAGTAAGTGCTTTTGAAAATAACTTAAAATTAAAATATATTCTTACTTAAACTAGAACTAATAGATTAATTCAAAAATAATGATCAAACTCTAATCTTAAACTAATTCCAGGTGGTTTCTTCAGACTGTTAATTCATCCGCAAATCATCCAGAAAATTGTAAACTGATAGAATAATTCATGTGATCATCCTCTAACTTCGATAAGCGCTTAGCTGAGGACAACTCCCAAACCAAAAGTAAGCTGCTTGAGTGAGTTACACAGCAATCGACTGGAATATTAGGACGGATCCTTAGTTTTCTCCTTTACAGCTACAGGTGGAAACCTCTCAATCTTAACAGAGCCGGGGTAGGTAGAGATATGGTATATTTATCTGAAAATAAAACAGTTTCTTTGCAGCATCACTCAAATAATTGGCTGATAGGACATAGACGACACATTTTAACGGATAACAACACAGGTTATATATAATTAACTTTCTTTTCTATCAGTTAACCCCTTTTAATTTTAGGTTGCAGCCTCTAGACCATTCGAATGTAATGTAACATTGCCTCCCTTTCCTCCGGGAGATTTCCCCGAAATCTCATAATACGAACTTCCAACTCCTTAATATCCGTTTGCGCTAACTATTACTACTGTTAAATAAAAATACTGAAATATACGAAATATTGGCAAAACCGCTGTTCTTAATTACTCGTCTACATCACCGGGATGATAAATCTTTAGATCTTTAGAATGCCATATCCCTACGTCTTTACCCGCATTATCTACCAAACTATAAGTCCATGGTGAAACAACTTTTGCTACTTGAAACGGTCCTATATACTTGGGAGCTAATTTGGCATTGAAATATTTAGAGGCATCGGACAGAACATAGTTTCTTCGTAGCACCGCATCATTAACAAAAAATTGCTGATCTCTTCTACGGAGATCATAATTATGTTTTGAAGATTTTGCCGCTTTTAACAATTTTTCTCTTACCTCATTTCTTACACTCTCTAAAACACCTGACCTTTTGCTTGCATCAAAGTTCCTATCATCTCCGAATTGATTATATTCGCTACCGTGCATTACCATTTCGCTACCAAAATTAACAAAGAAAGGTGTTAGCTTCAAGACTTCGTGTACTGACGTGCGGATCGCGCAGGCTACCTTAGGTAGATATGTATCCCACAATCTGTGGTTTTCCGCTACATAGGCTCGAAGCATAGTCTTAATCACCTGATTTGTCCGCTCGGCCGGGTTCGCTTGGGGATGATAGAATGCCGTGTATTTGATATTGATACCATAATTGCAGCAAAGTTGTTTAAACTCTTTACTTTTGAATTGAGCACCGTTGTCACAGATTAGAGTTTTGGGTACGCCGAAAAGTAAAATTACCGAGCCTTCTAGGGCTTGGCAGATCAAGTTAGAATTAGTTGAACGCAACGGGAAAAGCATGGGGAATTTGCTAAATTGGTCCACTACAGTAAGTATGTACTTGAATCCGCGATTTGAGCGAGGTAGAGGACCAATCAGATCTATGCTTATCGTCTCCCATGGCTTACTGGCTATAGCTCGAGATGCCATTAGGCCTGCAGGTTTCTTCAACTCTGGTTTAATTTCTTGACATGTGCTGCATTTCTTCACGTAAGAGGCGATGTCACTTTTCATCTTGGGCCAATAAAACCTCTGTGCCATTCGATGATAAGTTTTGTGAACCCCGCAATGCCCAGAAGTGGGTAGGTCATGAGCTTTGAATATTAAGGCCTTTCTTTGCTGCTTAGGAACCACTTGTTTCCAATTTTGATTATCTGATACTAGATCTGGGTATTTGTGAAGGCAACATTTCCATAACTGATTATTCGCGACTTTCCAGTTCGAATACTTTGACGGGTTCCCGGTAACCTCCTTTACCATTTTAGCCAACCATTTATCTTCTTTTCCAAATTGTAAGCAATCAACTACTGGGACTGAACGCGATAACCAATCTGGCAATAGATGTTCCTTGCCTTTTCGATGGATGATCTCGAAATCATACTGCTGTAGGCGCATGGCCCACCGCGCTAGTCTGCCGGTAGGATCTTTTAGGTTATGTAACCATACCAGGGAGGCATGGTCCGTGACTACATTAAAATGGCTACCTTCAATATATGGCCGAAGTTTTTCGATCGCCCATAACACAGCAAGGCACTCGCGCTTTGTCGTAGAATAATTGCGTTCGCATCTATTTAATGAACGACTTAAGTATGCGATCACCTGGTCATCCCCATCAATTTGTTGGGTTAGAACCGCACCTAAGCCATATCCCGACGCATCAGTGTGAACCACAAATGGATAGTTAAAGTTCGGACAAGACAGGATGGGCGCGCTAATTAAGCTATTCTTGACGAGGTGAAAGGCCTTCTCACATTCTTCTGACCAAACAAATTTTATCTTCTTCTTTAATAAGCCTGTAATTGGAGCTATCATCGTGGAGAAGTTAGGTACAAATCTCCGGTACCAAGCAACCATCCCCACAAACCTTCGCACTTCAGACACGTTTTTAGGATTTGGTATCTCTAATATACATCTTACCTTCTCAGGGTCTACCTGCAGACCATTCTCGCCGATGACATAGCCCAAATATTTTAATTCCGCGCGGCAAAACTCACACTTATCGTAGTTTATTATCAGTCCTGCTTGGTTCAATCGATTTAGAACGCTTTCTAGAACTCTTTTATGCTCCTGAAAGGTTTGGGTAACAATGATCACATCGTCTAAGTATACAAAGACGTTACTTTCTAAATCACCAGCTAGAACATTGTCAATCAATCTCTGCCATGTTGCTGGTGAATTACTTAAGCCGAAGGGCATCCGTTTAAATTGAAAGAGCCCCCTTCCAGGGACTGTGAACGCCGTATATTGTTTTGAATTTTCCTCGACAGGTACCTGCCAAAATGCAGATTTGATGTCAAGTGATGACATAAATTTTGCGTCGCGTAACTTGTCCAAGGTAGCCGACACATAAGGTAAAGGGTACGCGTCCTTTTTAGTTACCTTATTCAATTTTCTGTAATCTACGCAAAATCTATATTTACCATCCTTTTTCTTGACCATAACTATTGGTGAGGCCCATGCACTGTTGCTCGGCTCGACTACGCCAGCTTCTAACATTTCATCTAATTCGCCGTTAATTATCTTTTGTATAGCCGGAGAGACTGGATAGTACCGCTGCTTTATCGGCGGGGAGTCTGTGTGGATTGCATGCTCTACCCGATTAGTACGACCCAGTCCTGTGCCCATATCAGCCCTTGCTTTCTTAACTATCTCGTCGAGCTCCTTCTGTTGTTCTAGTGATAACTTAGAATGACACTGAAGAGTGTTTACATGCCAAGTTCCGATATCTTCAGAAAATTTCCAGCAATTAGCTCTAAGATTTGCTCGAATGTTCATCTCATGCCAGAAATCGACACCCAGGATGATAAAATGAGGCAATTGCGGTATTATTAATACATCTAAGACTTTTAAGTTGTTTTCCAGCTGAATTGGTAAACTAATTTCTCCAAGTACATCTACTGTTCCCCCATTCGCTAAGCTCACCTTCCTTGCAGCTGTAACCCTAAGTTTTAAATTCAGTCCCTTTATTAATTTCCAACCTAGCTCTCCAACAATCGTCCGCGAGGCCCCTGAGTCCAATAGGCCACAGAATTCTAAACCGAAAATAGATACTTTTAGATGAGGACGCATATCATTTTCTACTTTTGCGAAAATATAATCCACTAGCGTGTCATATCCATCCACCTCTCTTACAGACTGCTTTTTAATCACTTCAACATTTTGATTGACAGCGGCTTCTTGGGGAGTACTCGGTTCGCCGCCTAGGCTCGAGCTCCACTCGCGTTTCCCGACTCTTGCGGCTGTCTGGTATTACTACAAGAGGCTGGTCTCGTATTTCTCGTGATATTGCAATTACTACAATTAGGTCTGATGACGCCTTGCGCACCGCATCCGTAACATCTTAACGCCATCCTACAAAATCGTGCTATATGACCAAGATTTCCGCACTTAAAGCATTTCCGATCTCGAGTACTAGAAGAGGAACTAGCATTAACAATGGCTGACACCATAGGTGATTCGACAGCTACGTAAGCCAAATCAGGCTCCAACAGCTGATTATTCTTCTTGGAAGGAGGTGGTACAAAGGCCTCCACCGAGGCCCGAACTGATTCTAGGCGCCTTCCAAACTCCACTAAATTGTGTACACTTTCAATTTCCGTCAGACTCAATTGAGTTTGGTAGAATGGGCTAACATTCCTTTTAAGGATGCGTAATTTCTGATCTGCTGGCAAGGAATCCGTAAGTCGAGAAAACATGTTTGTCATAACGGCTACGTACATGCCTATAGTTTCGTCCTTGCCATGTGTCCTCTTTTTAATTTCTTCTAACAGTCTCTCATCGTAGTCGCTTGGCAGAAATTCTCTTTTTAATTCCTTTTCGAGGTCCAGCCAGGAGTGAAACTGGGTCTTATTTGCTCTGTACCAGATTAAAGCTCGTCCAGTAAATAAATCTAACGCGGAGCGGAAGAGTTGTTGTTTCTTAATACCGCGAGCATCAGCTAAATCTTGTACCCTATCTAAAAAGGAATTTAGTGAGTGACCCGGCTCTCCGGAAAATTTTACATCCCACTTATGAAGGGGTACTCGGCATCGTGAGCTAGTTAAAACAGTAGCTGTCGTAGATAGCTCCTGCTCTTCGTCTAAGGAATCACTTTCCTCGTCTTCACCATCTGCGTTAACCTGTAGAGACCTCAGCGCTAACACCAAGTCTCCACGAACTTTTGCTTTTTCCTTCTTTTGCACTTCATCGCCTGTTACACACCTTCCTAGCCTAGACCAAGCCCATTCAATCTTAGTGAGAATTTTTTTATACTCCCCTGAGTTACTTTGCCCTTTTAAAGAACCTAACAATCCATGTATCTCCTCGCTTTTACTCCGTAGCGCTTCTAAGTCTTCTTCGGCTTTAAATGGATATGGACTAACTAAAAGATCCCTTCCCTCCTTTTCTAGTTTCAAGGCGGCGCGTAAAGCTACTCTCATTTCGTCCACCTTTCCTATAGGCAAGCCGCGGATTGTGAGCTCGTACGTTAGCTCCTCTTGATTTAGCCTATTGATTTCCATTTTGAAGAAGAGAAACTTTCAAATCTATGGGAAAACGATTTCCTTTAATCGATGAAGCAGGCGAAAGTGTACCAGAATATAGGAAATTCAAAGTTCAACTTAAAGCGATTAATTTCTTAGCTCAGGAGCCGCTATTCGAGATGAGCTAACTAAACGTAAATAACTATTATCAAAGCCAAACAAAAAAAAATAATAACAAAATATTCCGGAAGAAATTACCACTTAAATTTAAATATCTATACATAGACTGATAGGCAAACTAATAATTATCCCCCAAATAATTCAGACTAAAACCAACACAAGATAGCATACATGTATGCACACCTGCATCTATCTCCTGAGAACAAGTCGAGAAGTTAAGTATATACGTGCAGACAACCCTGAAAATTAACATGCACAAAAGGAAAAGAAATTATAATAATATATGACCTTAAAGCTATATCGAAACCAAAAAAAATATTCACAGCAGCCAGAATAATCTTCCAATTCCGATCAGATTTTAGTTTACGAAATAATTCTTAACTTCCAGCGAAACAACATCAGAAACAAATCTATCATCAAGCGCCTGACCGGATTTCTACGATTGGGGAAGCTGCAGTGGGGTACGTACTTAGAAACATAAAAAAAAATGAGTTCCTCATTTACGATTGTATGTATGTACCTTCGCAACAAATTTCCACACTCAAAACTTGGGCAGTGTTTTTCTCTATGATCTCAAGGGCACTCTCATCCATAGAAACTGTGTCAGTTATTGACCTAGATCAGGTTCTACAGCTGTTATATCAAATGAGAGGCTTGATGGCGATGATGCCTATAATTTGACCACTATCAGTTCATTATAGAATGGAGTCTCTCCGGTTGAATATTCCTCTTATCAGCAAATCTAGAACCAAGCTTAAAAAAAAAACAAAATTTGGGGACGCCACGCCAGTACAAGATTACAGTAGTTACCGACTAGACTAGCATCTGTGCGTAAAGTAAAATTGAACTCGCCATTATAAATTCAGTTGCGTGGCTTGGTTTATTAAATTCAATGTGGTTATAATTAGTTAAGCGTTTGCGCCTAAAACCGGGATAAATATGTGTAATATGTGATAATTTGTGCTGAAAACTAGTGCTGCAATAAAAATAATTTCAAGAGTGCAAATACATAAAAAAAAACATATCAAAACACCCGCAATAACCAAGAGAGTTTATCAATGTGGATTTACTTAGTTATTATTAATGTGTGTGTAGAAGCTGCAACCAAAAAAAAAAATTATGGATATACATATCAAGGGGAAGCTGGTAATTCAATTTTATGGTACCCCTTCTTAAACAAAATTGTTATACAGGTTTCTAAACAAATGCTGCCTTGTCAAGTCTACTACGCGAAAAGTTCCTAAACATTTAGAATTGATCACTTTAATCTGTCACTATTTCACAGCGATTAATTCCATTGACGAAGAATTTTCAAAACTGATTATTATTTTTGTTTTTTTTTTTTTTTAACAGGTATCTTCGACCCTTCAGGCCCCACGTTGGGCGCCAAATTTGTTATGCACTACCCTTGCGCGCATAAACTTCCGCCAGCTAGCGATGGAGAAGGGGTGGGTCGACAGGTATTCTACCTGAACTGGGCGCCACGTGGTTAGTTAGAGTCCACGAACTCTCTTCGAAAACTTCGGACAGTAAAAAAAAACGCTGGCAATTTTCCAAAATTCTTAACCCTATATTTCAATCACTAATTCGCTCGTAGTATTATTGTTACCACAAAACAACAAAAAAAAATTGAAATTGCAAACTAATAAAATAAAAAAAATATATACATACATATGTATATCATCTACTATACCGACAAGGCAGCGCACGGAATTTTTACCTTTAAATAAGAGTTAAAAAAAAAGAAGGCCAAAACCTTGAAACAAAATGTACGCAGTACTTAACTTTTAATCCGTTTTGTCTTAACGGGGTCTCGAATTCCTGGCCCGAACTCCTCGCTCCTCTTGCTTCTGATTTTAACTGTCTCCTCTTCCTGTCTTCACTTTTTTATTTAACTTTCCTCTTTTTTATTACTCCTTTTCTTCACTTTTCACCGCCTAATTAATTTTCCGCTTTTCTTGATCTTTCTGCACCTTTGACCTTGCTTTAGTTTAAACTTCTTTTCTTCTTCTTTTGACCTTAGTATCTGACTGCTGTTGCTTCACCAAAAGATCCGAACTATCTGCTTCACCTACCAAGGTTGCCTTTTCTGATTGATGACAGCCCCCTATTTGGAAATTTCCAGCCACTATTTCCAGAAATTTTGCGATCGGGTAACTTACTGGAAATCGGTGAAAATAATTTAATATTATTTTCTAAAATTTATTTTCAAAATGATCTATAGCTTCTGTGTATTCTTTTCGTGGCATTCAAAAAATTATTGCTGGCCTTTAAGTACGAAAATTTCGCGTAAAATCTTCCTCGTTGACAGGTGTCTCTACGTGTGGTTAACTCCTCATAGGTATACTTATGGGGCTCATTTTACATCTCGGCATATTCCTTGGGCTGCAAATATTTCGGTTTACTAAATTAAAATATTCGGTTCGTGGAGTTCTGTGCAAAAATCGGCGCCTTCGTTGGCTATGTTTGTAGGTTAGGCGAACTTCCTTTAAGTGCTTTTGCGGGCTTCCGTGACGAAGGTGAGAAGAGTTGGGGCTTGGTAAGTATATGTATATAGGTACTCGAGCACTGCCGTACATGTTATTTCTTACAATTTGCAGACACAGTACATCCGTGCACCTGCCCGGTCGTTTACACCATACATTTATCTAGTAAGTGCTTTTGAAAATAACTTAAAATTAAAATATATTCTTACTTAAACTAGAACTAATAGATTAATTCAAAAATAATGATCAAACTCTAATCTTAAACTAATTCCAGGTGGTTTCTTCAGACTGTTAATTCATCCGCAAATCATCCAGAAAATTGTAAACTGATAGAATAATTCATGTGATCATCCTCTAACTTCGATAAGCGCTTAGCTGAGGACAACTCCCAAACCAAAAGTAAGCTGCTTGAGTGAGTTACACAGCAATCGACTGGAATATTAGGACGGATCCTTAGTTTTCTCCTTTACAGCTACAGGTGGAAACCTCTCAATCTTAACAGAGCCGGGGTAGGTAGAGATATGGTATATTTATCTGAAAATAAAACAGTTTCTTTGCAGCATCACTCAAATAATTGGCTGATAGGACATAGACGACACATTTTAACGGATAACAACACAGGTTATATATAATTAACTTTCTTTTCTATCAGTTAACCCCTTTTAATTTTAGGTTGCAGCCTCTAGACCATTCGAATGTAATGTAACAACTATATCGCGTTAATCAATTTCCACTATAATTTCATTTTCTAACATGTTTTTGTCAAGGTTAAATGTTTTAGATATTTGACAGGAATAAGTCTTACATTTAAATTTTTTTAAAGGAAAACGACACATATTTCACACTATTTGAACCCTTAAAGTCAGGAATCTCACGTAAAAGCTTTCAACTAACTTTTTGATTTCAAAAACGTATTTTTAAATGTTGTAATTACAATTACGATGCTTTTTTAAGCGTTATGATATATTTGGCAAATGCTCTAAATTGTTTTTTGTTAGTATTACCTATTAGTATAATAAACTTTGTTTTCTATGAACTAATACTGCCAATCATCTCCCCAGTGTTTTATTCTTTTCTTGCATCTCTAAATTCAAATCACTCAATTTGTGAAATCTTTTAGAAATGCTAAATGCCTCAACCAAGTTATATCATTTAAATTCGTACATTCTTTATCTTGTGCTTTAAGAAATCTAGTTATCTGCGAAATCTTTGCCAGATAACATCAATATTGTAATTGGAACAGATGCCTCTTGAGACAGCTGCCGCGAATAGAGTTTTCAATTTTAAACGCTAAATTTCTTTTGTATTTAATTTTTTGCTGGCTAACAATTGTTGATTAATTATGCAGTGATAGCTTAAAAAACTGGGAAATCTGGCATCATTTTAACATAGCGCTATAATTCCATTTATATAGCTTATAATTGCTCTTGTGAATCTGTTGTCGTTGAAACTAGTTAAAAGGTGGCAATTTAAAATCAACAAGATATTTTAATAGAAGAAGTTGAAAATGTCTGAACTTCTAGTCGTTCCTTCGAATTAACCATATGCAGCCATTTATCCTCTAGATGTATAATCTTTAAAAACCATACAAATAAAAATAAGCAATTGTGCTGTGTCATGTATAATCAGCAAAAACAAGAACATCTATTAATGCCATTATACTATTCTCTTACATTTTCACATGTTTTCTCAATCCGCCTCATCATAGTATTTCGGGAAAATTAAAGATCTGTAATACCACGGATAATTTCACTCTTGTTCTAAAAATCATTGAAAATTGAATCTGATATTTTCAAAAATGTCTCTATTATAAATTCCCATCCAAAAATGCTTTGCAATTTTTTGCTATAATTTGATGGTCACTGCTCGTGATTTTAAAAATATTTTGCTGAGTTCTTATTTGCGCCTTTAAATTCTTAACTTAATTTTTTCTCAATTCACTATTTAGTGGATAATCTGTTTGTTGTTTGCTATGCAAACAAGATAACTTCATTTTAGAAATATTTATAAAGGCATAGAGGCATCGCATATTAAACAAAAACATTTATCATTCATCATAATAACAAAGTACTCCAGTTCGACTTCATCATGAAAATGATAATGATAACACTTTACAGCAGTAGTGTTAATAAAAAAGATGACTCTTTTTTATGAAAGCTAACAAATGTTACCACTTTTAGCACAAAAAACGGCGTGTCGATAAAGCTACCAGAATTTGGTAGAGACTACGGATTTCATGTTGTGCTTATTTATGTGTGTTTTTATGCCTAAATATTTTGCAATTTTTTGCAATAATTTTTTGAATGAGCTAAGAAATTATTTGAGCTTTTTTTCATGTTTCATATGCATATCATAAAGAGTAGCAAATTCTCTCTTCGCAAAATTAAAACGAAACATTTTGTTTTCATTTTTATTTCACTCTCGTTAAAACAGAGTACCTACGAAACCGCACACGCTCATATGTATGTACTTTACATATCGTTATGCATTCTGAGAGATGGCAAATGCGTTTATTATGTGACAATTACCAGCTAAAATTACGATATGATATCGAATCGAACATGATTCGTTAAGGTGAACTAAGACTTCGGTCTCGATGTCGTTTTCGATTCAATATCGATTCGAAAAAGAAAAAAAGGAACGCTATATCGAGTCGTAACAACGGTTAGATTCCGAGTCATTTTATCGAAATTGTCTCGAACTTTTTGAATGTATTTGGGTTGCATATAATAGCCTTATATATTCGAGTTTTATTTCAAAAAATTAATCGATATCGAAACGGATCAACGAGTTATTACCTGTAACACACCTAAGACAGAATATCTTCATAATGATTTCATTTATCATTTTCTTTTCTTAAAGGAAATTTTTGTTGTCTTTGACGGAGAAAGCATGATTTTTGCTGACAAAACTAATATCATTTAACCTCTGACAGAAAGCACCACTATCGACGAGAGTCAGAGTCAGTGAGAGATGAAAGAATTTTCTGAAATGCGCATGAATTTCGCAACTGAATAAATTCTCACCACTTACAGTTTCTACTTGACTGTTCAGAGTAAGTAAAACTTCGAATATATTTAGTTAAAATGAAAAATTATCGAAAAATCATATCAGCAAATTGCTTTAAATCAAGACTTCGAGTTCTTGGAAAAGCGAAGTATTCTCAAATGATGAATTTTATTTACTTCCGAAACTATTTCTTTCCTACTCTTTACTTCTTCGAGAATTCTTCGCAAAAGCAAAACTTCGAGAAATTGTTTGCTGGGTCATTACGTAAAAATATACTATTAAAAATTCCATCATTAAACTCTTAGGCCAATGCCACACGAGCGCCGTTTGCCACGCTCCCTTTTAACACATATAATCATATAGAAGTAATACCAGAGTTGAAAAATATATGGCAGCAATATTCCCTCGATTTTAAAAGCTCACTTTAAAAGAGCTTTTGAATTGACTATGATGATATTGCCACTTTACTCTGCTCGACTCGTATGCATGTCACCCACAGTGCAGTGTGCGTGCATACATCCCAGCGAAGCCGACTTTCTGCTGTTCGTTGTAGGCCGGCCGATGGTATTATATAGAGCGTACTGACTACTAATCGCTTAACACAAAACCCTCGAGAATACTTCACAAGCCATGAAACAGGCCACCTCCCTACCACATGCGAGGCACAACGTAGTCCTTACATTCTAAAATATTTGCAGTGTTCTTATGTAAAACTGACAAAACTATGATTTGAATAGCTGCTCCGCCGTTAACTACTATTCATACAGAAAAATGGCGTTCTGATAATCTTAAGCTTGCCTTCTTATCTTGCGAACCGTAATAAAATTTTCATACCTTTTCTAACAAAATTATTTAAAAAAATTTATCTTAACCAAATGACTACGAATCCTCAAACAAAAATTCTCAGCTGAGTAATCATTGTAATGTCGCTGTGCCGTCATGGGATGCCGTGGACTGATGATATCGAATGTAGCTACCTACAGATTCGGACTCCGGCTGCACATACACACATGCAATTATCACTCAGCTGGAGAGGTATTGAGCGTAAAATGGTAAGTTTACTTTGTAATCAAAACTATTGTATTATTTTGTTTAGTAAGGTATATAGGAAGTGTAGCCTTTGGGAAGGTAAGGAACCAAGCTGTAAGTAACAAGAAGACTATTTTCCTGTATGGATAGTATTTTAGGCTCTATAGCATATATAAAGTCAATGTTTGACATTTTTCCATAAGCATCAATATAGAACATTTTAGAGAACGGACTCCGAACGCACACATATAGGATTCTGTTTCATGGCTTGGGAAGTATTCTCGAGGGTTTTGCTTAACACCATCGAATGAGCTCTAGATGTGTTGCTTTCATACTAGCCATGTGCTATTAGAAGTAGATTAGGGGCACTTGAGCAAAAGCTCTGTGGCAAGATTCTCAACATACAGTTTTCTACTCTGATACTGTTTTCTCTATGATATAATGGAGCTGTACACACGAACTCCCCGCGACCAAAAGGGTTTGCTGTGGTCGCGCGAACCAATTTGGTATGGCATTCTCCCCTCATGACGCGCGAACTGTAGAGCGTCATGAGGACTACTGCTAGCCTTCTCCATTGGGCACACGAGCTGCCAAAGCGTATAGCGCTTTTGATACGGGGCAAAACTTTTAAATTATGATTAGGGAAATTGATGTTGATAGAGGAGATACGCCAGAGACGATATCTTTGTGATAATAGCAACGAAATAAACAAAGATCATAATAAGTCATACGATAATAGTTGATAATAGTAGTTGTGAAAATTCTTTCAGGATGCTTCAAGGAGAAATGCCTGGTGAAATATCTTTCGCTGTTTAGTTCAAACAAAAAGTTTTTTTTTGTTTAAAAGCTTTCCAACAGAATATAAAAATAAAACATTATTTGGCACATTTATTTTGATCCAAAGCTATAATCAAACTAAATAGCTAATAGCCTTTTACTTTATGCTAATAGAAAAGAGCAACATAATTTTCCGTTGTGCGAATAAAGTTACGCTCGTGTGACAACAATGAGTCTTTCATCACGGCTCGCGGTCATAATAGAGTAAGTTTATTGATGTTTGTTTTCTATAGCAAGATGTTTTGAGAGACCCGATTTAGGCTTCATGTGTTTAGCTCCTGCGACATGTTCAGAAAATCTAGTTTTAATTTTTCCTTTTGTTTTTCCAATATATTCCGCGGAGCAGTCGTCACACTTAATTTTGTATATACCTGTTTTTTCTAAATTTGAAACTTTATTTCTAATTTTGTTGTTAACCAAAATTCTCTTTAAATTTAATGCTCCTGCACAGAATCTTGCTAAAGAATTAAGTTCAATTATTGACTTTTTGCCAAAATGTTCTTTAAACAATTCTATAGAATTAATTGATAAAATCAAAGATCTTAAGATACCAAGAAATTCTAAATTAGTTTCCTTTGATGTGTGCAATCTTTTTCCTTCAGTACCATTGACTAAACTGAAATCTATCCTTTTTAACTTAATTAGAACGAAGGTAAGTCGTTAATTAACTTGTTGAATGTTTGTATTGACCAACATTATTTTCTGTCTAATAGTGTGTTTTATTCACAGTCGAAATCCTTAGCTATGGGATCAGCTCTGTCTCCGTTTTTGGATGAGTTTTTTATGTGTCATTTGGAAGATATTTTATTTAACACAGTAAAAAATGATTTATTAAAAACTGTCTTTGTCTGGTTCCGTTACGTGGATGACGTTTTTGGTATCTGGACTGGTACGCAGCGTCAGCTTACCAACTTTGTTAATAACATTTTAAACAGCCTTGACGACTGTATAAAGTTAACAGTAGACATTGGTAATAATAGCTTAAATTTCTTAGAAATTAACATTTTAATTACTGACATTTCCTTAAATTTTGACATATATAGAAAGGATACATATGCTGATGCTGTGATACCTTTTAACTCCAATCATCCTTGGTCCACAAAAATGGCAGCCTTCCATAGTATGCTTAAGACTTATCCAAGTTCCCTTAAGTCCAATAAATTTAAAAAAAGAGTTAAACATGATAATCGACATTGCTATAAATAATGGTTACACGAAGAAACTAGTCTACAAACTTTTATACCAAAGAAATAGAAATGCTGCATTAAATTTAATTTTTCCGGTTGTCAATTGCAACAATAATTTTCAATGGCGAAAAGTCCCATATATTAAGGGTACAACTAATAGCCTTAAAAATGTTCTACTAAAATACAACATTAAGCCAGCCTTTCTTAACAATAATAATTTAACACGTTGACGTAAATGACGTCTATAGCCGTCCAACGATAGTGCTTACAGATGCAAATGACTGCTATAGCCGTCTTATATTCTTAGCATTCTAAATAAGTGATTAAACTGTATATCAGTGTTAAATTCATTTGTTTCATATTACTTCAATCTTGTTCTAAGAATGAATCATGAAATATTTCTTAATAATTAATATAGTCGTCTTTTACAGTTATTCTCAGAATTAGAGAAAGATTTGGAAAAAGGTGCTCGTAGAATTTAACGACGTGCATAGCCGCAAACATTTGATACATTTTATCTCAGTCTCTTTTCAAGTTTGAAACTGAATTTACTAGAATACTTAAGTTGATAGCGTTGTCAACAGAAACAAAATGAATCACGAAATATTTCTTAATAATTAATATAGTCGTCTTTTTTAGTTATTCTAAGAATTAGAAAGAGATTGCAAAAAGGGTTATTAGATAATCAAACAAACATTTGGCAGCAACTTACATGAATTTTGTTGATGAGGATCCCTCCTCGAGGCGCCTCTGAGAGGTTCCACTGTGGCACTGGATTCTAGCTAGCCAGTCTTAAAATACAGGTCTCATCGCTGCAGGCGCCCAATGTGTGACCCACGACCGAATGAGCAGGATTGTCCAGGCCGATTTGATCTACTTGAAGTCTGGCGAATCGGAGACACATCCCTGAAGTCCCATCAATCTTTGATCAGACCTCGACATTATTTTCCGTGCCGGAAGCCAGAGGTGTACCGACAAGCTGGTAACCTAAAAAATATAGTCGGCCAGTACCCCTCTGCCTTCTTTCACCGAGATTAGCCGAGGGAACCCCGCGGTTAGTAACCTAACCAACTGATCGCAAAGCTTTCCCAGTCCTAACATCTCACTCTGATCTCCGACCGACGCTTGCTCAAGGGTGTGTCTCTAAGGCGTCGTTGAGGTAGCGACGTGCCAGATTTTCTTCCTTAAATTTGCAAAGGCTTTATGGAAGTGGAATTCCTACGACAACCTATCTGCCGTGGCGTACCATGTCGGAGGGGCTCTGGCGCACTCTCAGGCGAGGGATTGGGGTAAAACGTGTCTATTTTCCAAAAGGTATGCCGACCGCTAGGCTGGGAGGGTCCTAAGCTGGATGCCTTATAAGGGCTACCAGGATTGAAATTTGCACTAGACTTACAACGTCCCAGAAATATGGATATCACGGCCTCATGTCCTTGGCGTGATAGACTCCTAACATTCTTCCCAGAAGATCTTCAAGCTCATATAAGGAGTTTCCTTTCTTTGACTTAGCCCGACGCTTCACAAATTTACGTCCTAATTTAGCACTGGTCTGCTGCTGGAAATTGCTTCCGGCAAAACTCCGTCTGTACACTTCTTGACACACTTTGAAACTAACAGGCTTCGCTCTAAGATTATAAGCTTTTGAACCCTGTTCAAACGCATAGTTCATATTTTCCTGCCCTCTCGCACGGATCAATCTTAGTTTGTCTTCAGCATCTACTCTTAGAGGTTCATTAAGAGTTCCAAGGTTCCTAAGGATGTGATAGGAACGCGCATGATCAATCATCTGCTGACCGAAAAGTACCCGGTGGGGTGAGAAGCTTGTTGCTTAGTGGATTGAGCTCCTGAGGGAGCTAGCTATGTGGCTTAGCTTCTCATCCCACTTAGTGTAACCACTCTGGATGTATGCCCTAATCCCTGCCAATAGAGACCTGTTCACTCGCTCTGAGGCGTTTGCTTGCGGCGAGTAGACGGCCATTCGCAAGTGTTTGACCCCATACCTATCCAGTAATTTGGCGAACTGAGCCAAGCAAAACTGGACTCCATTGTCACAGACTATCGTCTCCGAAACTCCGAGCACATGAAATATTTCTGTCTCGATGAATTGACATACATTAAGAATAGATGCCTTTCTCATCGGTTTGAGAATCGGCAATTTAGAAAAGTGGTCAAGAATTAGTAGTATGCAGACATTTCCTTTCACTGACCTGGGATATGGGCTTAGAAAGTCGACGTACAGCTTTTGCCATGGTCTTTCTTGTCTAAAAATGGTATTGGGGCCTTGGTTTCTTTACGCACGTCACAGGAGCCTACGTAGTTTCTGATATCAACTATCATCCGTGGCCAGTATAAGTGTCTTCTTAATCGTTCCAGTCCGAATATAGACGAGGCCATCCCTAACACAGAAGTTGATTTAACTTTCTGCCTCAACTCCTCGTATTCCAACGAGTTGAAATATGGGGAGCTAAGTTCCACTTGCGGACCAGGATCTTCAGATGGTGAGAAGCTGTCACAGTGGATTACTGACAGAGCATCCGGGACGACGCTCAAGCTTCCTCTTCTGTGTTCGATTGTGAAGTCGAAACCTTGAAGCTTCAAACTCCACCGAACAAGTCTATCGCTGAGGTCCTTTTGAGATATCAGCCATTTCAAGCTCGTATCTTAAACGGCATAAGTTCTATGAAGGGCCGAAACTTCTGTAGACTTAGGATCGCTTCTAAGCATTCCTGCTCTGTGACTGTGTAATTTCGTTGTGCTGAATTCAACTTTTTGGAGAAGTAGGCTATCGGCTTCTCGTGGTGGCCATCGTCATCTAGTTGTAACAGCACTCCACCAATACCTTGTTGGCTCGCATCACACTGGATAAAGAACGGTTTGATGAAATCTGGGCTCACTAACAACGGAGCAGAGGTAATTTTCTGTTTTAACATTTCCAGAGACGTCTGGGCTTGAGGTGTCCATTGGAACTGACTGGGATTTTTCAGAGTGTCTGTAATGGAGGCAGTTAGGTCAGCATAGTTCGGAATGAATCGTTGATACCATCCCGCCATACCTATTAGGCGTCGGGCCTGCCAAACTGTTTTAGGTGACGGATAGTTTTATGTTTATAAAAATATATTTATTTCATTTTTACTAAATTATTCTCAACAAATATCGTTTGGTCTTTACAGCTACCAAGACGTCTATAAACGTCTTTTGTGTATCAGTGAAATCGAAGCTATTAAAAACAAATGACGGCTATAGACGTCCAAAATTTTTTAGGAATATTTGGTGGAAAATATATAAATTTTATTCTGTAAATATGATATCTTGTTGGAACTCCACAAGAACCAACTAATTAACAAAAAAAACAAAAAGTCGTTTTTGTCGTCCATCACCGATTTCAAAGTGAGAATTTTGGTTAGCAACAAAGTTAGATATAAAGTTTCGAATTTAGAAAATACAGGTATATAGTCCGCTACTTAAACCAGGCCTATTTTTATAAGTTCCCTAACTCTGTTTGCAGTCAGTAGCCAGCCCTTGATAATGCCCCCCCAATAAGGCGAAACTCGTCGGGATTTTGTAATTAGTAGTTTATAACGTAGTTTTAAATCTGTTAAAACTTAAAGAAATATTTCTGTGGAATATTTGCATACAAGTGTTTTGCTTTCGTTTTGCCCTAATTTTTATAATGAGGGTTTTATGTAAATTTTTGTATACAACATGTTGCTCAGAATCTTTGTACTCCACAATGAAGCTCACGAAGTCGAAATATCATTCACAGTTGACCAATCAATATCTAACGGAATTGTTGCCAACAGCTTTAACAAATTTTACGCCAAATTTCAAAGATTTGAGCAAATGCCTTAGTTAAATGTTATATTTTCTTATGTAAGTACATACTTTACATACTTGCACATAAAATTTGTGCAGAATACACCTACTACCATATTAATTAAACATAATAACATTTGAGTTCGTGTAGTTGCTTAAATACTATGGTGTGGCTCTTCATAATATAAGGGAAAACCGACATGCGGCTTTCATTGACCTTATGCGTGCCCACCCTTGTCCTAGATGAATAACAGTATGAAATTTCGTATGCGCAATTTGATTTTTGCAGTGGGTTTTCGCATATATTTCTAGAAATGTTCGTCGGACAGAAAACATTATTATAATCAATTTTATAGGATTTCATATTCTCAAGAAGTCTTTAGTACAATCAAAATGTCTAGGACTTATCGTTTTCACAGTATACCTAAAAACCATAAATTTTTATATTACAACAATATGAAGGGGTTGTTCGATTTATTCCATTTTTGAATTTTTTTTTTTTTGTAGTACAATGTAAACACCATGTACCAAATTTCAGCTCTCTATATCGATGCGTTCTCAGGCAGCCTCCAAATATATAGTGGAAAACGAAAGTTTTGTATGGCAACCCCACGAAGGAGTTGCCCGATTTGTCTCATTTTCGAGCTTAATTTTAGCTTTTTTCAAGTTCGTGTACAAAACTTCAGCTCTCTAAATATACGCGCTCTCGAGTTATCGTGGGCACAGACGGACGGACGGACATGTAAAAATCAACATAACTTTTAATGTTATGCGTGGGTTTCCAATCTATTTTGCTCTACCATCATTATTTCTGTGCATTATAAACGGAATGACAAACTTAGTATGCCTTATGGATTACATCTAGGGTATAAAAATGGTGTAGTAAGTGTAGTAAATTGTTTACATTCAAAATTTACTGCACTTAATATTGCGAAACATATTTCTATACAATACGAATTAAATTTTGGAAATGTAACAGAACAAAAGCAAATCTTTGTATAGTAATTGATGAAGCTAACCCAATTTCAAAAAAACTATTTGAGTTATCTCCTTACGTTATAATATTAAAGAGATTACATAGCGTATTAAAGTATGTACTGACTTAAAAGAAATTAAATCTTCTGACGCCGCCGTGTCAATGTTTGATACATTAAGGTCTACTTTGCATAAAAGTGGCCATATGTAGTAAGGAAGGACTATTTAAAGAACAATAACATTTTGTGCGGTTGGTGCCAGTAATATCTTAAGATGCAAACCAGGAATTGCAGCTCGTGTTCTAAACAAATTTTCCTGGAATAATTACTTGGCACTGTTTAAATCACACAATGCAGTTGACATTAGCCGAAGCGATAAAAGGAATATCCCAAGCTAATAATTTTCAAATTTTCATAGAAAAGTTTACTACTTTTAAAAATTATATGGAATGTTTTAACAAAAGGCTCTCTGAATGATTTATCTAATACTTAATTAGTATTTTTCGCAAGCAGCGAAAACTAATGGATTGAAAAACAAACAGACTTGAGACCTTAAGCTTTATGACAGATCTGGCGTTAATGGTTAATGGCTGGAAAAATTTTAAAAGTTGTTTCAGTTAGTTCGGTCGAATTTTGCGATCATTCAGTGTGATGAACAATATACCAACTAAAGCAAAAAAAGACTCCTTGTTGATTGAAAATTTTTCACATTTTACGACAATAAATCTTCTTGGAAAACCTTTAACAGATTGGGATGCAACACCATTTGTTAAGTTGTCATTGCAACGTGACAATCATAAAACTGAGCAAAAAAGAAATTCGATAAAACTGTTCTGAAAACCAAAAAGCTATCTGGTGCTTATTGTAATACTAGTAATTTAATTCTTATTCTTAAAATTCTTACTCTTAAATGTAAATGTTTTCTAAGCTTTTCGAAAAAGTAGATAACCCCAGTTTAATGACGTATTAGATAAGTAACTCTAACTGGATAAGCGAACCGGTTGTTAAAAAATTTGAATATCAGCACTGCCTACATATAATATTAATTGCTTTGTTATGCCTTTTTTGTATTTAGTGCAATTATTGTAGCCGTCCTTTTATGCGAACGTCAGAATTGACTCTGGGCGAGTACTTATTCTTACTTTGTTGGGAAAATATGTTCAGATACAAACATTTTTCAACCGGAAAAAACTGGCTATTCTACTGCGAATTGTTTCATGAATTAATATGCTCCTTGTAATAATTGTCTATAAGGTAAGATTCTGGGAATAGAGTCATTTGGGAGCAAGACTCTATAATGTTTGGTACTTTTTTATCCTAGATGATGAAATCTGTAGGATACACTAAGTTTGTTATACTGATTGTAAGTCATGGAAATAATGTTGGTAAAGCAAAATGGATTGAACTCCCACGCATAATATTAAAACTTAAATTGGATTTAGCATATCCGTCTGTCCGTCCGTCTGTCTATCTTATGATAACTCGAGAACACATGTACTTACACAGCTGAAATTTCATACAGAAGCTTTTAAGCAAAAATGTATATTTGGGTTCGAGAGTGGTAATCGGGTAAGGGCAACAAGTGGCATGCAAGCTGAGTAGTAGTGTTTCTTGAAGCTCTTAAGTTTTTGCTTCTTATCCGTATACTTTCCAAGTTTTGAACAATCGCAGAGTGTAAATATATCAGTTGGCTTGTTTTCCGGCGCGTTAGCTTATTTCTATTTGGTCGCAGGCACTTGTAGTTTTCATTTAAAGCTTAAATTCTTTAGAATGGTTGGCGGCAAACAAGTTGCAAAGAGTGCTAGTACAACTACACCGAAAGAAAATACCAGAATCACGAGAGGAGGTAATAAACAACAACATCAAACTGCTGGCAGTGGCACTGGTAGCAGTACGGTTCACCCCGTCCTTCGTTGCCTCGCTCTAGCTCCATCATCTCTACTGACTCTTTTGAACTATTTGAGAGAAGACTGATGAAGAACTTTACAAAAATTATTTCGGAAAGGTTTGCAGAATTTGAAGAGCCATTGTCCGCCAGATTTAAGCAGGTAACAGCATCGATCAGGGCTGAGATGAATGAGATTTGTTTAGAATTAAATATTGTAAAATCGGAACTTGCATCTGTCCGACAAGACCTAGAGGATGTTCACAGACGTCATAGACTCACTGATGCGGTCATTTCAGGCATTCCTTATACAGAAAGTGAGAATCCCCAACAAATACTAAGTAGTATATCGACAGTCATAAGCCATACACTTTCGCCACACTTTACCGTATTCCGCCTGAAAACCAAACATTGTGAGCGAGACAACAGTCAAAAAAATTCCCCGCTAATAGCAAAATTCTCTTCAGTTAATGAGCAGATTCAGTTTCTTCAAAAGTTTAAGAACTATGGAGTAGTTCAGCTAAACCAAATTTCCCCTACTTTTGTCTCTGATAGCAGAGTAAGTGCTTTTGAAAGTCTCACGCGCTGCAATCAACATATTCTACATAGAGCTTTGCAGAATAGGAGAAATAAACTAGTACATTCTGCCTTCACTCGTAATGGACTGGTACATGTACGTCTGAAACAAGGTGACATCCCAATTTTGGTTACCAGCATAGCAGCTCTCGATGAATTGATTGTGGAAGCAGGAGCTGAAGGTGTCTAGAAGAAGATTATTGTGTCTCCAAAAACCTATGGATATATCATCATTTTTGTTGTTTTTATGTGTGATCTTGAATTTATTAGCGCATAGTTCTTTTTCTTTTTGGATTTCTATTTTGAATTTAGTAATATTATTTAATTTTAGTTTCTATTTTATCTTTTATCTGAATTTAGAAAAGCTTGCTTATTGTATTAACCATCTCTGGGTAGTTTCATTATTTTTAGGTATAGATTTAGTTATTGTTTTTATATGTTTTTGCTGCACGTTCGAAGTGAAGGCTATTTTCGTCAAACAAGTGTAATTTACTTTTTTAATTATTCTCTCCTGCTGCCTGATGTTTGCTGTTGCTGATGGATAGCATTTCTCCCCTGGGCAAGGTGAGAACGCTCTGTAATATTTTATCTTCTTTTGCGTCAGGATTGAACGTTGTGTGTCTGAATGCGAGGAGTCTAAGAAACAAAACTGGCCAATTGCAGGAGATGTTCTCTAATTCCAAGATTCATGCACTAATAGTATGTGAAACTTGGCTTAACTCTAACATTAATTGTAAAATGGTGACAATTCCTAAATATATTATTTACAGAAATGATCGCGAAAATCGGTTGGGAGGTGGTGTTGCTATTTATTTGCATACTTCTTTACGAGCTTCTGTCATAGCTACTTCGTCCGCTGGACAGGAAATTGAATTTTTGGGGATTGAAGTATCCTCAGGCCCACATAAGTGCATTCTTTTCAGTGTTTACTGTCCTCCAAATAGTCTTACCGTGGAAAGTACTACTGAGTTATCTGATACATTGTCAGCTATAGTCACACGATATCAGGATCTAATAGTATGCGGTGATTTCAATGTCAATGCTCTTAGCAGCTCTACATCAAGAAATGACTTATCATACCTATTACAGACCTTGGATTTAAAAGTAATAAATCATTTACCTACCTACTTTAATGCCGCTACTCCATCCCAACTTGATTACATGCTCACAGCTAACATGCAAAATGTATTGTTCAACAATCAAATCAGTCCACCCAGTAACTTTGATCATGATTTCCTATTTTTAACTTACAGAATGAATGTGTCAGCCTTGCCTAATTACACTACATTTACATATCGTGATTTCAAAAATTTAAATAAAGATCAAATTATTACTGAATGTAGTGAAATGTCATGGAATTCCGTATTCGAATGCGACGTATTAGACGATAAAGTTGAAATCTTAGTCGGTAAACTTTTATATTTATTCGATAAATACGTTCCTTTAAAAACTTGTAGACGCAGACAAGATAAATGTCCATGGATCACTCGAGAAATTCATTACCTAATGGCAGAGCGTGATTTTCTCTTTAAGCAACACAAAAGAAGGGTACGCGACGTAGCTGCATTTAACAGATATAAAGTGGTGCGTAATAAAGTATCGTCTATGATTCGTGCTTCTAAGCGCAGTTTTCTTTGCAATAAGTTAAATGCAAACTTGCCTGCGAAAACTCTATGGAAAAACATGCGCAATTTGGGAATGTATGGGCATACACCACCGGAAGTGAATGTCGATCCTAATGCTTTAAATGCCTTCTTTATCTCAGTGGCCTCAAGTCAGCATGTTCGAAGTGGTATATTTCCAGATAGCTCAACAGACGGGTTCGCTTTCTACTGCACTGATCATCATGAGATCTTAAGAACAATGTATTCAATAAAGTCCAATGCCACTGGCATTGATGGCTTACCTCCAGAATTTATTAAACTACTAGCTCCTTATATATGCAGTCCGCTGATGCATGTCATTAATTCCTGTCTCACCACCTCCCAATTTCCTACCATTTGGAAGCAGGCTCTAGTGGTTCCAATTCCTAAAAAGACCTCTCCCTCACAATTAAATGATTTTCGACCTATTAGCCTGCTGAATTTCCTTGGTAAGGTATTGGAGAAAATTATGTACAGGCAAGTAATGGGTCATATTGAGGCTAACAACATGTTATCGCCGTGGCAATCAGGTTTTCGGCCAAAGCATAGTTGTGAGACAGCACTACTAAAAGTAGTAACAGATACTCACGAGGCTCTCGACAATGACCACCTATCAATTATAGTTTTACTCGACTTCTCTAAGGCATTTGATTCTGTTGATCATTCCAATTTACTTCTTAAACTATCCAATAGTTTTCATTTTTCATCATCAGCTATAAAATTAATTAGCAGCTTTCTATCAAATCGCTGCCAGATTGTAGTGGTACGAGGTTCGCGTTCTACTCCATCTTTCCTTCATTCTGGTGTCCCTCAAGGATCAGTCCTTGGTCCACTCTTATTCAGCCTATATATAAATGACCTTCCGTTGGTTGTAAAGAATTCATCTATACATCTGTATGCTGATGATGTTCAACTATACCTTAGTAGGCCAATCGGACTAATGGAAGATTGTGTGTGTCGCATTAATGAGGATCTGCAGCGAGTACACAATTGGTCACTAGACAATAAATTGTTACTCAACCCATCAAAATCAAATTGCTTAGCTGTGTATAGAGGAGTTATCGATAAATCTGACATTCCACCGGTGATGCTCAGCAATATGATATTGGAATACATTGATTCCATAAAGAACTTGGGCATTCAATTTAACTCAAAGTTCAGCTGCTGTAACTATACCACTCAAATGTTGGGGAAAATATATGGCAGTCTGCGCCAGTTGTGGATTAGCTCTAGCTGTCTACCCACATGCCTTCGTAAAAAATTAGCCCTAACGCTTGTTATGCCTCATTTTACCTATGGTAGTCTCGTTTACAGTGGGCTTGATTCTCTATGTCGAAGAAAACTGGTAGTTGCTTTTAATGATATGGTGCGCTACATTTACAAGTTTCCGCGGTACACTCATGTATCTGAATACGCAACATCACTACTTGGAACCTCGATTGAGACTTATCTTGATCGTCGTAGACTAATATTCTTACATAAGCTAATTATAGGAAAAACCCCAATGTATCTGCATGAGAAACTGCACTTCCTGCAGTCGGCCAGAAATCTACAACTTCTTGTTCCGAGGTGTGCCTCTAGAAATGGTGAGCGTTCTTACTTTGTCCAGACTATCCGCAAGTGGAACTTTCTTCCAAATAATGTTCAGCGCATTGGGTCCAGCAGGGAATTTGCCAAGTTATTAGAGGACTTATAGTTTAGAAATGGCCTTCATATTTTAGAATAGTTGTAGTATTCCTTAAATCTAAATACAGATAGTTTAGTAGTTTAGTATATATAAGAATTGAACTGAATTGAAGTTTTCTATATTTTTTTTTTTTTTTTTTTTTTTATTTTTTTTTTATTTTATTTTTTTTTTTTACTTTTGCTATATATTTCCTTGAGTAGTACTAACATAAGATGTTGTAATCTTCAGTACGGCACCAAATAAAGTATTATTATTATTATTATTAACTCCTTCATGGGGTTGCTATACAAAAATTTCGTTTCTCATTATATATTTAGACAGTGCCTGAGAACGTGTCAACATAGAAAAATGGAATTTTGTACACAGCGCTTTCATAAAAATAGTAAATACAGTTTCAAATATGGCCACAATTGGTGCTGCCACATAAAAATTCAGGTTTTTACGTATACTGTGAAAACAATCAGTCCTAGACGTTTTCATTGTACTGAAAAGCTCTTCAGAATATGAAATCCTATGAACTTGATTATTATCATTTTTACTATCCGACGAACCGTTCTAGAAATATTTGCGAAAAACCACTTCAAAAATCAAACTTGCACAGATGGGTGACCATACGGAATTACGTACCAGCAGTCATTTATGATATCATAAGAACCTTAGACAAAATCTAGTTTTTTTACTTGTATAATATGACCTGCTAGCAAGTCAGTTACTTGGATTTCTTTGAGGTTTTTATACTTTTGGTTATTGATTAGTTTTCGCCATTTATTTCTATAAGGTTTGTGAAATGAAATGGATAAAAGAACAAATGTATCTTTTAGTAGATAACATTTGATGTCACCTACATATTTTAATGAAATGAAAAATATTGGATTTACAATTTTGTAATGGAATGGGAAAATTCATTTTCAGCAGGTTTGAATGAGAGCATGCTTTATATGCTATAAATGAGATGTAATAATATGAACTCCATTGAACGGAATTATGTGTTACTCTTCGATGAAATGACAATAAAAATGAAATTGAGTATACATCCGGAACAGCCTCTTCGGCTTTATTATTGTAAAACTGCAATTGATCTCAAACATATTATGGAAAATACTGTTTTTTATATTACAATATTAGTTTTTAAATTCGATTAAGGGTCAACAAATCGTACCACTTTTAAAATAATCAAAGTGACACCTGAAAGTCCCATCAGCTACATATACAAACATATCAGCAATAACAAGGGAATGTGCTTATTTTATCCGCCGCATTTATTTAAACGTGTAGTACTTGCTTGTTCAGAAAACACAAAAAAGTCAGGATTGACACAATTTCGTGGAAAATATACATAAAAGAAAAACATTCTCTCCTTAAAACATGTTTTAAATTAACTGAGAGTCAGATATCCTAAGCTCTTCGAAAAATTAATGAATGTTTCAACATGTAGAGAATTAACTATTGCTTTGAGCTTGAATAACTCTTTTGATAAATGAGAATTACTTGTATTGAATAAAAACGTTACAACGTTTATTTCGGTTTCTTTATAGACGCACTGATCCTCAACCTCACTCGATCTGTTCAAGCTCACTCCAGTTAGACGAACTTGCCAAATTATAACAATTGATAAAATTCGTCATATCAATATCACATAAATTTTAGTCAATGTATTTTGATAAAATTCGGCATGAAAAACATTTATACTTGGAAGACCTGTGTGAGAAATATATGTGAAAAATAGTACCTTTTGCAAATATCCCTCTCACGATGTTAATAAATTTTATATATTTTTGTTTGTACAATTCTATTCCCGACAAATAAATCGAATACTATCAAATAACACAATGAAAAATACATGAAAAATAGGGATCTTTTGCAATCGGTATATGTATATTGCATTGACTTGACTTTCAAAATTTGTTAGCTCCAAAGTGTTAATAAATTTTTATTTTTTATAATTTTAAATAAAAGTAATTATTTATTCTTTGCGCAGTAGAATCGCAAAGATGTAAACTAATCAAAACCATGGCAGTTCATATTTTGACTGTGTCCACGTTTCCGAATGTTAGAAAATTTCAATTCACTGCACATATATTACTAATTCTTAAGATTCTATATTGCCTTTAGTGTAGAACATATTAGGTATAACAGTATTTGACTTATTTTTACATCAGATTTAGACATTTAATCTCTTGCACACTGAGAAAAATATTTCACGTATTATTAAAAAGATTCATTTATTGATCCAAAATTTCAAGATTCAAATAGAAACTAATATCAAGTACATTAAAAATTTACAATAAGAAGATATTTCTTTTTACAATTTATTGCATCGTTTCAGTAGAACACGTTTAAATATAAAAAGAGAGCACTATGTTGCATGTGAATTTATATTAAAAATATGGGAACCCACCTTACATTGAGTAATTTAGAAACTAATTGCACTAAGGAATAGTTGAGATTAAAACAATATGCGGTCCGATTAAATTTTGTAAGTTAATCCTATTAATATCTGCGCGAGTTCATTCGATGTTGAGCATTCAAACTGTCGCAAGTCAGTAATATTCCGAGCCAAAGTTAATTTACATTTGTAGAAAAGTGTTAAAAATGGATCAAAATCAATTTACATTTTTAGAAAAGTGTTAAAAATGGATCAAAAAATTCTAGAGGAATTGCTGGACTGTAATTTTTAGATGAAAAATAATTTATTTTAATAGGGAATGGTTTGTGACAAATGGAACACAACTTCATTTTTAGAAATTTCTGATTTCCAAAGCGCTACAACGGACCTAAAAGCATTTTTAAAAGAATGGGTAACGTTTAATAGTAAGGATGGACATCAATTGGTAAGAATTATTTATACTTATTAACTGGCTGAAAAAGCAATTTTTTTTATTTCCTTCCTAAAGGTGGAAAAATAGATTATGACTATATATATCATGAAAAAAGGAATTTATTGCGAGCAAATTGTAGATAGAATAAAAGTCGATTTAAATGAAGAAATCAAGTAAAATTATGCTGGGAGCAGCTAGCTCTTCTAAGTAATCCAAACATTGACAAATGTGAGCTGAAAGTATTTAATTTGGCTATATTTCTATTGATGTTTACAGTTACAGGCTCTAGAGATTGCATTGCTAAATCATAATTCTGTTTTTATTCTGCAGGCACAATGTGTAGCTGACGCCGGTGATTAATGCTGGTGCTGTAATGCACTTTTCCCAATTTTCAACTTTAGTGCTGCTGCGTCGACAGGGCCAATCTGCGGCAACAGCTGCTAGCGCTGGGTTGGGCGTTGGTTTGACTTCTTTTGCGTAGTAATAGTGGAGTCTGGAGTGCGTATAATAGTCATTCGCTCGTAGCTCTTCGTGTTTGAAACGTGTACGCTATTTTTAAAATTTTCTTGTGCTTTATATAGTGCCAACAAGTAATCTATTATACCTATCACAGGATGGTAATTAATTTTGGAATACGTATTGTTACGTGCCACAAAGTGACACAAACGACATCTGTTAGAAATGGAAGCAACTTTAGGGTAGTGACATCTTAATAAACCTTGGGTTCGGAAAACGGAATATTCAGGAAAGTTCTAGGATAATTCGTAGAGTATAAATACGGCGGTTCTCACATACAGTAGGCAGTCTTATTTCAGACAGTGAAATGAACGAAGTAAACTATTGCCATAATTAGAGGTACAGTACTAGCGATAACCATAAAAAGTTGATTTGATAATTGTTTGTAAATGTTATAAAAGTAAATAGTGAAGTTAAATAAAAGAAAGAACTTGTAAATGATATCTGAAATATTGTGTTTTAAATAACGAACTAAGGCCACGCTCGTAACAACTGGTGTCAGAAGTAAAATAAAATCGCGAAATTAAGCGGTGGCATTTGACTTTGAAATTCAAAGAGTGATTAATTTTGTGAAATCGTGAGTAAAAATTCTGAAAGATAATTTTATATTAAACTGTGAGTGAATTACAAAAGACGCAAGGATGGGACGCAAACTAGAGGAGCTTCGCATACAGAAATTGAAAGTGGGGTTGGGGAAGCGGTCATTGCAAACGACAGATCTAAAGAATGTTCTAGTAGAGCGACTTAGACAAGCTTTGATAGAGGAAGAAAAAGAATCCTGAGACATACGTTTTCGAGGAAGAACAGACACAGAAGAAGAGCCTGCGAAGAACATAGAACAGCTTTTTGGTACTTTAATGACCAAAATGGAGCTTTCAACCCTGCAAGTGAAGAATGCTCTTGAGGAACAAAAGAATGCTTTTGAGGAACAAAAGAATTCTCTAGAAGCCCATTTGGACGAACAAAAGAATTCTTTTCAGGAACAAACAATTCTCTCAAATCCCGTTTAGATGAGCAGAAGAATTCTCTGGAATCACGTTTAGATGAGCAGCAGAAATCTCTGGAGGAACAAAAGAATTCTCTGGAAACCCGTCTAGATGAACAAAAGAATTCTCTGGAATCCCGTTGGGATGAACAAGAGATTCCTTTACAGAATTGTCTAGAAACTTGTTTGGAGGAACAGAAGAATTTTCTGAAAAATTCATTAGACACACAAAATGTGAAAATTGAAGAAATCCAGCAGGAAGTGTTGGAAGTTCACCAACAACTGTCGGAAGTTAAACAACAAGTGTCGGAAGTACAACAAAATGTCGCGGAGCAGCTTGATAACTTTAAAGGAGATTTGGAGAGGATAAAGCATCGACAACCTCGACACGAAGGAACTGAAATATCCGGTGCAGGCAGAATGAAACCTCCAATATTTGATGGACAAAATTCGTGGCATATTTTCAAGAGACAATTCGAGGCAGCCTCCGAAGCAAATGGATGGAATGATGCAGACAAAGCTACAGCTCTGGTATTATCACTTCGAGGTCCTGCGTCAGAGCTATTACAAACTATATCAATTGACAGGCAACGTGATTACACTTCATTAGTACAGGCGATAGAATTACGTTATGGAGATGAACACATGCAGCAAGTATATCGCTTGCAGTTACGCAACAGGATTCAGAAGCATGGCGAATCACTACAACAACTGCAGGCTGATGTGGAAAGATTAGCTTATTTATCTTTCATACTCTAGCGTCAATGCAGAATTCCTTAATGAAGTGGCAACAGAAGCATTTGTGAATGCTATTGCAGATCAAAATTTACTACAAGCACTAAGGCTAGATGGAAAGAAGTCCACAGCAGAAGCGCTAGCCTATGCACTAGCATATGAATCTGCTAGACAAGGTTCTCGGAGTGCAGTACGAGTGAGGGAAATTTCGGTGGAGGAATGTACTTGTAACAGAATGCAGCCATCACAGAGCACTCCTTCACGCGGTATTCTTCGTTGCTGGAATTGTAATAGACTGGGACACCTCCAAAGGGACTGCAGAAAACGCCGACGAATGGAAGCGCTAGAAGAAGGGCAGAGATATCGAGCTGGGCAAAGATATCGAGATGGGCAGCAGACTCACAGAAAAATACCGTCATCAGAGACCACTCCTTCGCGTGGTGTCATTTGATGCTGGAAATGTAGTAGACTGGGAGACCTGCCAAACGACTGTAGGAAACGAGGACGAATGCAAACAACAGAAGAAGAAGGGAGAAGATGGCGAGCTAGAGAGCAAGCTTTCCGTGGAGAGCCTAGACTGCAACCTCATGACTTTGAAATCCCATACCGCAAAGGGCGTATCCACGGAAATGCAGAAGATTTTTCACAACGTCCATGCAATCCTGAATGGAAACATTGCGGGCGGATGGAAGAAAAAGACGATGATGATTACGGTGATAAAAGTAAAAAGAAGAAAAGAAAGAAATCCAAGAGCGAGGACAATGAAAGAAAGAAAAAGACGAAAATAAGGGTCTAAGGATGCTGATAATGACGATGATAAGGGTATAATGATGATCGGAAAAGGTAAAGACAAAGGTTCTGACGATGATGATAATGAGAAGCGCAAGGGCGGCAATGAAAAGGATGACAACGGCAATCAAAGGGGCAAGAAATTTGATGGCAAAGGAATCAAAGATAAGAGACGAAAGAAAAATCAAAGCATGGAAGAGTGTTTCAACAGAACATTAATCGAACATCTCAGGAAGGTCTTCAACTATAATCAGCGCGATTGGGTTCGACATATTCCTATATTTCTAATGGCTTATATATCAGCTGTTTACAATATGACCAGACAAAGCCCATCTAAGGTCATATTCAGAAAGGAAATGCGCTTACCTAGCGACCTAAAGTTTGGTATACCCAAACGCGAACAAAAGTTACCAGAAGACTTCGTAACAAAGCTCAGACAACGATTAGCTGCTGTGCACGAGGCCACGAGACGTTCTCCAAAGTTATCACAACACTAGGAGGGACCGTATGCAGTTAAAACTAAAATTAATAACATGCCATACAAAAATTAGCGCGGTACAAGATGCAAAAGAAAAATCGTTCATCTAGATCGCTTGGGTCAATACGGAGAGCATCTAGACCGTGGACCATCTGTTGCTCGGGACGAACAAATTTTAAGAAGGGGGCAGTGTTACGTGGCACAAAGTGGCACAAGCGACATCTGTTAGAAATGGAAGCATCTTTAGGCTAGTGACATCTTAGTAAATCTGGGGTTCGGAAAACGGAATATTCAGGAAAGTTCTAGGATAATTTGTAGAGTATAAATACGGCGCTTCTCACATACAGGAGGCAGTCTTATTTCAGACAGTGAAATGAACAAAGTAAACTATTGCCATAATTAGAAGTACAGTACTAGCGATAACTATAAAGAGTTGATTTGATAATTGTTTGTAAATGTTATAAAAGTAAATAGTGAAGTTAAATAAAAGAAAGAACTTGTTAATGATATCTGAAATATTGTGTTTTAAATAACGAACTAAGGCCACGCTCGTAACAGTATTTATTTTAGAGTTTGATTGTTTAGAAAAAGGCACACAATGCTTAGCAGCCCGGTTATTATGATGCGCTCATATTTTTGTTGCGCCGATTACTCCTATAGATGAAAAACACACAATTTCGACATTTGAAAGTGTTATCGTTTCTAAGAAATTGGTCAGCGATCATACATTTTTCTTACCTATCTGATCTTGCGACATAAAATCGATGGTATGACAAGTTGGTGGGGAGCTCGCAATAGAAGCATACAAACATACATAACGAATTTTAATGTAGGGCTCTTCCAGTAGAACCCTGAGTTCTTAAAAATGTTTACGTTCGTATGGAAGCATCAAATTTTTCTTAGAAAAATATTTGCAAATTGTTTCTAAGAATTTTAAATACCCGATGACGCGACGGTCCAAACGAAGTGGTGGATTCATTCTGATGGTTCACTTTTTCGGACAAGGCACAAGCATTCAGTTTTCTTAGAAAGATTTGACATTTGTTTTCGATTTTTTATGTACTACTGGTGGCCAATCATTCTTCCAATGAGTTATATTGATTCAGGTGCCTTGATTGGTCGTGGTTACTAAAGATATTTAGGAACGTTGGTAATCATACATTTTGTTCTTAGAAATTTACTTAAACATTTTTCTTTCGAATTTTTATACACTATTGGTGGCTGAAAACCATTAGTTGGATTAATTCGAGTACCGCTAAAATTCTACTATTTTTCTTCAGAATTTTTACGGCAGAACTATACAAATAAAATCCATTCGCTTCCGTCTGAGGTAGTTAGCTTGTAGTTGGTTGCTTTGCTTTCACTGTCGTATTAATTCAAGCAGTGTTGTTTAATTTAACTTCACGTGTACTTTAAATTTACACAGGTGAAGGAAAACCTTGCGTTCCTCTGAATGTGTCTCAAGATTCAAGATCTTACTCTCAGCCAATTACTTCACCTGTGACAGAATTGGTTGAGTCAGCATCTATTTCTACAATCTCTGCACGAGATAGCGTATCTGGTTAGGAGTCCTTAATGTTCACTCTGAGATTGATGTGGATAATATTATCGGTAGGCTCTTCAAATCAAACCGAAAATTAGATTTTGTGATATAACGTAAATATGACTAGAAAAAAATTTTAAAGCGATTTCTTCCGGCTTTTTTCTCCCCCATCGAACATTTTAGTTGTGACCCCCCTTAGGCAGCAGGTCAGGATACGCGACTGATCTAAAGTATAATGCATAAGAATGTAACTGATTTTTTATTTAGTTTTTTACACCTTTTTGATAATTTGTGCAAATACTTCAGTACAATATTAAAAATTACAACAAATTTAAATGAAGTCCAGAAATCTTGTCCTATATGGCGATACTCATATACTTATGTAGACTTGTTATTTCATAATTATGAAAATTATGAAAATTATTTTTTTTAAATATAGAAGCGAATATTTGAAAAGCAAATAATGTTATAAACTCTCGTAAAGTGGTGAGTTCAATATGGTATCTTATATTAAAGGTCATTTATGACTTTTCATTCTTTTAAGAAGGTTTCACATTGCTTCTTTTTTTAACATGATTTCCTCATTATTTGAATGAGATATCCTTTTAATGAAAATAAGTAGTCATCTTGAAATAAGAGGACGTAAAATTAAAATATCATATAAATTTGAATAGATATTTACTTGAATGGCTTCACACAACGGTAAGATGGAAATCCATTTAGTTTCAAGCAGATAGTCTTTTTGGATTAAAACCGTACCTAAGGATTTCTTTATACTTTTGTTCCAGTTTATGCGACTATTTCTCTCAGTGGAGTTTAAGGAAAATACATGTACCAATATTGTTTCCTGTGCCGCCCAGTTCATTAACGTATCCTATCCGCATACTCTACTGCCTTTGAGTTCATAAAATCTCAAATTGCAAGCTTTTGTCATATCGTTCACATACTGATTTTCAGCATCATATATTTGCCATCTCAAAAAACCTAATCAGTCAGTACATTTAAAACTAACTTGTGACCGTTTTCCTGAAGGCGTTAAAAGTGAAATTTTTGTACGGAAAATACCAAGAAGTTGCACGATTTTATCCTTTTTCGAACTAAAATCTAAAACCTTAATTCTCTTAAATTTGGATAAATGTTGTTCTATGTAATTGCAGTAAAAATCAATGTAACTAGTACAAGGTGTCCAAAAATTATAAATGTAATAATAGTTTAGGCATCTGAATATGACTCGAGCTGGTGTTTAGCAGGTGGAGGATAAAAATTAAAAAATAAATTATATGAACAATGTCCTGCTTTATATCACAATGGCGTAGGAAAAGTAGAAAATATAAATTAATCACAAACTTCCGGTAATTTCATACAACTATTGACCTGTATTCTATTCAGTAGAAATTTGGAACTCCAATCTTTTTAACTCGTATATTGGTTATGTAAGAAGATTTTAAATACAGGTTTTAGCACAAGCTAGTCAGAAGCATAATAATAATTTTCAATAAAAATCGAATTACCTTAAAGCAAAATTAAAAATGAAACTGGAACAGATTTTTTTCCGCCATTTTCATTTTATGAAATACATGAATGTAAAATGACTATACTAACTACAAAACCGAAACTTTGAAACTCTTCCATTTATGTCATCTGAAGTATTAAGGATAAGAGCAGCTTGACGTCGGTGCAGTCATATTCTACATTAGCACTTAAATACACGATTTGCTTTCAAAAATTTGTTAATAAAACTTTCACCAACTTTCTTAACAGCATGAGAGCCTTGCAATGCTGCAGACAGACACGAGAACCTGAACGTCTCATAATTTTAATTGACGTCAAATTACATAATGGAGTTCTGGTGTTCTTATCGTGCAATTGCAGTACTGCGGAACAATACAATTGCTCTGACAATGCAACAATTTCGAAAGTTTCTCAACTAGAGATGATCAACTTGTTTGGATTCAACGAAACTTTGCACAGAGGTGGCTTCAAGACAGACCATATCAACAGTCGTAATCAACTTCCGGTGTGGCTGGATAAAGTTGAATTTCTGCCGTCCTCTGCACTTGGATTAAAGCACGAATGCAAGGAATATTTCATTATATTATTGTAAAGGACATTCGTACCTCTGTAGTTTTCGTCTATAAAGTACAATCAAAATGATGGTTTTAGTGGATTTTCGTATTTTCACACACGTCTAGAATATGGAGAGAAAGGTGACTGCGTACAAGTGCCTACATCACCATAATTCAAAATTTGTAGATTCCAGTTTGAAGAGAAACTCTTGCGAAGATAAAAGTTATAAAACTCATAATAAATATGTATATGTAATTCATCAATGCTTGTAGACTCGCCGTTGTAATTATTGAATCCTACTTTGTTTTATATGGGTGTAGTAAGAAAGATTTGCATATTGCACTATGCAAAAGAGTTTAACAAAAATTTCTCGATATTCATTCTGTAAAGAGGAACACAAAATATGTCAAGTTTGTAACATACTGGAGCGCTTCCTGATCCCGGGACGAGTTATGGCAGTATAAAATTGGAATTCCTACGTTCCAAAGTTTATTGCAGGGTACAAAAGTGCTCATTCGCGAGCTGGTCATGAGCAAAGAATAACTAAATAAAAGAAAGGACACAGAAGAGTGTTCCGATTGTTTTCCATTTAAATGTACATGGCGAGAAAAAGAAGGAAGGAAGAGAAAAAAATCAAAAAAAAAAATCAAACACTCTTTGAACATTTTACGAATAACACAAAAAATGAGAATGCGAATTTTACATGCAACGAAATGGATTGGCAAATGATTTATTTTCGTAAATAAGAGAGAATGGGCGGAGTTTTGTGATTTTACGCTCATAAAATGCTCCCGCTTTTTTATGAAAACACGAATTTCAGGAATTGTCCCAATCTTTTTCGCAGAATTCCAATGTTTGTTAGTGTAATCCTATGATATGTGAACAGCACTTTTTCTGTTTACATTTGTTTTGCTCAAGTGGGGAATCTCATGCTGGATTCGGGGAATTTTATTTGACTGAAATTTCACATCTCCTTTTAGTGCGCTGTTTATTGCGAAATTTATCTTTTTCTTGCCAAATGGAGGTAGGGTTACCCAATGTACATTATTATGAATAGTTTGAAATAATTTTGAAGGTATTCAAGAAGATTTTATATCATTCGGGTAATCCTACGTTTTCTCAATTTTTGTTTTTAACTCGTTGTCTCAGTCGCACTACAATAATGCATAACCAAGTTCTTTTCCCCCATTCATGCAAAAGACAAAAGTATATGTGATTACCTCTCTCAGTCTAAAAAACACAGAAAATTTCCAATTTTGTTGGCCTCCTTATATTTATTTATACTTTGGTCATGCGGCTGCTCGCTGCCTCTAAAATGTTCGAGAGCAGGAGCCATTTTATTCAAATGTGGCTCTCACTCCTGAGCAAAATCTCTGAAGCGCAAGTGGTTCGGGTTCGTGCTAATGAGAGTGGGAACTAAAAAAAAATATACTTAAGCGCTCTCGCTCCTAACCCGAGCCGTTACGTTGTAAATATCGCTTTGAGCTTTGCTACCTATTTGCTCGCACAAATGAACAATGTTCTCTCTTTTTTCTCTCCTTGCGCATGAACAATTTTCTTCTTAACTTCTTTTGATTATACTGTTCCTTGCTCATTCTTGTTCAAGTCAAGCAGTGCAGTGCATTGGATTATTTTTAGTAGTATTTCAGAAAGCATAGTTAAAAAACCCAAATCTTGTATATAATATCATTTTTATGATGAGAAGCCGGAGTGGTATAATGGCCCGCTCGCTATATTAGTGATTACCTGGTCAAATATAAAAAAAATTAATAAACTCAAAAGTACGTCTTCCAGGATATTCAAGGATAAAAAGATAAAATCCTTATTCTTGATGTCCTTTCTCACATATATTTTTAAGACAATATATTTTTAGATAGCTCGAAAACCAGTCTTTCAAATGAGCCGTAAATCACTGTCCTAGCGTGAATAGAAAAATATATATGAATTTTGAAAGAAGAGCAGAACAGATTTTTTCGAAATTTTCAAAATGCAATAACTCGTAAAATACGCATTATGTAGGGAAAATTTATAATTCGTATTTTTGTTTCCACAAACCGTCCAAATACGGAAAATTTCAAGAAAATTGGTGATGGTAATGCCACACATGCTATCGTATTTGATATGGAATGACCCAGTAGGCAATTTGATTTTGCCATAAATACATCCAAAAACCATAGTGTGTAAAATGAATCACTACACCCTTATTCTAGTAAAAAACAAAGTGCTTCGTTGTTGAAAAATGTAAACATTTCTCCTTCAGAAACAAAAAAACCTGGGTATTACTCTCTGTCACACACATACTCAATTTCCTTAAAGCTACATGGAATTCTTCCTTCAAAATGTACATTCATTTTTATACCCTAGATCATGATACAAAGATAACAAGGTATGGCCGATTCGAGAGGAATTTTTTGTGTTGCTACGTCATGAGTTAACAATGTCATTTCCAGCAAATTTGTTTTGTATCTTTCGTATTTAATTAACTGAAATACGTTTTGAATATATTAAAATATTTAACAAAACATTAGTTTCTTCGTTTAAATCACTTCGGGAAAAGTACTTATTTGCTAATGGGAAAGCAAAACAATTTCCAAATAGATTTTTTTTTTACTTTGATAAGGACGATTGAAATTGAGACGAAAAAATTTGTGAGAATAGTCGCCAAATGGGGCAAGCAACTAAGTGACATATAAATCGGCCATACCTTATTAATTTTTGTATCATGCCCCAGAAGATGAAATCATAGGGTATTCTAAGTTTGTCATTCCGTTTGTAACCCCTAAAAGTAATGATGTTAGAACAAAATGGATTGGACACGCACGCATAGTATTATAAATTATTTTAAGTTTTGCATGCCCGTCTGTCCGTCTGCCCGTCGGTTCGTCCATCTTTATAATAACTCGAGAACGTCTGTACCTACTTAGAGAGTTGAAACTTAGCACACGGCGTTTTAAAAAAAAACGTAAAATTAAGTTTGAAAATGGGACAAATCGGGTAACTCCTTTGTGGGGTTGCAATACAAAAATTTCGTTTTTCATTATATATTTGGACACTGGCTTAAAACGCGTCAACGTAGATAGCTGAAATTTTGTACGCGGTGTTTTCATAGTGATAGTAAATAAAGCTTCAAAAATCTAGGGTATCATAAGAATTGGTCTTAGATCCATTCTAGCTTTTTTACTTTTTATTTTCAAAAACACCTACAGGTAGGTAATCTTTTTCTATTGAGCATGTCTTCAAGACATTCCTTTTGAATAGTATACACTTGCCGGCTTGGGCTCACGAGTAAGAATGTTTTATTTAAAATATTTTTGCCTGAGGCTTACGAGCGGGAGCAATTTTTCTAGAGTGGCTCTCAACCGTCACAAGCGAGCATTTTAGTAGTACTTCTTAGACAAGTATAATTCAAAGCCTTCAAATTAGATTACTGTTGGGAAGAAATGAATATACAAAAAAAAATTAGGCTCGCACGATTAATGATCACAATGAGCTTATTCACGCAATGGACTACAGAAATTGTTTACATATACATATATATATTTATATATGTTGAGCGGGGAAGTTATATATGAATAAATATGGAAGGGATTAGTTGTATTTGCTTGGCAGTGACAATCATTGTCCCTCATTATAACCCACTCAAACTTTATAAGAGATAAGCGAACACCTTGAAAGATCTCGGGTATATAAATTTAATTTAATTATAAACTATTTGTATTGCGATAATTAGAAGTACAGTAATGGGACAACTAAAGTAGAGTTACTTTGAAAATTGTTTGTGAATATTATAATAATAAACAGTATAATTAAATAAAGGAAGAACTTGTGAATAATATTTGAAATATTGTGTTTAAAACAACGAACTAAAGCCATGCTCGTAACAACTTGTGTCAGAAATGAAATAGAGCTGTGGAATGTGACTTTCAAATTCAAAGAGTGAATAATTTTGTGAAATCTTGTGAAACTTTCCTTCTTTAAGTGTAAGTTCTGGAAGATAATTTTATATTAACCTGTGAATGCACTTGAAAGTGGAGGTGAGGAAGCGGTCATTGCAAACAAGAGGTCTAAAGAATGTTCTAGTCGGGCGACTTAAACAAGCTTTGATAGAGGAAGAAAAGAATCCTGAGACATTAGTTCTCGAAGAAGTACACGAAGCTAAATTGGAGCTTTCTGTCCCGCAGATAAAGAATGCTCTTGGAAGAACAATAGAATGCTTTTGAGGAACAAAATAATACTTTTGAGGAACAAGAGAATTCTCTGGAATCCCGACTAGATAAGCAGAAGAAAGTTAATGAGGAACAAAAATCCCGTTTAAATGAGCACAAGAAATCTATGGTAATTCGTTTGGACGAACAAAAGAGTTCTCTGGAGAATTGTCTAGAAACTCGCTTAGAGGAAGGGAAGAATTTCCTGAAAATCTCGTTAGACGAACAGAATTTCAACATTGAAGGAATCGTGCAGGAACTCTTGACAATTTTAAAGCAGATTTAGAGAAGATGAATCATCGACAACTTCGGCACGAAGGAACTGAATGATCTGGTGCATTAAGAATGAAGCTTCGAATATTTGATAGACAAAATTCATAGCATATTTTAAACAAACAATTCGAAGCAGCTTCCGAAGTAAATGGATGGAATGATGCAGACAAATCTGCAGCTCTGGTATTAGCACTTCGAGGTCCTGCGTCAGAGCTATTACAAACTAAACCGATTGAAAGGCAACGTGATTTTATTTCATTACTTCAGGCGATAGAATTACGTTACGGAGATAAGCACATGCGGAAGCATATCGCCTGCAGTTACGCAACAGGATTCAAAAGCATGGCGAATTACTACACAATTGCAGGATGCTTGTCTTTCATAGCGTAAATGCAAATTTTCTTAATAAAGTGGCAATGAGGCATTTGTGAACGCTATTGCTGACCAAAATTTACAACAAGCAATAGGCTAGCTAGAAAGAATTCAACAGCAGAGGCATTAGCCTATGCATTAGCTTACGAATCTGCCAGAGAAGCTTCTCGGTGTGTAGTACCAGTGAGAGAAATTTCGGTGGAGCAATGTGCAGTCATCAGGGACCCCGCCTTCTCGTGGCATTCTTCGATGGTGGAAATGTGATAGGCTGGGACACCTCCAAACGGACTGCAGAGTCGCATCAGTTCCACTGTTGAGCAGTCGGAAAACATGTAAAAACCAACTTTGGGAGGCAGAAGTTGGTTGATGGAGTCGCCAGGCCCGATGTCATCATTCAGGTAGCCCAGTTGCAGAAAAATAATTGCAGTTTGTTATATATGGAAGTGTAGGAAATAATGCCTGCGCAGCCACAATCGACACTGTGGTTTCGTGATCAATTATTAGAGCGGATCTTGTCAAGAACAAATGGCTTCACAATACCACCAAATATTTACTAAGAACAGCAACTGGAGCCGCAGCACAAGTTTTTGGAGAAATAACTTTGGATATTCAACTAGGTGAACTACTATTTCCTCACAATTTCCTAGTTTCAGACATAATGGATGAATGCATCCTTGGAGTAGACTTTATGACCATATATAAAATAAATTTAGATGTCGGAGAACGGATACTCAAATATGGCAACATAGTAATTCCTATGAGACTAGGAGGAGGAGCAGATTATCCTGCTAAAATAAGGACGATGGTCTGTGAGAATATTATTCTCTCTGCATGCTCTGAGAGGCTAGTATGAACAAAGCATAATGATAACATCGGGACCTGCCGATTCTATCTGGTGGGGCCCAACCCTAAAACAGCTACATCAAACATCATCGTTGATAAGACTTTAGTGAATGCAGAAGGTGCAACGTTAGTTTAAGTCAGAGTGGTCAGCACATCCGAAAATGAGATAAACTAATATAAGGTGCTATAATTGGAAATTGAGACCCGTTTATCAGATTGTTCATTTGGATAATGATAGTAATGTCAACGAAATTAAACCTATACCAGCTACTAGTCAACAGGTTCAGAGACTTCTTTCGGCCAGTGCTTTAAGTAAACAACAAAACAACGATGCCGAAGAGGTGGTCGATGTATTTTCGGAATTATTTGCAATGGATGATGGTGATTTCGGTAAAACAAATCTTATCCAGCAACGGATCAAAACTGGATATTTCAGGCCCATTCGGTAGACAAACAGAACCAGAAGTTGCAGGTATGATAATCTCCATGAAGGAACAAGGAATAATAGAGGATTCTAACAGCCTTTGGACATCATCGGTTGTTCTGGTCAGGAAAACGGATGACAGCACCCGATTCTGTGTAGACTACCGCCAACTCAAAAACGTTACCAGAAAGGATAGCTATCCGTTACCAAGAATTAATGATAAGTTGGATACACTTTCAAGAGCGCAATGGCTTTCCACGAAGACTGGTTACTGGCAAGTGGAAATACATCTCGAGGAACGACGAAAACTGCTTTCTCAGTTGGATGTGGCTTTTGGCAATTCAAAGTTATACTATTTGGATTATGTAATGCTCCAGACACATTCAAATGACTCGTGGAATGTGTTTTACGCGGATGAACCTGGAAAAAATATCTTGTCTATTTAGATAACATAATAGTAATCAGAAGAACATTCGCGGAACATAAAAACAACATACGCGACGTACTTCAAAGACTGAGAGACGCTAAACTGACGCTCAGTACTAATTAATGTGGTCTATTTAAAAATGAAGTTAAATATTTGAGGCACATAGTTTCATCAAAACGAGTAAGCAGAGAGAGAGAGAGAAAATAACACCTGTCAAATATTGGCCAGTTCCAAAGGACAAACATCAATTAAGGAGTTTTCTTGGTCTAGCTACCTACTACATGCGATTTGTGAAAGATTTTGCAGATATAGCAAGGAGCCTATATCAACTTACGGAAAAAGAAAAGTCGTCCATATGGCCGGATGAATGTAACAGGAGCTTCGAAAATTTGAAAAAACAACTCTATGCAACTCCAGTACTGAACTATCCAAAGCTGCGAAGAGCTTTTATATTGGACACGGATGCTAGAAATGTAGGTGTCGGTGCAGTACTTTTACAGGAGGAGGATGGCCAAGAGGTATCAGTAGCTAGCGTATTATACCAAAGCACTTTCAAAATCAGAGAGAAATTATTATACCACAATAAAAGAGCTCTTTGCCATTGTAGATTCAACAAAAGTTTTCCATAAATATGCTTACGGGAAGAACTTTATCCTCCGCACTGACCATGCAGCGCTTAAATGGCTTTTGCGATTTAAAAACCCTGAAGGACAAGAGTCAAGATGGACAGAGCGACTCCAAGCTTGTGACTTTGATATCCAACACCGAAGAGGTCGTATCCATGGAAATTCAGACAAACTTTCACGACATCCATACAAACCTTGCGTTCGGGTGGAAGACAACGGTGGAACCATCGACAGGTTGGGACAGCACAACAAACAGACTCAGATATATCAGCCATTCTCGCTTGGAAAGAAGAAAGAGAAAGACAACAATGAGATCAATGGAATTCCCTTTCACGTTGAATGTGGTAAATTAAAACACAAGAGAGAGGCAACAAACGGCAAGTTATTTCAAATGCAGATCGTCGTGCCAGCATCAAAAGTCAACGATGCTCTAGAAGAAATGCACAGTGGATCATCTGGAGGACATTTGGGGGTGAATAAAACAATTTCCAAAATACGAGAAAGGTTTTATTGGTTAAGTATGCGAGAGGATGTAGAGGAGTGGTGCCGCAGATGCACTGTCTTGCTTTTTATAAAGGGCCGCCATGCAGAAGTAAAGGAGAAATGCAGACATCGCTGCACCTATTCTAGAAGCAGATAAAGGTAACCGTTACTATTAGTTTCTATTGACTATTTCAGTAAATGAATCAAGACGCAGTCACAGTTGCAGAAAAATTAATAACGAATTGGGTCAGTAGGTTTGGTGTGCCTCTTGAAAAGAGTGCCGGTTTGTTAAAAGAGAACTCAGCCCTTTAATTCAAATATAAAAAATTAAAAACGGTGCAGCGTGTAGCTGTAATGTGTATTCTGTAGTGTGAAAGGCTGCAGTGTTACAGCAGAATTGGATAAGGTGAAGCACAAGTAAATTTCAACAGCAAAAGTAAACTCCTGCTTAGATGTAGGATAAAGGTGAAGCAAAAGTAAATTTCCGCAGAAGGAGTAAATTCCTACTTAGACGGAAGCAAAATTTAGGTTGTGGGAGCTCAGAGTAAATTCTGATGTTTTCAGATTATGTTCTGAAATGGGAATGGGTGATTCTGCTGTCACTCGTCGCCTTTTTATAGCCGCTGTGAGCTGCTACGACTCTGCTCCATGATGTGTTGCCCTGGCAAGGAAACGCTGATTTCATGGTTTCATTCCATCAAATTCTGAGTGCGGCGAAACCAACTGACGTGCTGTCATGGAAATATCATTTACTGTCATGATATTTTTGTATATTTATTTATTATTAATCAGGTTCAATCACTTATTGTTAGGGATTGGAGGTGATGAAAGCTCATCATTAGGCATAAGTGTCTTTATATCTTTACATTCTTGGAAGGATGATTACTTGCGTTTTCTTTTTATGCATTTTTAGGAAATACATTGTTGGACGGGGAGCTCATCAGGATCATGAGAGCATCGTGGTAAATTACAAGGTATGGACTGAACACAACATATGGGACAAATCGCGGGATAATCTGTGATAATTAGCTTACATCGGTTCCCCTAGCGAAATCGCTGATACTAGAATCGTATAAATTGACCCTTGTTGGAACTATAAGATCCAATAAACGCTAAATCTGCGCAGAGTTGATGAACACCCGCTCTTGACTAATACGCAGTTCAAACCGAAGCCTCAGAGATAGTTCATGTGATGAAGAAGGTGTTTTAAACCCAAAAAGCGACAAGCTTGAAATAATTCTGTACTGCAATCAGACCAAAAGCGCTGCCGACACCTCCGATCAAATGTGCTCTAACATGTCGTGCTCAAAGAAAATGAGGAAGTGGCCAATGACTATGTTCTATGGTATATCAAATATGGCGTTTGTTAATTCTTATGTGATTGATGCACTGCCAGAATATCCTATCAAAAGGAAATAAGCCACTGAATCGGAAGAAACTCCTGAAAAAACTCAATACGCATCAGACTACAGAGTGAATGACGAAAAGGCTGGATGCTCCCATTTTACCAAGGCTTGTCCAAAGTAATACTGAGAATACACTGCCCAAACGAAGAGGAGCCTCCGACCAAAAAAGGCGTTACTACAATTATTGCACGTCTAAAAGAAAAGAATGTTAAAGGTGACCTGAACTAAGTGTCAAAAGATTGTTTGTGGCCAACACAATGACGTTTGCCATGACTGTCTCTAAATCATATTTGTATACCCTAGATGAAATCTATAGGGGTATACTAGGTTTGTCATTCCGTTTGTAACACCTCGAAATAATGATGGTAGAGCAAAATGAATTGGACACCCACGCATAATATTAAAAGTTATTTTGATTTTGCATGTCCATCCGTCCGTCCGTCCGTCTGTCTGTGCGCACGATAACTCGAGAACGCGTTCACCTAGAAAGCTGAAATTTTGTACACGGACATTAAAAAAAATGCAAAATTAAGTTCGAAAATGAGAAAAATCGGGCGACTCCTTCGTGGGGTTGTCATACAAAAATTTCGTTTTCCACGATATATTTGGACAGTACCTGAGAACACGTCGACATAGAAAGCTGAAATTTGGTACACTGTGTTTTCATACCAATAGCAAATAAAATTTCAAAAATGGGCTAAATCGGGCAACCCCTTGTTGGTGTTGCCATATAATAATTTTGGTTTTTTACATATACTTTGAAAACGGTCAGTCCTAGACATTTTGATTGTACTAAAAACTTCTTTAGAATAAGAAATCCTATGAAATTGGTTATAATCATTTTTTCTGTCCGACGAGCCGTTCTAGAAATATATGCGAGAAACCAATGCAAAAAATCAAAATTGCTCAAATGGGTGGCCATACGAAATTTCATAAGTGCATTCATCTAGGGTATCATAAGAATTGGTCTTAGACCAATTCTAGCTTTTTCACTTGTTATTAGTAATGATTGGAGTTTATTAGTGTAATAGATTATAAGAAAAAATATTTTTTAAATGATAATTTGTACCTACTTAATTGTTCCTATAAAAAGAAGACTTTATTTATGTTATTTTTTTCTAGAAGTCCACTCATTTAGTTTTAAGTTTATAAAATAAGCAAATATAGCATACAATTGTATTTTATTTATAATACGTGCTCAGCCTATACTTTTAAAATAATAAGATATATTTTTAACGTACATAACTAAATAGGATAAATGTATGAAATGTATTGCTATCTTTCACGTATGTCTTTATATGACTATCTATCTAGGATTAAATATAGAAAACAAAATATTCACTTGTGGCATAAGTGTCTATTTGTTTTGGCACAGAATGTTTTTCCGCAACATGATATGAAAGTGCTCGTGTCTTTTTAGTCATGAGAAGTAGTAAATAAATAATTTAAGAATATCGTCAGATTAGAGTGCCCATGTGTATAACTAGGACTGAACTTTTCTACTACTGACGAGAACTTGAGTTTTCTTCTTATTCTCAAAGGAAGTTTTCTGCTTTAAATTCTTGTTAAGTCTGACTACACTTCCGAAGCACATGCGAACACCAAATAGATTCCCTTGGATTTGCTTTAGATATGTACATAAACACAACTTTAAAAACACATTTTCTCAAAAAACTTCCACACCATGGCACCCAACTTTTCTTAGAGAGTTTTCTTGTAAAAACCGTCAGGTTTAATTCTGATACTATCCCAACGGGCGTATAAGCATTTTTTTACAGTCAAATTCATCAGATTTTAAATAGAAAAAAAAACTTTTTTAATACCAAAGTTGATCCTTTTTTAAAGAAAAACAAGTTCGAACCTTTCCCGGATTCCCGATTTAATTCACTTTCGGGTTTAATGTTAAAGAAACAACAATTCGTAGGCTTCACAAAGGAACAAATTCCAAGGAAAGCAAAATGCATGATTGCTGATTGCAGCGCAATTAAGCCGTCGATGGAATGCATTTAAGTCTCCCATATCGCCTACCCTCTTATGCGTCCTGGTGCGATTTTAAGCTGCGGTTACGCCGTGTGCACATTTTGTAGGTTAATTTTTGATTCAACCCGTCAGATACGAACATAATGATATTTGCATGCTAACTGCACTCGTAATTGGATAATTAATAAAAAACTCACGCAAGCCGCCCGACACGATGTAAACAATCACTCACATGAATGTTGGCTCTTTCAATTCTAAAAAAATATTGACAAACATTGGACAGCGTACAATTGGTTGGACGGAAAACGGGCACGCTCGTGGAATAGTGCAGTAATTGGTATCAAAGGTGTGGGCAACCACTGTCTGTGGGGATTATTTTGCGTTCCATGGGTTGTGCCAGGATCAAAAGGATAAGTATCGAGCACGATAGAATTCATCATTTACCGGCAGATATTTCGGTGGTAAGCGGATTACCCCCGGATTGACAATGGGGAGACAGTGGATATGTACAGATGTCAATTTTACCAAGGCTCGGAGAAAAAAGGTTGGGGTAGATTTGATTCCGACAACGATTCATTTCAATTTTGGGCTTTTAATGGCCAGGACGTGTTATCCTCCCCATTTGATTATTAATGTGTGCCTCACTGTGGATGTACATATGTACGTGCCTACATCAAGTATGTGCAATGCAATTGTAAAACGCCATTAAGGTATCAGAAATTACCGAATAAGCAGATTACCGGTTACCCTTTGGGGAGCAGACGAATCAAAGCGATCTCTGGTTAATAGAGGAAGAACCATCATTAAGCTTTCGCTTTACGATTCTGATTCGACTGCTGATTTTGTTGTTTTTATTTTGGTCGCATTTTCCAAACATATCAGATGACAAAGTGGTTTTTAATTAATTCTTAAAGCATACATGTGCTTTATTCAATTTTGTACAGGGGTTTAATTGATTTTTTTTTATTTGATTATGGCTATAAGCGCTTAGGAGAATGGTCTTTAAAATGTCTCCTTTTAGACCGTCTGTAGTAAGTTTTGTCAATAAAACTATCTATTTTAGCTCTGGTGCCGTTCCAATCCAGCTTAATTTGTAAATCTTTCAGGATACTACAATCATCGTACAACAGAATGCGGATTTTCGATTGGGCCAACGAGTTTTTTCAAATATTGTGGAAATACTTCTCAAATTGCATTTTGAAGTGTAAGTGATTCAAACAGATGGACTCAAGAGTGATATTATAGGAGCTGGTTTTCTCAGTAAGAGTTGTTTTCGAAATTAACACACAACATTTCTTTCGGCAACTGTGAGACTGACGAAAAAAGCGGTAATGCTACTGTTATCTAGGTTTCAATGACTACTAACCCTAATAATAATATTAAATTTTTAACCATAATAACTTAGAAGATTAAGGAAGGGGATGATATTTGTCCGAAATTTTCGGGCTTTATATTTATAACCAATTCACCAAAAATATTTATTATTATTTTTTTATTTTTTATTTTTTTGATTCCATGAAAGCACCCTATGAGACGAAACCTCACAAGATGTCGAAATATGTGTGCGTTATGAAGACCTAACATTCTGCCAAATTTCAAATTTCTACGTCAAATCATTTTCGAGAAAAGCATCTGTGACAGACTGACAAACGGATCAAGAATGATTTTATAGGCTTTCCGATTTTTCCTTTTGTTGTACGGAACCCCAAAAACAAGCAACATATTATTAGAAATTTTTAAATCGCTTTCAAAGAAATAAAAAAAAACACTCTCGAATTTTACCTTGCTTTGTTGTTTCAGAGGAATAGATGCTAGCCATATGTCATATTCTCAGTTAAAACAATTTATTCTATTTCTATAAAATATTTACTACTTATACAAGCTGTTTTTGTTTTTGTATTATTAAGCCAAGCTCAAGGGATACGCTATGATCCAAAGTACAGCATGGGAGGAAAGAGATAAGGAAAGTATGATTACATACACTAGATCTAGGCAACAGAGATCGCGTTAAGAAAAATTCCTTCTAGACTTGGGTCCCAAATTGCGTTGTTTTCTATACAGGGTGTTTCCCACTAGGAGGTCAGTACAGCGGGAGGTAATAGTACTCACTTAGACGAACCAAAAATTGTATGGCTGGGGGGGGGCATATCAACCGTTTAGGAGTTACAGGGTGATTAAGAAAAAAGCCAGTTTTACACAAAACACCCTGTATCTTATAAACTACAGGGTTTACGGTCACACTTAAGATTATTATTATATGCAGAACTTCATGGCCTTTCCAACGACTGCTCAACCACCTCCACACCCCTCTCCCATCATGAATTATTGTTGTCTGAACTAAAAATTTCGGATTTTCTTACCTTTTTTTAAATTTAACCTCTATTATTTTTGCAAAAAGGTCGTTAGCATAACTTTTTTTATAAAAACTGTAAGCTACAGACTCTCCTCTTTAATATGACCTATTACACCCAATGTGCTATCTGAAGCTCTTTAAGAGTTATTAGCTCTAAACCTATTCTCAAACCTATTTTCAAACCTATTATCAACGATAATTTGTTCCCTTAGCACGCCATTTTAAAAAATATCGTCTAATTTCGGTGTGACCTGAATAGGTTATGAGTTAATAACTGTTTAACGGCTACAATTAACACATAGGGTTTAATAGGTCAACTTAAAGAGGAGAGTCTACAGTTTATAGGTTTTACAAAAAAAAGTTATGTTAATGACCTTTGTTCAAAAATAATAGAGGTTAAATTAAAAAAAAAGGTAAGAAAATCCGAAATTTTTAGTTTAGACAACCATAATTCATGATTGTAGAGTGGTGTGGAGGTGTTTGAGCAGTCATTGGAAAGGCCATGAAGTTCTGCATACAATGAGCTGCACCCTGTAGTTTATAAGATACAGGGTGTTTTGTGAAAAAACTGGCTTTTTTTCTTAATCACCCTGTAACTCCTAAACGGTTGATATGCCCCCCCCCCCCCCCCTGCATACAATTTTTGGTTCGTTTAAGTGAGTACTATCACCTCCCGCTCTACTGACATCCTAGTGGGAAACACCCTGTATATGCTGGCAGAACTGTTTCTTTCACGTTAAAACAACATTTTGTCCATTCATACAGCAATGATCTTCCGAAATAGGCCAAAGGGCAAGTTGTGTCAAATTTCTTTCTTTTTAAGCGATTTCTAATAAAATTTTGTTTTGTTTTTATTTATGTGGTAGCTAATGCGATTCCCTTTCCAACGATATTCAACTCAATGACATACAAAAGTGGTTTCATGAAACATTATCCAATAATCTTTCAAGTGTGATTCATATCCCCAAAACTTAGTCCATTTTAGACTTTAATTTCGCTGGCTTTTATGATGCAGCCCTAAGTTTAGGTGATGTAAAATCAGTTTTCTGATGTGATAAGTGGTGGTCTTTAGCCTAATCAGAGTATACGAAACTTCTCATTGGCTTTCCAGGATCATCCTATAAAAATTTGAATAACATGAATTTGCTCAGGTTGTAGCGCCTAAATAGATACTGTTCTATCAAGTATAGTCGAAAAATTTTATGAAATAGTTTGTACTATACCAGCAGCTTTACATTTCTCTTCAATTCTACAGCAATTATATGATGATAGTTCTGACAATCTTGTGTTTTGCATTTTGCGTATAGCTTACTTACTTACTTTATTTGCCTTTTAAATTTAATTACACGTGTGACCGAAAAAAAATTCATTATTTGTTATTTATTTATTTATTTATTTATTCAAAAATTTACAGCGATAGCTTACAGACTGGTCACAATTAAACGCTACCGGGATCTTAATAACTAGAAAATACAAAAGTAATATGCATAAGAGTTGCAGAAGAAGATTTAAAACAATAACAAATTTTGAATTAACAAAGCTAGATGCTATATAGATAAGTATTATGGAATTCAATATAAAGTTATTATTAACAGCTATTGAAAATTAGATAAATTACTATCAAAAATTCAAGATAACAGGGAATAATTAAAGGTAAAAAGATTAAAATTAAATAATGAAAGCTTAAGGAAATTTGATGAATCAACAAAAGGGGAAATATACAATGATTCTTGGGATTGAATTATTATTATATAATGGTTACTCTGATTGCGGAGAGAGTGGAGTCTCAATTTCATTTCTGATAACAGTTCTAAATGAGTAGAGGGTACGTCTGAGGATGTCAACATCGTTTAGCAGGTCATTATGATTTTTCTGAATCCTATAAGTAGGAGATTTATAACGCAGCTTGGTTCTGGCAGTAGGGATCTGGAAAGTTAGATGGTGAACGGGTAACTCTAGTTGGATTAACAAAATTAATGCTGCTTAATAATTCCGGGCAACGGATATGGTTATGTATTATCTTAAACAAGAAGATTTCATCTAGGAAAAGGCGCCGCTTTTCGAGGTTAGAGATACCAAATTTTTCAAGTCGAGAAAAATAATTTAGATAACATCCATCCATTTTGTATTGTAGAATTCTAGTAAATTTCCTCTGCACAGATTCAATCTATTGTATATACACACCATAAAAAGGATTCCAGATAGTGCACGCGTATTCGAGGTGACTTCTTATTAAGGAATTGTAAAGGGTAATAAAAGAGGATGAAGATTTAAAAGATTTACAAACTCGGAATAAGAACCCAAGTAATCTAAAAGCTTTGGAAGTAATCCAATAGATGTGTGACTGAAATAATAGTTTCTGGTCGAATATAACACCCAGGTCTTTCAATTCAGTAACACGGTTAAGACAGATATCAGCAATTTTGTAATGGTAATGTATCATATTTGTTTTTCTAGAAAAAGTTAGGGTTTTACACTTGGATATATTCAACGGTAAAAAATTATCCTTGCTCCAGTTCTCTAAAACAAGAATATCTCTCTGTAAAGACATGCAGTCCTCTTCTGTCTCAATAACTTAAAAAAATGTTGCATCATCGGAGTATAAAAGACATTCACTTCTTAGAGGAGGGGTAGGTCATTAATGTAGATGAGGAATATATAAGGACCAAGAATGGTACCTTGCGGGACACCAGACGTTTGTACAAACGGGGTGGACTGATAACCATTTAAAACTACTATCTGGAGTCGTTCACGGAGATATGACGCAAACCATCCTATTAGATTTGCATGAAAACCTAAGCAAGACATTTTTAGTAATATACGAAAGTGCATGATCTTATCAAAACCCTTAGAAAAATCCGTTTGAATAGAATCAACTTTTTTCCCCTCATCAAGTGCAACGGAAATTTTGTTAGTATATATCGCTAAGTTCGTGGCAGTGGACTTACCCGGAAGGAATCCATGTTGTTGAGAGTTGAAAATGCAGATTGTTTGCGGAAGAAGTTGGTCGTAAATTATTTTTTCAAACACAAGAGCAAGACTATTGGAGATGGATATAGGTCTGTAATTTGTTATGGATTTAGGATCATGATTGATTTATATTTGTGGAAAACTTAGAAGGGAAGTCAACTTGAGCCAGATATTCATTGATAACAGTGTAATCGGCCCTGTGAAAGAAAAGTTTATTTGGAGCGCTCACTGGTAATAAGTCATGTCGTTTAAATGAGATATCAACATCGAGAGGTGGATGATGTTGATCGATATGGGAAATTACTTCCAGAGAAGCCGATACCCTAATATAATTTTCGGACAAATTGGACCAGATTAAATCTAGTATTCTAATATTATGATTAGGTATCGCGTTAAATTGTCTTAAATTACATATGTTAGTGTTATTTTGAAGCGAAAATGAAGCAGAATTAATAAAACCAAACATACTTATGCCCATCTCCTCATTATTATAAGTCCAAATTAGGTCGGTTAAAATCACCAGTGACAATAACTTTAGACATTTCAGGAAGTTGCAAATATTTGTCACTAATATTAGAAAAGTTGAATCGAAAATAATCAAGCTTGACGACAACCCAAACATCCTCGTTTTCAGACTCCATTTCAGGAGCGTGTGTGATATTAATGATTTATCAATGTCTATGACACATCCTCCTCCATCCTTATTGGAGGTAAGACTTAGGTTTCTGTCCTTTCTATACACCAGGTAGCGACGATCGAAGAGTTCACTACTTAATACGAAGTCTTGCAAAAAGGTTTCAGTTAATTTGTGGGCCGTCTACGCTGGTGGTTCCAGTGTAATGAATTTTTGGCATTTGTTCTCTCTTAGTGTTCTTTAGCTTTATTTTTGAGAGTGTCAAAGCCGCTGACTGGCTAAGAAGATAGACATCAGGACCACTGGAAACCGATGATAAGGAGGACTTGTATGATGAGAACTTTTAGATGAGTAAGACTGGACTGGACGAGGTCCAAAAGTCAGGCTGGCCGCACTGTCATCAGCATCCAAAGGTAAGGCGGTATAGGTGTAGCAGTAAATAAAATATCTAACTACTGTGTTGTACTTGCAAAAAGGAACGTTGAGCAATAAAAGAATTTCGTTAAATTTTAAATTGAGGCGAGAGTATAGTATGAGAAGGCCCAAGCGTATTATGTAGCTCCGAAGTAAATTAGATTCCATGTAAGTGAATGATCTAGCTGCATGGAATTTCCATGGGGTAGGTAATGTAAAAGTGTGCGAGGGGTAGGATGTAATCTCCTCAGTCAGTAGCTTCAAACAAATTGCATTGAGTGACTAGTGGAAAATTAAATAGTATATAGTGAGTGAAGTTTGAATTCGTTTGAGAAAGGTCTAGGTAATCGTAAGCTGCCTACATGAAGTAACATAATCGGATTACCTGATGACATACTAGGCCGAATCTGTATGAGAGTGTTTTCTACGAGGGTTTATTTGTGTGAGGAATGTGTGCGTGAAGTTTATGCGTACTGTGCAAGAACACGCCTGGTGTACGTAGTCATTCCTCATTCACAGAAAATATTTTAAAGTGACGTGTCTACCTGTTTCTATGAATAAATTAATTTTCAACGATTGAAGTGTTTTTCAATTTTTTAACTTCCTAAGATTTGTCATACTGTAAACTTTTGCTGATTATGAAATAAAAAAATAAAATTAAATTAACTGAATTTTCTATATTTTAAATCTGTTATTGAATCTAAATCTAAATCCTAAGAATTGTTCCTGTAAATACATACTTCTTTTATTTTTAAGAACTCTTCAGTAATGCAAAGCGGAGATTCTTCTTGTGGTATTCCTGTACAAAAGTAATGCCTTTTTTCTTCTGATAGTAATGCGACCTAGAAGTAGTTGTTACTAAAGCTGAAAGTATCAGGATAATTTGCTATCTTGATTATTCGGAACAATCAGGATATCCAGACTAAGCAATAAAAGTTCAAAATTTCCTCCAGATTGCATTGTTTCATTGGGAAAATATAAATTTCATGACTATTTTATTTTCCCAAAGCAACAATGCAAGGAGAGGAGAGGAGAGGAAGACTTTTTGAAGCTTGTTTTCCTAGTCTGGATTTGTATAATTCGAGTCCGATTCCCGAACCGGATAGTTGAGATCCATATCTGGATAGTTTAGATCAGATCCAAATTCAGATATCGAATAGCAGTATGTTACCAAATCCGGATCCAATTTGTACGTCTAGTTATTACTTCGTATAACTAACTAGTTCTAGAATCGATTTGAGGAATATTTGCTTTCACTGCTGGGTTTGGTTAAGTGACCTTGGTACACGAGTAGAAATTTATATTTTTCATCGGCTTATGACTGTTAATCTCTGTATGAGGTCAAAATGACATCTTGAATTTATCTCATTACTTAAGATTGGTTTAAATACCAAGCCTTTTTTAAGAACATTCTGATTTTTGTCACACATTTTACACAAGCTCAGGTAAATTGTGATCATTTCTCTTTTTATATTTTAATATTTTTTATTTAGTTCTTTTTTCATGCTATTTCCACCGCCACGACCAATTGCGATATGTGCGTCGTATAAAATTTGCTATATTACTTCAGCATAAACGTAGCATTTTATTAACTACCTTATTTTACAGGCACAATTAATTTTAATACCCTAGATAAAATCTATAGGGTACAAATACTATGTTTTACACTCCATTTGTAACGCACAGAAATAATGATGGTAGAGCAAAACGGATTGGATACCCACGCATGCTATAAACAATTATTCTGATTTTTGCATGTTCGTCTGTCCATCCATCTGTCTGTTCGTCTGTCTATAAGTCTGTCCGTGCTTCTGTCTCCCCGTCTGTCCGTCCGCACTCTAGAACTTGTGCACTTAGATTACTGAAATTTTGCAAAGGGTCTTTTTTTAAAAAAAAACATTAATTCAAGTTCGAAAATGAGACCATTCAGCCAACTCCTTCGTAAGGTAGCCACACAAAAATTTCATTTTTACTATATATGTAGGACTGCCGAGTGCCTGAGAACGCGTCACTGTAGAGAACTTATATTTAGCACATAGTCTCTTCTTAGAAATAGTAAATAAAGTTTCAAAAATGGAACGAATCGGGCAACTCTTTCGTACGGGGGCCATACAAAAACGTAGTTTTTTAATATATATATATTTGAACACTGCCTGCAACCGCGACTACGTAGAGAGCTAAAATAATGTGCATTGTGTTTTCATGTAATAGTAAATCAAGCGTCAAAAATGGACTAACAACGCCTTCTTGGTGTTGCCATACAAAACTTAGGTTTTTTGCAGTATATGTACGTAAAAAGATCAGTCCTTGATGTTTTTATTTTAATGAACACTTATTTAGAATATGAAATCTTATGAAATTGGTTATAATAATTTTCTCTGTGCGACAAACCATTCTAGAAATATATGCGAAAAACCACTCGAAAAATCATATTTGCACAGATGTGTGACCGTACGAAATTACATACGGGGATTAATCTGGGGTATCATAAGAGTTAGTCTTAGATATATACTAGCTTTATTACTATTCCTATAACCAAATGACTTTGGGTTTTGATTCTTTAGATTTTGTAGATTTTTTAAAAATTCGTGTGTGCTGCCGTTTTGCTGCTAACAGCTTGTTTGATCGGTCTACTCATATTCGATAATTTTCAGTTCTTAGAGGAAACAGATTTCATGCATATAAACAAAAGTACAATTACAACCTAGCAATTAATTACTTACTTGCATCTTGCTTTATTAACTTACAACTTGCTACTAAATATAGTCGGGGTTAAGGCCACACAAAGCAGTAAGGTATGCAAAACTATATGTAATACGGAAATATTCGGTTGGTGTGGATGGGAGCTTTAATATTATAATATAATGCAATACAATAATATAAAGGTTCATGATGTAATCAAAAAATTATATATATTTATCAAAATTTGTGCTGACAGTATAACATCAATTTTAATAAAGCACTTTTACAAAGCACTCTGAAAAACTTTCAAAAAACTTTAATAACTGACACGCGCCACTGTACACCTTTATCGAAAATACTAAACAAGAATTGTTTGGATTGTAGTTTTTTCTTTTTTTGTCAGGGAAATAATTTAGTCTTAGAGTAGATACCAGAGGGACAAGCTGTTTCCGTTAAAAAGATATTTTATGTAAAAATAGAAGAATTTTTCTTGTAAAAAAAAGTGATTGAAAAATATATTTAAAGAGGGAAAACAACAATATCAAAATAAAAGACATTTTAAAATTACATATAATTATTGTTATTTAAAAAACTGTTATTTATCCCTTTTTTATTGTGGTATGTAAAAAAAAATCTTTTTTTTTATCTTAAATTAATTAAGATTCCAAAAAAAATTCCTCCGACAAATAGAAGGAATTTAAAAAACCTAGGTTGGTTCCTTTACCTCTCACTTCTCAACTTTTGCGGCACTGTAAAACTCTAAAAAACAAAAATATAAAAAGATAAGCAAAAAAGTTAATAACTCAAATTGTTTGCTTTGAAACGCTCCATAAAAAACCTTGCTGCATTTTGTCCATAAAATTGAAAATAAACAGGTTATAGCGCCTCAAATTAAAACTTTAGCTTTAAAAATGGAAAAGATTTTGAAATGAAATCTACAGAAATTATTCTAAATTTTAACTTAAGCTTAGTTAAATTCAATTGAATTAATTCACGTGAACACACGAGTATTTTGACTTCTTATTACTAATACAGAAAAATAGTGGCAACCAACATATAAAATGAGGCAAATTAATAACTAAAAGTAAACCTATAAATTAGTTTTGAATTTTGAACCAAAATTGTAAAATTGTTAACTTGATTTACAGATTGACCAATGAAAGCCCTGCCTCGCCAACTATCGAACCAACCCTGGATATACTTCAGTTAACAAATTCCAATTTTTAATAAGCTCCTTGAATTTAACAATCGAACTAGTGCGCTGAACATTTGTCGGCAGACGATTCCACAAACGCGAAGCTTGAACGAAGTAAGAGTCACTTTGAACAGAATAATGGAAAACAGGAATAAATAGGTTAAAATGTCGTGCAGAATTCAAGAATCGCAGTTGATTGCTAAGGTACTCTGGTTTGCCTTTATATCAGGGTGATTCAGATCAAGATACCTTCCGGTATACCCACGCGATTCCTTGAGGTAAGATGATCAAAAAATTGCTCCAATACTCCCCCCCCCCCCCCCACCCCCTAGAAACCTTCCTTTAGGAGTTGTGGCAAGTTGAAGATTTCGCCAACATTCGTGAATCCTGATGGGAATAAATGAGTATAACTTTTGAACCACGCTATAGATTTTGGTTAAAGTTGGCTTATTACATAGCCAAGAATAGTAGCTGTCGACAAGTGTATTAGTCTCTATATTTTAATTAAGCATCTTTAAATTATTCTCAAATGTTTCCAAAATTTTAATTTTTTTACACACAAAAGTTTTTGAAATAAATAACGATATTTATGAAATTTGTGTGTAAAAAAATCAAAATTTTGGAAATATTTGAGAATAATTTAAAGATGCTTTATTAAAATATACAGAGTAATACACTTTTCGACAGCTACTATTCTTGGCTATGTAATAAGCCAACTTTAACCAAAATCTATAGCGTGGTTCAAAAGTTATACTCATTTATTCTCACGAATATTGGCGAAATCTGCAACTCGCCGCAACTCCTAAAGGAAGGTTTCTGGGACCGGGGGGGGGGGGGTATGTGGAACAATTTTTGTTTTTGATCAGCTTACCCCAAGGAATCCCGTGATATACCGGAAGGTATCTTGATCTGAATCACCCTTATAATTTTATGCTCATTAACAGAACAACCCGTTATTATAATTACCCGAATCCAAAGTACGTCGAGGGCTTGAAGATACATTTGCTGTGGATGAAGTTTGCAAAGATGAGAAATGATGATTGAATAATTCAGGATCAATATTGCTGACGGAAATATCTTTGCCGTATACACCTGCCTTATGTAGGTTAGTCCATACATTTCTGGTACACAGATTAGGTGAAAATTTTGCTCCATAGAACTGCTTCTTGGTTGCACGAATTTTAGTATTGACCTTATTTCGTATAACCTTATAGTATAATGGACTTTCAATGGTTCTTAAACGCTGAAATATGCGAAACAAAAAATCTCGTTCTGCAATAAAAGATCTAATTTCAGCTGTGAACCATGGGCAACCAGCATCCATCCTGATATTTCGTACATGTACAGGAGCAAAGCGATCATGGAGATAATGTTTTACTTCATAAAAAATTTGAATCTGATCGTTGAGAGAATAGCGAGCATTAATACGAGCGAAGGGTAATAATTCACATTTTTCATCAAGTGTAGCCATATTTATATTATTATAATTACGAAAGCTAACCATTTTCTAAAGATGACAAATTCTTATATTAAATATCAATATTTTTAAAAAACAAACTACTTGGAGAAAATTCCCTAAAGCTTAAAGATTTTCAAAGTTAAAGGTAAAATAATTCCTTGGCTGAAAGCTCCGAGGTTAGTAATTACTTTACTTGTCTGCCAGTGTATTGTTGTACTGCCACAGTAATGATCAGAAAATATTCTAATTACACCCGCTCGTCGTACAATTTTGCGTAATTAAAGGAGAAACTTCTATGTTACTTTTGTGTGTGGAAAAATTTCGGTGACATCCCTAAGGTCAAAAAATGCTTTATCCTCAATTGTCAGTTTTCATGGTACCGAATATAAACGTCTGCATAAGCATGCAATAGTATACAAGCTCTTAATGATTGGCTTATATTTATCGAATGTTTCTTATCTCGTTCCCTACTTCTGGGGATTCTAATTATTATCAATTTGTTCGGCCAAGAAGTTGCAGTTTTCATATTTATCGGTCAATGTAATAAATTTTGATAAAGAACAAGAGATTTATTACAGAGACCGATTTTGTTTGACATTATTAATAGTGCCCGGGAATTATAAAAATTGACCCATCTAATCACTTGATCCATAACATATCCATAAATAACGATATCTAGACTAGATGCCTAAGGGAAATTTCCCCAAGCTAAAATCTCTTTTAATTGCACACATGTTCATACACAAGGTATTGAATTGAGGCCTCCCCATAACAAGTGCAAATAAGGGAAAAGTCGAACAAGTCCCCGCCAGAGACTCAGTGGGTATAAATTTGAAGTATGAAGAGTTGAATTTCTCGTGATAGCCCATGATAAGATATTCTTTCCAATTCCAACATACATTAATATCAACACATATGTATATTATTACTTAAAAATATTGAACTGGATATTGTGATTTCATTTTTCTATGGTCAGTCATTTCGAAATTTATTGCTCCCAATTAGTTATAACTTATCGTACACGGATAAGATTACATAGTAGCACGATATCAGAAGATTTCATCTAGAGACAAATTAATGTTCTTTCAGAATTATAAAATTAATTCTATTTTTAAATTTATTACTTTTCTTTTTACTAAATACTAACCAGTGCACATATATTTTCTGTAAAAGTGCAATGATTCTTGCTGTGATAAGCCTTCCTTTTATAACAATTCCATTTATAATTTTCAGATTTAAGTGCCATGCAATCAAAACATATGCTGCTTATTGTGATCATATATCTGGGAAACTACTCCACAACTTGCCAACGTACTGAAAATGTAATCAGTCGAATGCGTGGCAACATTTTGCGTAATTTGACAACCACCCATGAATTCGAAGATAACATTGTCACCAGCCGTCTAGATGCTTCCTTCCCAATCCGAATGTTCTATAGAGGATTCAGGGAATTGTATGCAAGGTGAGTATAGGTACTTCAACCAAGCCAAGCTATTTGTGGCTTTGGCTAAGGATGTTAATAGCTTTTCACAGTAGTAGTGCTTAGTGGCTTCTAGTAATGGTTGACAATTTTCCGAGGAATGCTTTATGCTACATACATACATATGTACATATATATATATATATATATATATATAGCTTTATACATACGAGCGTGCAAAGGCATTCAGTGATTATGTTAATAGTAAACTCGAACAAGCTTCTAATGACGCATTAAGAGCGGTTTAAACTGCAGTTATGTTCGTGTCAAGGATTCTAATAATATTCTCTGAATGTACGTGAGCGACTGAATAATGTACTCTTCGTCTGGAAGGTCTAACTGGCATCGTAAATTATGTATACGAGGAGGCAACGAAAGGTGTATAATTACTTTGGCTGGGTTGTGACACTTTTTAAACAGATAAAATCTAAAATTTGTAAAAACAATTTTGAGCTGGTCACACGTCTACTTTTCCAAGCGATGTTCAATTACTTTTGATTTTACTAGCAGACAAATTTAAAGCCTATACACAGAGCAGAAACTGCGAAGTAAAATCAACAATTTCCGGTCAGCAGTGATTTACGGCTACATGAAATACCATGAGAAATGAGAAACGCCCTATATATGTAATGTACATATATACGTACTTATGATCTACGGAAGAAAAATGGAGTCGCCGTAAATTTCTTTTTAAACAAAAACACGTAAGATGTCTATAATATCTGTAGAACATTGCTGTGGATTAAAATTGTTTTAATTGAGACTGGCTTTTAATGGAATAACTTTAGAGTTTAATTAATTGAAAAAGCTAGGGCTGTTGTATACTCCGAAGTCGCAATTTAGTAAACGGGAAGTTAAATAAATTCAAAGCTTTACATTTGCTTTATACAACAATTCGATATTGATCTCTTATCTCTGTAGATACAATCCAACAGACTGTAGGACCAGTTAAAAGCCGCTACACACACTCAAGCGAAATTTTGTCATTGAGGGGCGAGAACTGGAGTTCATGCAATGGAACTACTGACTTAGAATATACTATAAATATACTGTGTCTCAGCTCAGGTATTCTTTCCTCCTACCAGGATATTCCTCATGTAATATATGCGTCAAAAAAATATAGAAGGTATTTTGGGATCTATTCTAGCTTAAACTTTTCGAATTAACCTAAATAATAATAATAAATGTTTTTGGAATGCTTTTATTAATCGTCCCTGTTGGGAACCTTTCTGAACATCGAGGGGGCTTTTGACAGGGCCACCCCAATTCTCTATGTGAGGCAGCTTCGGCGACATGGTGTTGACCGTACTGTAGTGCCATGGATCGACCAAATGCTAAGACGACTTAACTGTGGAGGTGGAAAGTAGAGCCTCTCTCTGGTGGATAGAGGCTGCGCTCAAGGTGGCGTGCTTTCTCCAGTACTCTGGAGTATGTTGGTTGACTCACTCATCACGGTGCTGAAAAATGTGGGATTCTCATGTGAAGCGTATGCGGATGATATCCCTCTGCTCATTTCCAGGCACAGCATGACTGCTGCCTGTGCCTTCATACAACGTGACCTCAGCATTGTTGCGGACTGGTGCACCCGTCATGATATGAAAGTTAACCCAACAAAGACACAGCTTGGTGCTCTTCTCCAGAAGTCGTAAGCTTGGGTACTTTGTTTTTCCAAAGCTTTTTGGACACACTCTGCAACTCTCTCCACATGTTAAGCATCTTGGAGCCTTCCTCGACTGGAAGATGACATGCACGTTGCGGAAAAAGTTAATGCAGCTACGAAGGTCTTCGCCCAATGCAGGAGAGCCTTTGGCTGTACATGGGGCATGAGACTGAGGGTCGTGTACTGGATGTACACCTCGATAGTTAGACCCATGCTTACATATGCCTCCTGTGTGCCGAGAACGGTTGTGGGGATCGCGATCCGGAAGCTGGCAGGCCTGCAAAGGCTCGCCTGCTTGGTTATTACGGACTCCTTGCGATCTACGGCTACTGCTGCTCTAGAGGTCCTACTCAATCTGCTACCCCTGGATCTAGTCATTCAGGCAGACTCCAAATGGGCTGTGTGCAAGTTGCGCTCATGGGGACGGTTGGACTGGCTCTTCTCATTGCACTCTGGCATACGGGCTGGACTTGGAAAACCCTCTGGCCAGCATGCCATGTGATGCGATAGTACCTGAGCCTCGGTTTAGGCGTCGCTTCTCTCTCTGGCATACGGGCTGGACTTGGAAAACCCTCTGGCCAGCATGCCATGTGATGCGATAGTACCTGAGCCTCGGTTTAGGCGTCGCTTCTCTATGAGCTTTCCTGGAAGGGAATCGTGTACTGAGGGAAGTGCCTTATCCAGTATTCCCCAGTCCGCTATAAAAATTTTCACCGATGGCTCATTTACAGTAATGTACAAGCGATCAATAAGTTCGTACATCTAAAGTTAGAGGATATAGAGGAGTTAACATTTAACAACCGTGGTAGCCTTTTCAGATTGTGCCTACTATCACGAAAAGAGATTTTGTTAAGTACCAACAGAGAATTAATATTCTCGTTTAAGAGTCGATGTATAAAAGTTACATCGGCAACCATGCGACGTTTCTCAGGCGATTGCTTATTTAAAAGCTTCAAGCGATCCTCATATCATAGGGCACAAGAATTAGTGAATTATTCCGGAGTAGGTGCCTGAGGGAAAATTGTAGGAAGTCCCGCTGAACAGACTAGATACGGTCGATGTGTGTACCGTAAAATGGAGACCAGACCTGACTAGCTTATTCAAGAGGTGGTCTCAAAAAGCAAGTGTACAAACGCAATGCTTTGGTAGGATTCGAAAACTCTCGGGACCAACGCATAGACTAATGTTTGATACCATGTAGTTAATATAGGAGATGAAATTCAACCTGTGAGCACATTTGACACCCAAGTCACAGACAGAGCCTACACGGCGACTCGAGGAAGCCGAGAACTCACATTCATAAGTAATTGGTTTCCGATTCATGTGGAAAGACATAATCTCATGTTTGTCGATATTCAGTACTAAATTATTGCTTTTGCACCAATTATAAAGTTAGTGAAGGTCACATTGACAAAACAACGGACCCAAGTGACTCCCTTGAGCTACGCCAGAACAAGGTTTAAAGACTCTGGTATCCGAAACAAATTCCAGCAAGTTAGTGGTTGTAGACCTACCCGAAATAAACCCATGTTGTTTAGAAGACCAAATCCTTGCTGAAAATTGATTGCTGAAAATAAATGATAGATTCGAATAATTTGGGCATACAAGATAACTTTGCAATAGGCCTATAAGTAGAAATTTTATTTATGCTACCTTTTTTGTGGATATGTATGGTAAAGAAATTTTTCCATAGCTGCGGGAAACAACAGTTTTCGAACGATTTTTGGAAAATATTTCTCAGCGGAGCTGCCAGTGCAAAGCAGCAAGACTTATAAAACGCTCAACGGATCAAGAGTCACTGTGAAGTCATTTGGAAGCCCATTAATATGATAAAGTATATCATCTTTGGTAATTGAAGGGATAGTGAATGAAACGTTATGGGAGTGGTTCATATGACTGAAGTTCCTATTTCAACGTTGAAAATTTTACGAGGCGAGAGTACAGTCAGTAGGGTAGTATGCGTGAAAGATACCATATGCTCGAATTGGTACTTCTCACGGTAAGATAACTATAATATAGTGAAATAAAACTTGAGGTTTATGTCTGTGTGGGTCATTATACAAAGAAGTTAAGTGCTCATGATAGTCAGAATAAAAAATGTCAGACATAGTCTCTTGGACAGGGGGCGAAAAAGCTAAAATGAAGCTACGAAGGTTGATGAAATTGGAAGTTATGCATGTATGCTAGTAGACCTTATGTGTTGAGTACAAATGATAGCTATAAGATCCAAAAGGTGAAACTCGAAGCCTATCCAGACTTGAATACGGACATATATTAACCTTAACGTGGTGACTTGAATCCGGGCATATCATATCATAACCTTCACTTGGTCCCCTCTGACAGCGCCTAATAAGGGTTGTGCTTGCCTGTATAGGCTAGGTACAAATATTTTTAGCCGTTGCTAATAAGTTCTAGGCGGAGTAGCCAGTCCCGTTACAAAAAGGATATCTTGCATGGTGATACCACTACGGGTATTCATGGGCTGACGGTCATGATTTCGAAAGCAATACCAAATGGGTAGCCCTCCTGTAGCTAACTTGGTACCACGGGGTTGAGGAGCCCTGGATAATTGGAATTATTCACCTCAACTTGAGATAGTCCCTTTATGGGAGCATCGTGGTGGCTGTGGTGAAAGGTGCCGTGGCCCTATATCGCCACAGATTGGATAGGCCTCACTTCGACTAGTAAGTTGATGTCATGTCATGCTCCATTGGCATACTGGCACTCATTGTTACGCACATGAGGGTATTGATTGTCGATAACTAATCCAAGCATGAAGAATCCCGGGAGATTAAGCCATACTTGGCACATGCCCATGTAAAACCAGAAGGGCTTTCTGTTCTGTCCAACAAACTACGACGCAGATCACAATATTTCGAGAAAAGAAACAAAACTCTTTTAATATTCGATAATGAAAATATAAATTTCCTAAATAAAACATTTTTCTTCCTACCTCCGACTTATGGACACTAGGGTGCTTTCGAACAATTCCTAGCGCTACTCATTGAGACCTATTTTTCGATACCTTCACTGAGAGAGCAAGTATCAGGACAGCATAAAAAAATTAATAACCCTAAACTAAAAGAATAAATCTTTACAAATAAGTGAATACAATATCATAATAAAAGAGATAAAAATAAAGAAAAAATAGGAGAAAAATAATATGAAATATAATTATATAATAAAGGATAAGTTTGCTCCGTAGTAAATAATTTAAATGAATCACAGAAAGGCTGAGAGATACCAAAAATTCCTACTTTATTAGGTCCCTTACGCACCTGAATATACTCTAAAACTTTACGTAAAAAAAAAGTTAAAATAGCTAACCCAACTAATACATAAGTATTAATATTCTAATATATAATAATAACGGCTACCTCCGACTTATGGGCACTAGGGCGCTTTCGAACAATTCCTAGCACTACTCATTGCGACCTATTTTTCGATACCTTCACCGAGAGGACAAGTATCAGCCAGAAAAGCACTTTATATATCAAAAAAATGTAGACAAAGTAAAATTCATACATTCAAATTGTCTGTTGAAAAGACGTGCCATTGATGAAATAGGCTAATTCATAGTTAGTAGTTAGTATTGCGTTGAGGAACTAAGAAGAAATTATGATTCTCCAAGAAGCTCTGGTACGACTATTTCTAAAAATTTGGAGATGCTTTGCCTATTTTTTAAACTAGGGACTATTACGCCTCTCGATGAATTCGGATGAGCTCAACAATGATATATAAGCAATTTCTGCTTTGTTGTTAATTTTTCACGAATTTAAATTAATTTTATGTATTGCTAAATTGAAATAGTATTATAGGGTCAAGCGATCTCCGTTTGAAAAGCTTTATTAATTATTAATTGATACATCTTAAAATAATCGTATGATAGCTAAATTTGTAAGAGCATTATGGGGTCAAGCAGTACCTGTTGAAATAACTTCGATATTATAGCATTCTTCACCAGCTCTATACCGACTCTCTTTAAAGTTTTCCGAACGTAATCGACTTCTGTTCTGCGTAAAAGACAAGGTCAGAGAGAATGATGATGGTAGCTCGCCAATCTGATGTCTGAAGTATTCGTGCACGCTGTCTGATTTGGGAAGCACTATAAATGCCCCTTTCGATAATTCGAAACCTGACGAAAGTAGAACTAACTTCGATCAGTGTTGGACAGCCTTGCGATCTATGACCCGGAAGTGGCAGATGCGGCATGTTTTTTTCAGAGCGCTCTTCGTTTTCGAGTTTTGAGACAGAGCACATCGGCGGCAGACAGTTTTAAGGAATTTTGACTTTGGTCGTGGATTATCGCTAATAATCGACGACATCGACAATTAAAAAGAGTTTCGGTTGTGCTGGGAAGATCCATTATCGTGGGACAAATTAAGATCAGGAATAAAATGAGATCAGGTGATGTGTTATTATCATTTTTTTCCTATAGTGAAATTCGTGGTTTTGCAATATTCAATTTTGAGAGTGATTGTCGGTACTGCTTCCCCCCAAATGTTCAAGCATTTCTAAATTTTTGCAAGTTTTTGTTAGTTGGACTGTGTCAAAATTTTTTATCTCTTATTCTAATAAAGTTGCCATTGAATTACTGAAATAATTGTTGAGTTTCATGGTATCCCTCCTAATTGAACAAAAACCATGTGACGCCCAAACTAAATAAAAAAAAAAAAAAAGATCAATCTAAAGTAAAATAACCCCCCCCCCTTCCCTCTGAGCTCCCAAACAGGCCAGAAGAGCCCACTGTTACGTCGTTGGCGCCCAACGTGGGGCCAAATCAGTAAAATTCAATATTCTGCATGTGAATAGGAATATCCGAACAAAAACAAAAACTTGCAAAACAAAAAAAAATTTTATATTCTCATCAGTATTTGAGAGAACGGGGCGAAGTACCTACTGTGTTGTTAAAATTTCTATTTTACCGAGACCAGCTGTACTGCAAACAGAAATTGGGTCAAGTTCAATTTTTTGGTCAATCCATGCTACGTACATATAATACTTAGTTCGCGCAAATGAAGACACATTTTAGGTGCAGCAGGAAAAAAAATCGTTTCACCGAGCCGACTGTCCATTGTGATCCACAGCTGCTGATAAGATAACAATTCATCGATCAGTCGATCAGTAATTGCCTGTAACTTCAGCTCTTTGGTGTATTTTCAGATAGTTTAATAATTTTTGTCTGTGATTTAATCTCGAGAAAGCAAGAATTCCGCCAATTATACGGGCATGATATTTAGAGTTACTTGCGTACTTGCATAGTTTATATGATTTGAAGTACCTAATTGGATTTGAAAGCTTCTTTGTAGCTCACTTTTTCAGTTTGTGAGCGATTTCATACGAATAACCTTATTTTTTGTTACTCTTTTATCGAAGTGCTCGTTACGATAAGTTTAATACAGCAAACGTGCCATACAATAAGTGTTAAATTGTGTAGTGCGAGCTTTCTGCAGAAAAGTCCATAACCACAGAAATACTCTGGGATATATCCTCGAATGAGAAAATTTTGTACTCCGCTATTAAAGCGATTGTTTGGATAGATTCGATGCAGCGAAAGCGTGCTTCTGTATAGTAGGGTTAGTGCGAATTTCCCGCAGGAAAGTCCATTGCTTAAAATTCTGTGTTTTGAAAACAATTTTTTTTTCCTGGGATAATTGTGTTTTATTTAAGTGAAAAATTCCTATAAAAATAGTTATATATACATATATGTATATATCGTCCGGATATCAATTGTCCCAACGTTGTCGGGTCAACATACTGCTCCTGGAATGGAAATATAAGGTAAAGAAATACTTACGTTCAAATTAAAAACATTTAAGCTCGACCATATTATTATAAGTACATTTACATATTTACATATATATATTAAATACTTACATATAAACAAAATTGGATTCATTTGTACTAGTTCTCCTATATTGAAAATATTTAAACTCGCTCATATTTGTTGTGCCTAGACTTATCAACAGAATTAGATTTATTTGTACTGGTCTTCTAATATTTTATTCATCGCGTACTTAGTAAACAGTGCGGATTTGAGGAAGTTATGAATGGAAAGAGCTCTAAATACCTAATTAATGGCAGTAGTTGTTGGTATTATTAGTCGAGTGGTGTATAAAGAAATAGTTCCAGACATTTTTTTTATTACCTTTCAGTGAGTGTATTTGTTATCACAGTACGGCGTTGAATTTCATTTGATAAGACGGAAGCGTGAGATTGGGTGTTGTCTTTTCTTAGGGAAATATTTGGCATTTAAATTGAAGGAGTCGTTTACACTTCCTCCTAAATTTGTTTGTCCTCTTTATTTGAAGTTCTGCACTAGTAAAAATTTGCTGAGTGTACGGCAGTTTATTCTGCGGGAATTGTTTCAATACGTAAAATGCCATACAGAATGGAGATAAACAGATTAAGTCAAGATGAACTCGCTTACGAGTTAGAAATTCGAGGTATGCAACCCGCCTCAGTAGAAGAAATGCGAATTTCCTTCCGTGCCGCGCTAAGATCTGAAAAAGCTGGCAAATCTTTACTGAGTTCACCATACCCGATTGATTTTAAAACTGATAGAACAGCTTTAGATAAAAAGTTAGAAGGAATCACAAAACTATTAGGTAATTTCCAAGGTGATAGGGATAGTTCGGAATTTAAGAAAATGGAAACTAAATTAGAATGGGCACTTAGCAGGCATGATAGGATGGAAGCTACAGATGCTGAGGAAATAAAAGAAAAAGCTCGTATTAAGACTGATTTAATAGGCGGGTTGGCTTTCCTACAATCGAAGGGTGAAGGGGAGAATCTTTCTGAAGAGTTAGGTTCTGATGAAGGCGATCTACAAGTTAGTCAATCTTTTTTAGGAGCTTCATTTCAACGCAGCAAACCCGTCGTGCCCCTGTATAAGTGGGACTAAAGATTTTCTGGAGAGACAGGGCTATCTCTCAAGTCATTCCTGGAGAGAGTCCAAGAGCTCAGCGAAGCAAGAAATGTTAGCAAGTCCCAGCTATTCAAGTCTGCATTAGATTTGTTCACTGGCAGAGCTTTAATTTTGGTTCAGGGCCAACAGGAGTAGAATGCAATCATGGGCAGACCTAGTAAAAGAGCTTAGGCAGGAATTTCTTCCTCCCGATTATGATGATAAGTTGATGGAGGAGATCAAACGGAGAACTCAAGGTAAGGACGAAACCATGGGAACATACGTCGCAGTAATGACAACTATGTTCTCTCGTCTGATTTCACCCCTTACTGAAAAGCAACAGTTGAGTATTTTAACAAAGAATATCAGCCCATTCTACCAGACTCAGTTAGGTCTTAGCGAAGTGAATACACCTCAGCAATTAGTCGATTTAGGTCGTAAACTGGAGTCAGTTCGAGTTTCAGCGGAAGCTTCTGTTCCTCCTCCTCGTCGCTCAGGCCAATTGCTTGAGCCGGATCTAGCATATGTGACCACAGCTCCTATCTCTGCCATAGCTAATAATTCTTTTAATTCGAATAATAACAGGTATATATGTATGAACTGCCATGGTGAGGGGCATAGTTTTAGATTCTGCAGGCAACCGAAGAGATGTTTTGGATGTAGAGCAGTGGGTATTTTTCGGGCAGCATGTTCGAATTGCAACCCTCACGGAAGAGCTCAAGGCGAGCAAGCAGCTAATCGACGACCTGGAAACGAAGCCAGCGCTCAGCAATAAGCGGTGAGTTGGGCCCCCGTAGAGAGTTAAAGACCGCGAAGACAAAAAACATCAATTTGCATAAGGCTGGCAACATAGCGTTGTCATTAGCCAGCGTTCTTCATCATGTAGAAAATGACTCACGGCCATACTTAAGGATCTCGATTTTGGGTTCAGATATGCTAGGATTATTAGACTCTGGGGCGACCCGCACTGTATTGGGTGAACATGGGTGGAAGTTAATTAAGGGCTTAAGCTTAGTAGTCGATTCCTCAGGCGCTCATTCCGTAACACTAGCAAATGGAGATAAGGTGAATATTCTTGGGGAAATAAGTCTTCCAATCCGTTTACAAGATACCGTTAAAATTCTGGACGTTTTAGTTGTCCCAGAATTACCCATAAGTATAATTTTAGGAACAGACTTCTTCAAGGCTATGGGTATTTCACTTGATTTAAGTAACGATACGTGGTCTTTTCCAAATAACAGTCTCCCTCAGTTGTGTTCGTTGGAAAGCATAGATAAGCTTACACTGAACCAGAGAGAAAGGTTAGAGATTTTCTTACGCACGGTGGAATCTAAAATGGGTAAGGGATTAGGATGTACCAATCAGGTGGAACACATTATTAGGACAAACTCCCCTCCGATCAAACAAAGATACTATCCTGTATCACCCGCCTTACAAAAGGTTATAAACGAAGAATTGGATAAGATGTTAAGAGACGGAGTGGTAGAACCATCGAAAAGTGCTTGGTCATCGCCAATTATTCTCGTCCGCCAGAAAGACGGAACATATCGCTTTTGCATAGACTATAGGAAGTTAAACACAGTCACCATAAAGGATGCATACCCACTTCCTTATGTTTCGGCTACTCTCGACCGTTTAAGGGATGCTAAATACATGACGTCATTAGACATCAAATCTGCCTTCTGGCAGGTCCCGATGGCCAAAGATTCCAGGGAATACACTGCGTTTACTGTACCAGGGCGAGGGTTATACCAATTCAAGAGAATGCCTTTCGGCTTAACTAATTCTCCTGCAACGTGGCAGAGACTGATCGACAGGGTCCTTTCTAGTGAGTTAAGCGATTACGTATTTGTTTATCTAGATGACGTGATTATCGTTACTCAGACCTTCGATAAACATCTTGAAGTCCTAGAAGCAGTTTTTGACAAGCTACGTAAAGCCGGCCTTGTATTAAACTATGATAAATGCGAGTTTTGTAAACCCGAATTACGTTACTTGGGCTATTTAGTTGGTGAAAATGGGCTGCAAGTGGACCCGGATAAGGTGAAAAGTATTCTTGATATTCCAGTCCCCAAAACCGTAAAGGAAGTCAGGAGCTTTATAGGCGTAGTATCTTGGTATCGGCGCTTCATCCCAAATTTTTCCGATCTCCTCATACCGTTGACAAGCCTACTTAAAAAAAAATAAGAAATTTGCATGGAGTTCAGACTGCCACGAAACCTTCAAGCAGATAAAGAAAAAACTGGTGAGTGCTCCTATTTTGACTTGCCATTTTACGTGCATACGGATGCGTCCGGATATGGAATTGGGGCAGTTCTTACTCACAAAGTTGACAGCAGCGAGCATGTAATAGCGTATTTCAGCCGTTCTTTGACCCGTACGGAAAGAAATTATTCTACAACCGAACGTGAATGCTTGGCTGTCTTATGGGCAGTAGAGAAACTTCGACCATATTTAGAAGGCACAAGGTTTACCGTGGTTACGGATCATGCTTCTTTGGTTTGGTTGGGAAACCTATAGGACCCAGCAGGCAGATTGGCTCGGTGGGCTGTAAAAATGCAGCAATATGACTTCGAAGTTGTTCATCGTAAAGGAAAAGAGCACTTAGTGCCCGATTTATTGTCAAGATCCGTTCCAATGATTGCATGTGTAACCGGTAGAGACAGTTGCGATAAAGACGAAAGAGATAAATGGCATAAGAAGATGCAAAACCAGGTTTCAGAGAATCCTGAGAAATATCCTGATTGGCGCGTAGATAAAGGAATCATATGGAAACACGTACAGGTAAAATATCCCACTTTGGCAATAGAAGGGGATAATTGGAGAGAAGTTTTGCCAAAAGAAAGACGTCTAGAAATCCTACGTAGGTCACACGATCTTCCAACTTCTGGGCATACCGGGGTGAGCAAGACTTTCGAGCGTGTAGCACAAAGATACTACTGGCCAAAAATGAGAAGCGACGTTTCATCTTATGTCCGAAAATGTGAAGTCTGCCAGCGTAACAAACCCGATCGCAGGAGACCAGCTGGCCTTATGGCAACTAGAGAAAATGCCCAATTGCCATGGCAGACCATCTGCGTCGATTTTGTAGCTCCCTTGCCAAGATCCAATCATGGCTATGTGTATATACTCACGGTGATCGACCAGTTTAGCAAATTCCCACTGTTGTACTCGCTTCGTTCAGCTACAATACAATTCCTCGAAGACTATGTGTTCCTAGTATTTGGAGTTCCCAACTAACTAATATGTGACAACGGGGTACAATTTAAAAGTCGCGAGTTCCAGAAGTTTGCAACCACTTATGATGTCACGATAAAATATACGCCCTTTTACCATCCTCAAGCGAACCCCGCTGAAAGGACAAACCAAACGGTTAAAGCGATGTTGCGAGCGTTTGTCTCAGACAATCACAGGGAATGGGATAATCACTTAGCTAAAGTAGCGTGCCCTATTCGTACTTCCGTCCATGAAGCTACTAAGTTAACTCCATATTTTATCTTGTTCGGCAGAGAAATGGTTATGAGAGGTAGTGAGTCTAGAATCTCTTCACCGAGCAGTCGTATTACTGACCCACTGTTACATTCCAAAGGTTTAGAAGAAGTTCGGGCAGATGTTAAGAGAAGGCTAGATAAAGCAGCTCGAGTAGGAAAAAAGTTTTATGATTTGCGAAGGCGAGATGTTGTATATTTTCCAAATGACTGCGTCTGGAGGAAAAATTTCGTCTTATCTGACGCCACGAAGTATTTTAATGCAAAGTTAGCTTCAAAGTATATCGGACATTTCCGAGTATCACGTCGTTTGTCTCCATGGACATATGAATTAGTAAATGAAAACGGGAAATGCCAAGGCGTTTGGCACAACAAGGACCTAAAACCCTATTCCTCCAAAGAAGCAATTGATTGACGCGATGTGTGAGTAGGTTTTATTAATGAAAAGAAAAATCGGTTATCGTTGAACAGTGTGTTGTGGAAAGGAGAATTACTTATTTGCATAACTGTACCTACTAATTTTTTGGATAACGAATACTTTCTTTATTTTTGTTTTGTTGCATGGTGTTGTGAAGTCATGTATAAAATTTTGACTTGGATTGCAGGATGTGTGCTTTTGATTTGGATAGCGGCAGCTGGTTGGTCAAGATCAATTAAGATTCCAGCCAATGCAGCAATTTTTTTTATTTTTGTTTTTTTCTTTTTTCCTTTCAATTTTGGTTTTTTTGCTGCATTTACGTTTTCTTTTCCGGGGTCTGGAAGGCGAGGAAGTTCTATGGCTCATTGCGGTTCGTTCAACACTCCCAGGGACAGACCGAGAACACTCACAAAGGAATGTAAGAAGAAACTTGGGCCGCGTTTGGGACGTCTGAATGAAAGTCTTGTGTTCGAGAAATACCTTCAAGTAGGAGGTCTTCACTTAGTCAATATTCGTTTGGACTCGTAAGTTTTGAGAAGATTTCGGAGAAATCTTCTGGAAGATGGGGAGGAAATATTACGCCTCTCGATGAATTCGGATGAGCTCAACAATGATATATAACCAATTTCTGCTCTTTGTTGTTAATTTTTCACGATTTTAAATTAATTTTATGTATTGCTAAATTGAAATAGTATTATAGGGTCAAGCAATCTCCGTTTGAAAAGCTTTATTAATTATTAATTGATACATCTTAAAATAATCGTATGATAGCTAAATTTGTAAGAGCATTATGGGGTCAAGCAGTAGCTGTTGAAATAACTTCGATATTATAGCATTCTTCACCAGCTCTATACCGACTCTCTTTAAAGTTTTCCGAACGTAATCGACTTCTGTTCTGCGTAAAAGAAAAGGTCAGAGAGAATGATGATGGTAGCTCGCTATCCTGATGTCTGAAGTATTCGTGCACGCTGTCTGAATTGGGAAGCACTATAAATGCCCCTTTCGATAATTCGAAACCTGACGAAAGCAGAACTAACTTCGATCAGTGTTGGACAGCCTTGCGATCTATGACCCGGAAGTGGCAGACGCGGCATGTTTTTTTCAGAGCGTCCTTCGTTTTCGAGTTTTGAGACAGAGCACATCGGCGGCAGACAGTTTTAAGGAATTTTGACTTTGGTCGTGGATTATCGCTAATAATCGACGACATTGACAATTAAAAAGAGTTTCGGTTGTGCTGGGAAGATCCATTATCGTGGGACAAATTAAGATCAGGAATAAAATGAGATCAGGTGATGTGTTATTATCATTTTTTTCCTATAGTGAAATTCGTGGTTTTGCAATATTCAATTTTGAGAGTGATTGTCGGTACTGCTTCCCCCCAAATGTTCAAGCATTTCTAAATTTTTGCAAGTTTTTGTTAGTTGGACTGTGTCAACATTTTTTATCTCTTATTCTAATAAAGTTACCATTGAATTACTGAAATAATTGTTGAGTTTCATGGTTTCCCTCCTAATTGAACAAAAACCATGTGGCGCCCAAACTAAATAAAAAAAACAAAAGATCAATCTAAGGTAAAATAACCCCCCCCCCTTCCCACTGAGCTCCAAAACAGGCCAGAAGAGCCCACTGTTACGTCGTGAAGGGTAACGTAACAGGACTTATATTGATCACGTAAAAGGAAGGACTACCATACCATGACAGTACAGCAAAGCTGCTTTGTTATGAATAAGTTTTTAACTCATTCGACTACCAATTCACGATAGCCAGCAGCTTCAGGATATTCTTTAAGGGATAGGCAAATGTAATGGGTAATTCAAGTTTTATCAGGTCTAATTAATGGGAGTATCTGAAGTATAAATAAATATATATTTAAATATATGGCACTCCACATATTTATATTGAAGAGTGCAATTAAAATATATCGTAAATCAAGACATCGAAAAGCTTAAAAGTTTGCGAGAAGCATCACTATTAATTTATCGTAAGCGGAAATAGTATCAGAAAATAAGGTAAAAATAAATAAAATAAATAATACAGAGCGGATGCGAACAAGACTTCTATAGAAACTATCAAGGAAGTATGGGATATATTCGTAGCTTAAGACATTTTGTAGAGAAGTCACGAAGCTTTCGTGAATCAATAAGACCAATTTCATTATCATAAAATGCCGTTCAGAGAAAGTCACTTAAGAGATTAAAAATTGTAAGAGAGTCAACACTATACAGCCCAGTTACGCAAATTTTATTCTAAGTAAATAATATTTTGTGTGCGCAAACTAAAATAAACTAAAAAATCAACCTTATTGTTGAAAACGCAACACCATTTCCAAGCGTTATTTTTTAAGTTGTTACGGTGCTTGGAAAAGCTGTTGATCCAGTTCATAAGCATAAGGCGATTTGATGATACAAAAGGCACACATTGTATGAGATCTGCACTGTAAATTGAGAATTTCGAAACTGTGAAGATGCAACTCCGTCAGCTATACAAATACTGGAAAAATATTGTTACGAGCGTGGCCTTAATTCGTTATTTAAAACACAATATTTCAGATATAATTCAAAAGTTCTTTCTTTATTTAACTTTACTGTTTACTCTCACAAATTCACAAATAATTATCAAATCAACTCTTTATTTATCGCTAGTACTGTACTTCTAATTATCGCAATCCAAATAGTTTACTTCGTTCACTTCGCTGCCTGAAATAATACTCGCCTCCTGGATGTGAGCAGCGCCGTATTTATACTCTACGAATTATCCTAGAACCTTCCTGAACATTCCATTCTCCAAACCCAGTTTACTAGGATGTCACTAACCTAAGGTTATTTCCATTTCCAATAGATGTCGCTTGAATCACTTTGTGGTGCGTAACACTGCCCACTTCTTAAAATTGTTCGTCCCGAACAACAGGTGATCCACGGCCTTGATGCTCGCAGTATTGACTTAAACGATCTAGATGAATGATTTTCCGTTTGCCTCTTGTACCCCGCTGAATCCTATATACTACATCATTTATTCTAGTCACGACTGAATACGGTCTTTCCCAGTGTTGTTGTAATTTGGGAGAACGTCCCTTACGTCGTTTCGGGCTGTACAGCCAAACAAGGTCACCTTCATTAAATCCTGCGGAGTTAGCACGTAAGTCATAGCGAGTCTTCATCCGATCGGTATTTATTGCTAATTTTGCTCTCGTGACTTCGTGTACATCAGCTAATCGTTGTCTAAGTTCCGATACATAATCGTCTGGTAACTTTTGTTCACCTGTGGGTGTACCAATCTTTAGATCGCTAGGTAAACGCATCTCCTTTCCGAATATCACTTTTGCTGGAGTTTGTCCGGTCGTGTTGTGTACAGCTGATCGATAGGCCATTAAGAACATGGGAATATATCGATCGCAATCGCGTTGGTGATAGTCGACCACTTTCTTTAAATGCTCGACCAATGTTCTGTTGAAGCGCTCTACCATGCCATCAGATTGTGGATGTAGAGGAGTTGTTCTGGTTTTCCTTATTCCCAGAACATTACACATCTCTTGGAAAGTCCGTGATTCGAAGTTCCGTCCTTGGTCCGAATGAAGTTCATGAGGAACACCAAAATGTACTACCCAATTCATTATTACTTGATCCGCTACTGTGGTAGACTCTTGATTGGGAACTGCACAAGCTTCAGGCCATTTACTGAAATAGTCAATAGCAACTAATATATAACGGTTCCAGTTATCTGTTTCTGGAAAAGGTCCAGCGATGTCTACGGCTACATTATACTTATGCATTTCTCCTCTACTTCTGTGTGGTGGTCCTTTGCAAGAAGCACAGATAGTGCATCTGCGGCACCATTCCTCAACATCCTCTCGCATATGTAACCAATAAAACCTTTCACGTATTTTGGAAATTGTTTTATTCACCCCCAAATGTCCTCCAGATGATCCACTGTGCATTTCTTCTAGAACATCTTTGACCTGGGATGCTGGCACGACTATCTGCATTCGGAATGACTCGCCGTTAGTTGATTCCCACTTGCGCAACGTGAAGAGAGTTCCATTGAGCCCAGTAGCTCTTCAGTTTCTCACTCCTCTCCGAGATATTTTGCCATTGTGGTCTTTCCATGGAAGAATAGGTGATATGTCTGGGTCTTCCCGTTGTGCTGTTCGCAAGCTCTCGTTGTTCCAAGCTATCGATGGTTCCACCGTCCTTAGCTGTATTGTTGCTTTTGTTTCTTTTTCTTCCAGCCAAACGCAATGCTTGCATTCAACTTTGCATGGACGTCGTGAAAGGGCGTCTGCATTTCCATGGATACGTTCTCTTCGGTGTTGGATTTCAAAGCTTGGAGTCGCTCTATCCATCTCGCCACTTGCCCCTCAGGGTCCTTAAACTACAAAAGCCATTTAAGCGCTACATGGTCAGTGCGGAGGATAAATTTCTGCCCGTAGAGATATTTATGGAAATGCTTGGTTGAGCTTACAATGGCAAGTAGCTCTTTCCTTGTAGCACAATAATTTCTCTCTGATTTTGAGAGCGCTTTGCTAAAATAAGCTACTGGCACGTCTTGACCTCCTCTTCCTATGAAAACACTGTACCAATACCTACATTGCTGGCATCCGTGTCCAATATAAACGTTTTTCCCAGCTTTGGATAGTGAAGCACTGGAGTTCCACAGAGCTGATGCTTCAAATTTGCAAAACTCTTGTTACATTTATCTGAGCATATGAACGGCTTTCCTTTTTCTGTAAGTTGATGTAGGCTCCTTGCTATATCTGCAAAACCTTTTACGAATCGCCTGTAGTAAGTAGCTAATCCAAGAAAACTCCTTAATTGATGTTTGTCCTTTGGAACAGGCCAATTTTTCACAGCTCATATCTTCTCTGGATCAGTTCTTACTCCTTGTGATGAAACTATATGCCCCAAATATTTTACTTCATTCTTGAATAGAGCAGATTTATTCGTACTGAGCTTCAGTTTCGCATCTCTCAGTCTTTGAAGTACGTCCCGTAAGTTGTTTTTATGTTCCTCGAATGTCGTTCCGAACACAATTATGTCATCTAAGTAGACAAGACATGTTTTACAGGTTAATCCTCGTAAAACACATTCCATGAGTCGTTCGAATGTGGCTGGAGCATTACACAATCCAAATGGCATAACTTTGAATTGCCATAAGCCACTTCCAACTGAGAAAGCAGTTTTGTCTTGGTCCTCGGGATGTATTTCCACTTACCAGTAACCGCTCTTCAAATCAAATGTGGAAAACCATTGCGCTCCGGAAAGTGTGTCCAATGTGTCATCAATCCTTGGTAACGGATAGCTATCCTTTCTTGTTACATTATTTAGTTGGCGGTAGTCCACACAGGGTGCTGCCATCCTTTTTCTTGACCAAAACAACTAGCGATGTCCAAGTGCTGTTAGATTCCTCAATTATGCCTTGTTCTTTCATGGAATTTATCATATCTGCAGCTTCTGGTTGTTTGGCTAATGGTAGCCTTCGTGGTGTTTGCCGAATGGGCCTGGAATCTCCTGTATTGATCCGATGCTGGACAAGATTTGTTTTGCCGAAATCATCATCATCATTCATTGCAAATAATTCCGAAAATTCATCGATCATCTCTTTGGCATCGTTGTATTGCTGTTCACTTAAGGCACTAGACGAAAGAAGTTTCTGAACCTGTTGAGTAGTAGCTTGTATACGTATTGCCTCCTTAATATTACTACCATTTTCCAAATTAACAATCTGATAAACAGGCTCACAATTTCCAATTATAGCACCTTCTTTTAGTTGTACCTCATTTTCGGATGTGTTGAGCACTCTGACTGGAATTAATGTTGCGCCTTCTGCCTTCACTAAAATCTTACCAACGATGATGTTCGATGTTACTTTTGTAGGGTTAGGCTCCACCAGATAGAATCGGCAGGTCCCGAGTCATCAGTAAGCTTTGTCCATACTAGCGTCTCCGAGAATGCAGAGAGAGTCATATTCCCACAGACCATCGTCCTTATTTTTGCAGGATAATCTGTTCCTCCTCCTAGTCTCATAGGAATTTCTATGTTGCCATATTTGAGTATTCGTTCTCCGACATCTAAATTTATTTTATATATGGTCATAAAGTCCACTCCAAGGATGAATTCATCCATTATGTCTGAAACTAGGAAATTGTGAGGAAATAGTAGTTCACCTAGTTGAATATCCAAAGTTATTTCTCCAAAAACTTGTGCTGCGGCTCCAGTTGCTGTTCTTAGTAAATATTTGGTGGTATTGTGAAGCCATTTGTTCTTGACAAGATCCGCTCTAATAATTGATCTCGAAGCTCCAGTGTCGATAGTGACAACGCAGTCATTTTTTCCTACACTTCCATATATAACAAGACCGCTATTATTTCTCTGCAACTGGGCTATCTGAATGATGACTTCGGGGCTGTCGACTCTACCAACCAACTTCTGCCCCCCGAAGTTGGTTTTTACATGTTTTCCGACTGCTGAACAGGGGAGCTGATGCGACTATTCGCTGTTTGATTTCTAGGCTCTCCCCGAATAGCTTGCTCCCTGGCTCGACATCTTTGGCATTCTGTTCTGTCCTCCTCTTCTGGTGATTCTGTTCGACGGCGTTTTCTGCAGTCTCTTTGGAGGTGTCCTGGTCTATTACAATTCCAGCATCGCAGAATACCACGTGAAGAATTGCTCTGTGATGGCTGCATTCTATTACAAGTACATTCCTCCACCGAAATTTCTCTCACTCGTACTGCACTTCGAGAAGCTTACCTGGCAGATTCATACGCTAGTGCATAGGCTAGTGCTTCTGCTGTTGATTTCTTTCCTGCTAGCCTCAACGCTTGTTGTAAATTTTGATCTGCAATAGCGTTCACAAATGCTTCTGTTGCAACTTCATTAAGGAAATCTGCATTTACGCTAGAGTATGAGAGATAAGCTAATCTTTCGACATCAGCCTGCAGTTTTTGTAGTGATTCGCCATGCTTTTGAATCCTATTGCGTAGCTGTAGGCGACATACTTGCTGCATGTGTTCATCTCCATAACGTAACTCTATCGCCTGTACTAATGAAGTATAATCACGTTGCCTTTCTATCGGTATAGTTTGTAAAAGCTCTGATGCAGAACCTCGAAGTGCTAATACCAGAGCTGTAGCTTTGTCTGCATCATTCCATCCGTTTACTTCGGAAGCAGCCTCGAATTGTCTCTTGAAAATATGCCACGAATTTTGTCCATCAAATATTGGAGGTTTCATTCTGCCTGCATTGGATATTTCAATTCCTTCGTGCCGTGGTTGTCGATGCTTTATCTTCTCCAAATCTGATTTAAAGTTGTCAAGCTGTTCGGTGACTTTTTGTTGAACTTCCGCCAGTTCTTGCTCGATTCCTTCAATTTTTAAATTTTGTTCGTCTAACGAGTTTTTCAGGAAATTCTTTTGTTCCTCTAAGCGATTTTCTAGACAATTCTCCAGAGAACTCTTTTGTTCATCCAAACGCGTTTCCAGTGATTTCTTCTGTTCATCTAAACGGGACTCCATGGAATTCTTTTGTTCATCCAAAGCATTCTTCTGCTCATCTAAACGGGATTCCATAGAAATCTTTTGTTCATCCAAAGCATCCTTCTGCTCATCTAAACGGGATTCCATAGAATTCTTTTGTTCGTCCAAACGGGTTTCTATAGATTTCTTGTGTTCCTGGAGAGAATTCTTTTGTTCGTCCAAACGGGTTTCTATAGATTTCTTGTGTTCGTGGAGAGAATTCTTTTGTTTGTCCAAACGGGTTTCCATAGATTTCTTGTGGTCCTCGAGAGAATTCTTTTGTTCCTGGAGAGAACTCTTTTGTTCATCAAAACGGGCTCCCATTTTGCGCATTAAAGTACTTAAAAGCTGTTCTATGTTCATTGCAGGCTCTTCCTCAATTTCTGGTTCTTCTGTGAAAACGAATGTCTCAGGATTCTTTTCTTCCTCTATCAAAGCTTGTCTAAGTCGCTCGACTAGAACATTCTTTAGGCCAGTCGTTTGTAATAACCGCTTCCCCAACTCCACTTTCAATTCCTGTATGCGAAGCTCTTCTAGCTTGCGTCCCATTCTTGCGTCTTTTGTAATTCACTCACAGTTTAATATAAAATGATCTTTCGGAATTTTACACACGATTTCACAAAATTAATCACTCTTTGAATTTCACAGTCAAATGCCACCACTTTATTTCACGATTTTATCCCACTTCTGACATCAGTTCTTACGAGCGTGGCCTTAATTCGTTATTTAAAACACAATATTTCAGATATAATTCAAAAGTTCTTTCCTTATTTAACTTTACTCTTTACTCTCACAAATTCACAAATAATTATCAAATCAACTCCTTATTTATCGCTAGTACTGTACTTCTAATTATCGCAATCCAAATAGTTTACTTCGTTCACTTCGCTGTCTGAAATAATACTCGCCTCCTGGATGTGAGCACCACCGTATTTATACTCTACGAATTTTCCTAGAACCTTCCTGAATATTCCATTCTCCAAACCCAGTTTACTAGGATATCACTAACCTAAAGTTGTTTCCATTTCCAATAGATGTCGCTGGTATCACTTTGTGGCGCGTAACAATATTCATTTCGAATACCACTCACATAAACATTAATGATTATTAACCATTCCATTCTAGAATCATCAAAATACTCTTACAAAAAGTAATCCCTATTTACAGAAATGTATCCCTAGACACGATAAAGTAAATAAAATAAAGTGATCAGCAAATTAAAGAACCCTGAAGACAGATTACGAGATGAAAAATACGACTTGGGGCTTACGAGTATTAATTCATCATTAAAAGGCACATAATGCAGATGCCATTTTTCTATATTCATGATTGTGCATCGGATTTCACACGATGCGTTCCGATGAAAGTACATATATAAGAGGCAACAGATTCCTGATCAATAATATATAATCACTTAGAAGGTCCTAGTTCTTCCGAAAGGAAAATGGAAAGATGTAAAAATATATACCCTATTGGTAGTGCAATCTTTACGCATGGGCCTGGACCCCTTCTCCCTTCGTTAGTAGACCTGTGGCTGTCTTCACCACGAGCTACAGACACCATCCTTTGGTTAGCAATCTCGGCGAAACATTTATAGTGTTTCGCGATTGTGAACAAAGTCACTTTGAGCGCTGGAAAAGGTTATTAATAAGTAGGCCTTGATTCTGATTGAAAAATAAAAAAACAAAAGTTTGTATTTTTGATTGTCACTCTAAGTTACGACTAATCCGGTTAGGTTGTTTTTACAATTAAAAACGTATATCAATTCTCTTTCGCCTTTTTGAAAATATTTATAGTAAGTCTGTCCGAGTCTAGTATTTTAAGTTTTCCTGTCCGTCCGTTCAAACTATAAATTTTATACTATTCTAACAATAGACTTTAGTTCAATATTGTATTCATTTGTGTCGTTGAATTACATTGTGTTAAGGCTCAGCAACGTGCCACATTGTTTATTTTTGTGTCTAGTTACACTCCGAAAGGAGTTTCTGTTGGAAATATAAACCAATAAATCATAAAAATCGAAACAATACTTTTCACTGGAATACGGCTTATTACAAACTAGGAGAACTGATAAGTATTCTCCCACATCTAGCAACAACTTGTAATAGTGATGCAGTTTCAATACGTCAAGGATTCGAGCGTTCTCCTCACCTTATAGTTGAGAACCTGGCTCTCCACAAGATTACACATCAAGTCGAATGCTGATAACAAATCTTCACGGGACATATACCCTAAACCCCACATCAAGACATCAACTGAACTTGAGTGCTGATAACTGTCATAGACACTGCATCAGTCACTCATATCCTCACATCGGTGCTTCTTCAACAAACTAAATGTATGGTAACCATTTCAAGAGGTTTCCAATACATCAACAAATTAAGTGTATTAGGTAACCATTTGAAGAGATTACACCTATACACCAAAGACCAACCGATGACCAATTCTTCATCTAGTAAGACAACCTATGACAAGCAGTTTAGCTGTTAGAGTTTGGCACTGAAAGGGGGAATTTATTCGAACCTCTATACAACAAATTTTTATACAAAGTAACTTATAGTGACTGCGTTTGCAGCCCCAGTATTACATTTTTCATGGTATACTTTCACTAGTCAAACTCAATTTATTTGGTAATCAGCAAACATTTTTATACTGTTGGTTCATGTTAGGTCTAAAGTGCACTGGAAACTTTTTATCACACAACTTCTTGGTAACTGTCGCCGTCCTGGCCATCCGATAATTTAGTATGAAAATTTTTGTGGAGGCAGCTGTGACATGTGTATTTTCCATAAGGATATGAAAAATATCAACGCTGTTGGGTACCTCCAATTTGGAGCGAAAGGATGGTTAAAGGAAAATTTCACTTAATGTTTGATGAACTGCGATCTCCGGATATTTCCGTATGAGTGTTGAAAGCTTTGATGACTAACTACAGATCTTGAGACCTGCTACAACTTATCAAAGTTCCAATATGTGATCATCAATTGAACCCGAAGAGAGACTTGCTGTAACTCTAAGGTCTATAAACACTTTCATGGATATTTCTCCCCACAATTTAACCTTCAAATTGCTATTACAGTATTTTAAAAAAAAAATTGTTTTTGTTGTTTTGGGGATGTTCTCATTTGTTCCTCTTGTATTAATACTTCAGTATTTATATCTTCCTCTTACACTATCGTTGCAGCAGACATTTAAAAAAAGATGCATATGTTTTTTCCTAGCCCTACAACGCCTCCCAAAACAATGGCAAGCAAGCAGCGACAAAAATATTACCAGTGCATGCACATTCATATAAACGTGAAAGTGCGTTAATATTTTTGTCAACCAAAAGCTGCTAGCCGGAGGAACCAAAAAGTCACGTTGGTGTTACGTCACTTCATACGCGCATTAACATTAGAGCCTAATGGAATTCACGGTGGTGACACATTAGTTTCCTAACAAAAAGTCTACAGTCCACGATAGGTCTTAACATACTTTACGTTATTAGTCCTATTGATAATCCAAAGTAAAAGTAGAATATTTTCTGTTAGGGGGGGGGCATATCCTACTGGATGGAAAAAATGAAAATCATAATGGACAAATTTAAAGTCAGAGGTGACAAATAAAGAAACTAATTCAGATTTAGGAAAAATTCATTCAAGAATGAAAAAAAAAAATACATTCTCATCGTTTGCATTCATTCGTGAATGAATATTTGAGTCAAAAGATTCTTGAGAGAATATTTCCTGCGGAGAACTTTATGAATATATGTGGCGACACGTCTGTGTTTCATCAACATTTCCTTCCTGAACGCTTGATCGGCCACTGTATAAATCACATAATTTTTTCATTAAATTCTCAGCTAGCAATACCATGACAGAATTGTTGTATCGAGAGGTTGTTGTTTGTTACTATAAAAGTTTATATCATTTAAGTTAATTCCTGCGAATGGAAACTTAATAAAGGACAGATACAAATCCATAACACCAACAAGAGGGTTTTAATCGAACTGGATTTCACTGGAGGCTAATGTTTATGCCCGCTCCCGTGGCGTCAAATCTATTTTCTTTTTCCCTTTTTAGGCCCTTCCTTTTAGGACAGCCCATCCAGAGTGGACTTTCAGTAACACTGCAGTTAACGGCATTACAAGTACTACAATCGATTGAGAAGAATGCCACCTCGGCTGGTTGCTGCTAACTAAAGAAGAATACAAGTCGAAACCAGAAATTTACGCCTCTCAGCTGTATAGCACGGTTGAGACAACCTATCAACACGTTAGAATTTGACAATCCAGTTCGGCTAGTTGCTTCAACTGTCCTCATCAACAACGTTTCAACTAGCTATTAACTGAGGATGCATATTGGTTGACCGCCGATATATATAATAACTGAATAATAAGGCTAACTTCATTTACCGTAACTTATGCTTTTTTCAAACGCTATCGTTTCCTTCGCAGAAGACTGATTTAAACCGACTAACGATGAAACCTTTAGTCGCACATCGTAATTCAAGATTACATTATCCGGTTGTTATACTGACAACTGTGTTGTTGCTCTCATTCATATGTATACAACTTCTTCAAGATATCCGGTGTAGTCAAATCGAACTACTATCCTACGCCAACTACTACCGGTGTATACAGACAACCTGTAGAGAGACTGCTGGTTTCAACTCACCCGAAGTATCACTCACTTACATCTGATCAAGACATCTAGTGGAACCTGAGGTCGTGGTGCGGCTTAGGGAATACCACTAAATATATTCCATTCCTGAGTGAATGAAAATGAGAGAATATTCTTCAATGACAGCAAAAAAATAAGGATGAATGAAAATCAATTATTTGGAATGAAAGAGAACATTCTCTTACTGTCAGTGAAATCGAGTGGTAGTAACAGATGTATGTTAGTAAAATCAAGATTGTAATAAAAGTAGAAAGGTTTTCTGAAGTTGTAATTCTTACTAAAATATTTATGTAGGTATATGTATGTCGCAAATCCAATAAAGCCAAAAATTACGATAAGCACTAATTCTTCAAAGAAGAAGTTGCCCAATTGGTCCCATATTTGAACTTTATTTACACTTTTTTACAAAACTACAGCTCTCTACTTCGAAACGTGAAGCAGTGTCCAAATATATATTGAAAAACTAAAGTTTTGTATGGCAACATCAAGAATTGGTCGCCAGATTTCGACCATTTTGTGTAATTTTACTTACTATTGCTATGAAAACACCATATATCAAATTTTATTTCTCTCCGTCGACCCGTTCCCAGACAGTGCTCAAGTATATAGTTAAAAAACAAATTTTTGGTATGGCAACTCTACAAAATAGTTACCCGATTAGTCCCATTTTTGAACCTAAATTTACATTATTTAAAAAAAAAACGCCGTGCATACAATTTGACCTATCCGCGCCTACGCGTTCTCAGACAGTTTCCAAATATATAGCGAGGCACCAAAATTTTGTATGGCAACACCAAGAAGGGGTTACCCGCTTTAGTCCGTTTTTAAAATTTTAATTTCTATATCTATGAGAACACCGCATACAAAATTTTAGCTGTCTACGTGCACCAGTTGTCAGACAGTGTCCAAATATATACTAAAAAACTAAATATTTGTATGGTAACCCTACGAAGGAGTCGCCCGATGTAGCCCATTTTTGAACAAGTGTTTTCAATTTTTATGAAAACGCCGTGTACAAAATTTCAGTTTTCCAGCGTTGTCAAGCAGTTTCTTACGTCTCGACAACAGCGCCATCTATCGTGTCCAAAGCTATCCTATCTCTCAAACTGGAACCAACCAAATACATTCACAAAATTAAATTGAAATCGGTTAAGCGGTTTCGGAGATTAGCGTGTATAAATTTTTCTATATTAAGATTTATCGCTTGATTTGTCATTTATATTATCACTTTACTTTAGAAAGTTCCGCACACGTACAAAATGCGAGCAAATATTGTGTAATTACTTGTTATAGAAAATAAAAAGAAAATAGAGACTGCAACTTGAGAAGTGTCAAATATTAACTGTCAGAAAAAGTTGCAGCCAGCATTGCAGTATAAAATTCGGTTCTGAAAGGTTCATGTAATTAGTGATTATGATTTATAACTAGGGTCATATTGCAATAAACTCGTATATCACATATATTTTTCGCAATTTCAGTTTTGAGTTCCAATGTACTACATACTGAGCGTACACCGAGCGTTTACCGAGCTGTTTCTCAGTATATAGAGACAGACTTGCGGTTAAGCGCATATTGCAATATTGAAATTGCAAGTTTCTCTCCGGTATAATTCACTAGTCTCAACTGAATATACATATTATGGGTTCAATCCAAAATATTTTTCAATGTAGGCAAGAATTCCCATATTTCTTCAGATTCGTATGCATATTAATGGCTGAAGACGATCCAACAAGGCGGTATGTATGGGCAGACATTTTTATGAATGCAGATAGCCACACATTGTTTCTCAGGAAAATACTGAACCTTTTTTTTAGCATGCATGCAGCTGACAATAGTTAAATGAAATGAATATCGAGATTCAAGCTAATCATCCATATCGGAACATAAAAACTGTTATCGGTTACATTGATTATGGAGTATATTTTACATAGATATCTCCACTTTCCGGTGTACCAGCTTTCTTTTATCAGAGTAAACGTGTAGATAAACAATAAATATTAATTTTTTTTTATAAATTTATAGAAAACGTTTCGGGAGAATTTTTACTTACTGTTGTTTGTAGCCGATAGGAGTTGTTTTCAAATACAATACTTTCATTCTGTGTCGGCCTGCAATAATAAAAACAAATTCTAAAGAAAAAACTTCCATTAAATGTCTAAGAAAAGATTCAAGGCTTCGTCAACTCGCAAACACATTTTTATATTTTGTTTTTGTTTTTTGTTTTATTAACTATATGTCCCGACAAATAGTTTTTACACTGTGTTAAACCATCAAATTCAATTTATATTGAATTCGGTGTAAGTACCCAGGGAGAAATGGGAGCATAATTAGATGCATCCGAAAAGTCTCTTAAAGGAGGCGAGGAGTGCTCTATTTTTGCTCCCCGTTCATTATGATTTAACATGTCAGTATGAATGAGCAGAACTGCATCATTCTATACCTACTTTTCTCCTATGCCTAACCCTATTCAGATGAGTATAAAGCGAGCATTACACATTTTTATTCTAAAATTATTGCCCCCTATGCCTCCCGCTGGGTACAGGCATCTTTTATGTAACACAGACAAGTTTATGAAAAATATTACAGTAGAAAAATATGAGTTCTTTTCTACATTGAAGAAATGTTTACTGGCCGAAGCACACGAATCAATCGAAATAATATACATTTTGGTTCGTACCCATGATATATTTAGCCGAGATGAGTTATTGATGTTTGCTACGAGCTCTTTTCATACATCACTTTGTTAGTACAGCCGTCGATATCTGGATATTTTTTGTCTGTGGTTTAAGATTCAACTTTTGAATGGCAGCAAAACTCACTGCTAATAACCTTGTAGTATTATAAGGCGTGTATCTAAAAAAACACTACAAATTCTTACGTTGCTAATGTGTTCTAAAGATTTAGCAATTTTTTCTATACTTTTTAGCGTATTAGTGTGACCAAACAATCGTACTAAAGCTCATAACTGCCCCTAATAATTGGCAAAAGATGGTCTTTAAATTAAAATTACATATTCCCGTTTAGATTAAACTGTCAAAAGTACTTCCTGTGAACATTTTGTTCCTCCTGTAACATGATATCAATTTGGTCGCTTATATTTGCTTAATGTGAACGCTTTTGAAAATCTAATTAAAACAATCCCATTCTTACTTTACACCCATGATACTGATGTCAATGTTCACAGGTCCTCTTTTGGTCAAGTTGAAAATCGAATTAACACAAAACCATACTATCCCCAAAAATAAATCAATTACTATCTCCGTCCAAACCATATTAAGTGGGATAGTCAGGACATTTCCTGGTAGCCATTGAACTGATCGTTCACATTCCTTGAATACCATTCTACAACCCAAACGATTTGCAATTGGGAGGTAATGAGATGCCCGAACACAGGCTCATTCACAGCATCTACCCAACCAGCCGACCGAACCCCAGAAAATCCAACCAAATTGACGGTACTAAACCAATTAATTTTGCAGATTACTGGGCGATACCGGACGACGGGAGAACGGAGATTTTCTGCAGAGGAAGATATCCGGTAATACTCGCTTTCCGTGTCACACAAAGGGTTACCGCAGCAGGACAATACCGACCAGTGTTCATCAATTACGGCCAGGTAAGGTATTCTGCCTGCCATAAGGATTTGCGCATCAATTAAAGTTTTGCCTTTGTCTACACATGCTATCCTAATTAATCAAAAATTATGTATAACGACTCCAGACGAAGTATTCAAGTGCCCGACTAATCTTTGTTGTTATTATCAAATTTCACAGGTGATATTGACGTTATAGCTGCCATGGGAGATTCACTGACTAGCGCTACTGCTGCCAATTCAGTTTCTCTATGGGAAGTCTTGGTCGAGAATCGTGGCCTGGCATGGTGCATCGGTGGTCAAGGGAATTGGAGGACGCATTTGACACTACCGAACATCCTCAAAGAATTTAATCCAAACATATTTGGGTAAGTTTCCTAATTGTGCAAATTAACTAGTAAATTCATAGTTTATTACTACATATATCCAGCAATTTTCGTACATACATATGCATGCATAAACTTATATATCCTGACTGCAGTAAAGTAAAACTTTCATCCAAAATTATGATGTGTGTAGATATGACGCACAAAAAGCATTCCGGATACAGGGCTTCTTCAGACGGGATATGTGGTACATATGATTGGTGTCAAATTGATTTTAATTAATTTTGGAGTCCTTCTGACCCTGGTGGAAGTCCTATCGGCTTAGTTTGATATATTTAATTAGATTTGTGTTTTGGATTTATTTCCTGTCGGGTTGAATATCTCGAAGTGGAAGCTAAGATCATTGGGCTTGATTAATGGACTCCGGATATGCTGAGTGTAATGCTTTACGGAGATGAAATGTGGACTTGATTAAAGTGTTGTCTTAATGTTTGCTTTAAAATCTTCCACTAAAGACTTACTTTTTGATTGGAGATTATTTTATAAACAAATAATTTTCACATTAAATTTAGTTCTTTCAGATATTTTGGAATATTTTTTTTTTATTTATTTGTTCAAATTAGTTTCTGCTCAGGAGTTTTTGAGTCGTTTTTATTTGGCGGTGGAAATTTCCCAGTGTCACCTTTATAAATATTCGAATAAAAAATACTTATCTTAAGATCTCAATAAATATGATCCTTCAGAAACTACAGACTTTTATCAGTTAATTGTTTCAATCAGTATACAATCAGGTACGAGGGGTCACACCTACCGATACAAAAGCAGCCTAACTAAAAATTCCAAAAAATATCCGATTCTTTTTTGATGAAATTGTTGCCCTATAAAAAGTATGTAGTTACCTGGTCCTTAAACAAAATAACAATAATAAATTATAAGTAAAGTTAAATAACAATTAAAAATAGTAAAACAAAAATAAATGAAGACCAAAATAAACTCAACTAATTAAAGTGTTGGGATAGATGTTGTCTGTTACTTTACGCACATGCAATGCAGCGAAGAATAATTCGATGGAAGTGACAGAGGCGGACTGGGAATACGGGCGATCGGCCGTTAGCTCGATGGGCCGGTGGTCGTCGGTACGGTGGTGTCTGCGTTAATCGCGACCACATGAGAGGACATGTGGGCGTTATCAAGGTAGCACTATATATGTCAAATTTTGCATTCTCGTGGCTTCAAACATTCACTTTTTTGACATTATGATATCATTTTTATTTCTAAAACGCATGGAAAACGCGTTTTTTATCAAAAGCATTCATGTAAATCAATTTTGAAGTCAGTCTTTATTAATGACAAATTTCCAGTGTTACTAATAAAATACGGAAATACCGTCAGTACCGGCTACAAAAGTAAAATTCTGACTGGCAGAAATTCATTAAAATTGTCACCGTCGTCCGTAAATACTGTTAACAATAAATTTTTAAAATTTGTTGTCAGGGTAAAAGCTTAACATAATTAAAGATAGTACCCAAATATTAGAAAAAGTCTGAATTTTTCGATATTTGGTGGAGCAGTGATACGGTTTTTATATTCTAGATTAAATCTATTGTTTTAAAATGTTCGTACCTACACGCCAGTAAGAATAAAAGAAAATCATTCGGTTCAAAAATTGGTGTACACAGCTTTCGTTTTGTTGACATCATCTTTGATTCAAAACGATGGAATCGCTTCTATTTTCTTGTTCTTGTTTCCTTAACGTTTGCTGGTATATCCATAGCTTCAGCAAATTTTGTAGCGCTGGCAAAAATTTCTCCCATAAACCAACCTCAACCTTGTCAAATCGAGAAAAAAACAATTATTTAAATAAGCATTTATAACTCAAAAATTAATTATATTTGTCAAAGGCAAATGTTATTAATATTATTTTATCCACCCGCAGTAACATCTTTTTTTCAACGGGCGGCGCCCCTCTGCTGCAATGTCTGCCCCCTTGCCATATTACTATTACAATACTACTTGACGCGTAAAATTGTTGAGCTCTCGGATACTGTTTCCACAGCGAAACGCTGTTTTAATTTTTATTTTAATGGTGAGAGGGCCAACTGCTCATTCACATATTTTGATATTGATATATCTTATGACTGATTGTCTACTACTGTCAAAAGCACTATCGAAAATATTAACATAAGTGTTATTTAAAAACTATAATTGGAGAAGCACAAAAGAGTTTCACCTCAATTATAATTGTAAAATTTCTAAACGAAAGGATGTTAAGGACCTCTCAAATAAATTTTTGTGTCAGAATTTAATAGATTGCCTCTGACTCAATGTCTGCATGAGACGACATCTACTGTACTATCGGATTAAAACAGGTGTAGACAATGTTTTAGACTCTTAATCACGCTTTGAGCTAGGAACTATAGTGACTAGCAAGTTAAATGGGTCAAACATGGCATAAAATAGTAATTAGGAGATTTAACAAAATTTTTGTAGTGACGTTTAAGAGTGAGTAAAAATATCTGAAGAATATTTTGTATGGATGGGGTCTGGGCTCTTAATGCATTTAACATTTACAGCCAATATTTAAATTATTACACTAAAGAATTTAGCGTAATAAGTAGAGCTGCTGCAAATGTAAATTGAACATATTATAATAGAAAAAAGGTAAAGTAAAGTAATCTTAACTATAAAAAGTTTTTATTCATTAAAGTATGGGGTACATCGTTTTTTTTTTTAATTTTTCGAATGAGTGTAAATTATAGACCTAATCAAACTGCAAAATATTTGAGGATTGAAATTTACCCCTTGTAATAAAAATGCTGTAACCGCTGTAGACTTGCTAGAAGTGTGGAAAAATGTTTCCAGATTTATAGCTGGTCGAAATAGCAAACAATGCTGCTGGTTTCTCTAAAACTTGCGAAATTTAAGTTTGCTTCATTAAGTAAAAATTTGGTACGAATGTGATGAAGAATTAACTGTCAGGTTACCAACTGAATCAATGAACCAACAGCGTACATCAAGCTAATAACAAGGAGACGAAATCTAGAAGAGCTCTAAGAAAACTACTTTCACAAAGTAGTAAAACTTGCAAAGCAGAAAAAACTCAATGAATCTGCTACAATTAATTTAATCATATTTGGATCATGACAAAATTCTGTAATTAATGTGTTAACAATAAACGGGGAGGTTTGTTAAGAGGTCCGCATTTCGCAAATAGTGAAACTGCGAAGAGCATGATATGACAAGTGAAACGTGAGAGAAATATATTATTCGCACCACAAAAAAAAAATCAAGATGAATTAAGTGGTAAGTTTTCAGGTGTCAAAAGCAAGGTCACCCAGGATCTGATTGTGAAAATTAGAAAACTAGAGAGAATGAATGAATAAAATGGTAAGAGGTATCACAAAACAATTCCGTATGGTGCGTTCAAAGGATAACGAATTTTAACAAATCGTTGGAATTGATAGGTATATTATACTGGCATACCTCGACTTAGGTTCTGATTGGTGTACAATTATAGAATAAGAGTGCTTAAAAAAGAACTAGTCATTATCGGAAGCATCAGCATATTTAACATGTTTTGAGAGGAGTAAGTGCGTCTCTTGCGGGAAACTCGATAAATGCATTGGTAATTAATCTTGAACTAATACTTTTAACAGATAATGTATAAGATACTCCAGCCATTATTGGACAAAAATCTAAAATCAGCCATACAAATCAGGTAATGAACATTTTTCTAAAATCTTCATAATATGTTTGCAAAATCGAACTAAGGATATGCATCGATTACTGACGATTAAATATGACATAACTAAAAGGGAAGTGAATGATTAAAATTCACACTGTCACCTATAGTATATAGTAACGCATCATCTGCAAAGAGTCTTAATTTACAGTGGTCCAGAATATTACCCGTATAATTAATATAAATAAGAAACAGGAATACTTCTATGATAGAACCTTGGGGTACTCCTAGGGCCCGGTTTACTGCTTCTGACATAAATTCATTTACCTTAGTCCTCTGCGATCAAATTCTGTACATTTTCTTTCATTCCGTACTTATCTAATTTGCTAGCAGTTTAATTAGAATAATAAATTCCTGTACGATTTATTATAACAAAAGCGGTAAAGAACACCAGATCGATATTATTTAATATGGATGATAGAACAAATTTCGCAGTACGTGGGTATACAGAACCAAATCATCACAAATCGATGAACGGCTAATATATCGGGTCTCTCTAAAAGCCGTGGCATGAAAACAGTAATATGTAGAAATGCGGGAGTGGATTGCTAAGTTTGATAGGAATTTCAACACCTTCAAGGCCGCTATTTCAAGTATGGCAGGAAGTTAGAAGGGAACAAGAGTTGGGAAAAGAATCTTGCCGCTATCCAAAGAAGTTTATACAGTCTTTCACACTGGATATTACCCTAAAAAATTTATTTTGGTATATGGATGTAAAAGTCTACTAAAAACAAGTTTATTGCCGCTCTGCACGAAGAGATTAGTGATGAAGAAGAGGAAATACTATTATGCAATTTCGTGGGAAAATAGATGAGGAGATGAAGCAAAAACGAAAGAAATGAGGCAGATGACTTTAATTTAAATCGGTTGCGACTAAGTAAATGCATACAGGAAATCTCATTTGTTTTTTTTTCGCAATGAATATCTGGCCACAGGTCATTCACCGAAATATACTCCGCGATATAATACACACGCCTTGTAATAGACAAGGACATCGGGTATGATCACTAGCAGAAGAAAATATACACAGAATATGTAAATCAGATATGTAAATCTTCATAAAGGTTGATGAACACTTGTTCAAGTTCAAGGTATAATATATGTCGAATGGCAAACGAAAAGTATAGGAGAAAGAGTGGAAGTATATGTAGATACATAATAGTTGTTAATTGTATGGCATGAGGCGTAGGATTAACAATATAGCTAACTACTGCAATACCAATTTCATAGTTTAAATCACGTACCATATCTTCTGAAATTACTTTGTAAGTTTTAAGAGGTAGATTAGTGTCAAATAATTGGTAGATCCGCATTTAGCAGCAGTTATTCTGGCTCTGACTAAGTCGTATGAGCCGGTGAGAACCATAGTGGCGTATGTCAATAATTACCAAAATTGAGTTAACACGTTACGGTCCGTTCACGCGTTTTCGCGGGATAGCAGAACTTTGCGAACAGTCCGTTCACGCGTATACGCGTGTTAAAAGTATTGTATATTTATGTTCAAAAAAATGTCATAAAAACATGATACAGATTTAAATTTCTTTGAAGAGATGGAAGTATATACATTTGTAAATATTTTAGTAACGTGAAAAGTAGATTTCAAAATATAGAAATGTATAATTAATTATTTTTTTTACAAATAAAATAGGTTTTATATTTATTTAGCTTCATATATTTGTTTGTTAGTTTCAAATATTGCGGCGGATTTTTCAACTACTTCTACTTAACCGATTGGGTTGAAATTTTGAACATACATGTAGTTCCGATGACAATACACTTCAACGATTTTATGTAGTAAAAATTTAAAATGGCGGCGCCAAGATTGCGGACGTAATTTGTTATTTATGGTCCGACACTTCTGATATGGATACCAAATAAAAGCGATTGACGAGTAGAAGAATACGATAATCTATGTGACGTCATTCTAAACCCAAAATGGTGGACGCCACCAGATGGCGGATTACCTCTTTTTTCACAACCCCTTTGACATGGGCATCAAATAAAAGGGTTTGACGAGCAAAATACGATAAGCTATGTTGCGTCATTCTAAACACAATATGGCGGACGCAACAAGATGGCGGATTACCTCTTCTTTCACAACCCCTTTGACATGGGCATCAAATAAAAGGGTTTGACGAGCAGAATACGATAAGCTATGTTGCGTCATTCTAAACACAACATGGCGGACGCAACAAGATGGCGGATTACCTCTTCTTTCACAACCCCTTTGACATGGGCATCAAATAAAAGGGTTTGACGAGCAGAATACGATAAGCTATGTTGCGTCATTCTAAACACAACATGGCGGACGCAACAAGATGGCGGATTACCTCTTTTTTCACAACCCCTTTGACAGGGGCATCAAATAAAAGGGTTTGACGAGCAGATTACGATAAGCTATGTTGCGTCATTCTAAACACAATATGGCGGACGCAACAAGGTGGCGGATTACCTCTTTTTTCACAACCTCTTTGACATGGGCATCAAATGAAAGCGTTTGGGGCAGGAGTTACAGCTCGACAGAATAAAAAAAATCTAAAATTTATCCAATTTTTTCCAATTTTCCCGCCAAAAAGGACGATAAACATGATTTTTTCAACATTTGAAAACCCCAGTTCGCTGTCTTGGAGGACTTTAACTATCTTTATAGTGTATAGTAAAAGTTTTACAGGGTGTTACGAAGAATAATTAAAATCCCCTTACCGCTCCCCACCCCAACCCTGCTATACAGTTTCGGTCATAACTCAAGGCCTTGTATCAGTTCCCGGCATGTGGACTTTCAGTTGTGGACCACCCTGTATATTTTGCATGATATCTATTAGCGGATAGCAAAAAAGAAACAAACAGATTAGTATCAATTTTTTTCCTTACTCAGAACCCTGCGCCCTGCACATTTCGCGGAAAAACACTATATTTGGATTCCAGTTAAAACCACATTTCTGTACATATTTGTATAATTTTAGTTATTCCTCTTCCAGGAAGAAGCGTGATTAAATCATGTACAATTTGTAATGTCCTTTTCAGATATTTCGTGTTTTTATAACAATTTTTCTTTCTACTATTAGTCGGTTAGTATTGTACTATTGGGCTATTGAGTATATACATTTTGAACTTATAAATTGAATTGACATTGATTCTAAATATTTTTCAGAAGTGGTTAATTTTTTTTCGAAAGGGTTGTGAACATTTGTGACTTTTACTTATTTTCTGTCATTTGTTTAAATTTTAACGTTTTTGTGTTGAACTCCAAAAATATGGCTGAGGGTGATGATGCATTTTTGGAAGAAAACTTTGAAGACAACTTATCCGATGAGCCAGATGATTGCAGAAGTGACCCAGAAAACGATAGTGTCAGCGGTTCGTCCACAGCACGTATGATGCATCTATCTTATTCAACCGATGAAGATAGTGATGATGAAAATATTTCAGTGCAGTGGACAGATAGAGATATTCCAAGAAATAATAATTATTTTGAAGGAGCACCTGGAGTAAAAGAAATCCCGGAAAATGTCACCAATGTGGAAAATGTAACAGCTTTGTTCATCGGGAATGATTTATTTGCAATAATTGCTTCAGAGACTAACAAATAGAGGGCTCAAAATCATAATAAATATAAGGTAATCAAAAATACTGTCAAATGGGTTGACGTTACTGTAGTAGAATTAAAAAAATGGTTTGGAGTGGTCATCATTATGGGTCAAGTCCGTAAAGGTACATTGAATGATTATTGGGCGACGGACAAACTTATAGAAACGCCAATTTTTGGAAAAACCATGAGTCGGAATCGATTTAAAGAAATCCTAATGTTTCTCCATTTCAACAACAATCAGGACATCCCATATAATTCAGCCAATAGGCTACTGAAGGTACAAAATATTTTGACTTATTTTAAAAGTAAATTCAATGAAGTATATAAGCCAAAACAAAATCTTTCGTTGGATGAGGGAATGATCCCGTGGAGAGGTCGACTTAATTTACGAGTTTATAATCCAAGCAAGATCATCAAGTATGGTATTTTAAATCGCATGCTCTGCGAGGCAGATACTGGATACATTTGTAATTTTAAATTATAGACGGCGGATGGATCAAATTTATTATCTACAGTAACAAGAGTATTAGAAAATAAACTAGATAAGTGGCATCATATATACGCTGATAAATTTTACAACATCGTCCAACTGGCTACTGAATTGTTATCTAGAAAAACCAGAATTTGCGGAACCATTCGCCAAAATAGAGGAATACCGGAATCATTGAAAAACATAACCCTATCAATTTTCGAAACAAAATTCCAGAGGAAAGGAGAAATTTTGATACAAGTGTGGAAAACTGTTAAAAAAAGGGACGTTCGGATGATTTCTACTATTCACAACGGTGATCTCGTAGATATTGGTCAAAATGATTGGAAAACAGGTATTCCTATAAAAAAAACCTAGTTGCATTGTTGATTACAATCATTCAATGAAAGGGGTTGATCTAGCCGATCAATACTTATCGTATTATCCGATATTCAGAAAAACTCAGATGTGGAGCAAAAAGGTGGTATTCTATCTATTTAATTGTGCTCTTTTCAATAGTTTCGTGGTATATAAAGAACTGAATCCGTCCATTAAAATGAAGTACAAAGTTTTTTTATTGAATACGGCAAAGGCATGGTTGGAGATTATTCAAATGGAAACTGAAGATCCCGAAGCCCCGTCTACATCCCCTATGCAGGCATCTATCTCTAGAATTTGTTCTGATCCAGTCGATCGAATATCTAAGGATTCCATAAAGGTTCAACTCATTCAAATACCTAAAGGAAAAAATATAAATCAGCCTAGAAGAGTCTGTAGAGTTTGTATTTTGCATAAATCCCGTAAGGAGACAACATTGATGTGCAAACATTGCAAAGTTCCTTTGCATGTTGGTATATGTTACAATGCATATCATTCAAAGCAAAAAACCTATATAAAAATTTTGCTTTCATCAGAAGATTCACATTTCCATACTCACTTATATAATTTTAATTTTGAACCCAAAAATTATATAACATTTTTTGCGTTAGCTTTATATGTATGTAGGTGTACATTTTTGTTATTTCTTTTACTTATACTTATTAGGATATTTTATGAAACAGAGTAGTTATTACTATTATGTAAATAATTTGTACTAATAAAATATTTTTAATTCAATTTACACAATTGCGAAAAATTTTTTACTCATATTTCGTAATTGGTTCTTCAATTTTTATTCAACTATTTCGGTGGATAGAGCATTATTCTTTCACGTAAATTATCGTAATTTCCTTCCTTCCACAATTTCACGACGAAAAGTATTTAGTGTTTCATTCTAACAGCGACGTCGTAATCAAGCAAACCACCCCCACCCAAAATCTCGACTAAATATTTTCTGATTTGCAACATTCCTTTTGCTACTCTTTTTGTGATCTTTTTTTTTTTTTTGATATTTTGAGAATATTTTCCCTCCCCTCCCAAATTCGTTGTGAAAATTAATTTCCGACGGCCAAAATTTCTGTCTGAAAAATTCATTTCGAAAATTGCTTAACCGAATTGTCGTTAAACCCAATTTTATATGTTTTTATGGATGCACGCTTCTTAGGACATTATCTATACGAAATTTCCGGAAGATCCGAATGAATTTGGCGCTTTTGTTTAAATTCTGAGCCAATTTAACCGCGACAACTCCTGCGAAAATTTCCAAATTTGATTTTTGAAATCGCGATTTTTACTTTCTTCCGAATCCCGCCATGTGGGTACTTTTTGGAAAGGTCTCAGCGAGTACATACTTACTTTGTGTCCACCCCACTTTTCGGGTCGATTTGGCGCCAAAAACCGTTATTTTTGCTAAGTGATGCCACCTCCAACACTTTCTTGAACCATTTCCAACGTGTTATTATAGGCATTTTAATCCTTAATTTGTCTGCTATTTCAAACCAAAAATACAGAAAAGTGCTAGAGGTCCACAGTAAAAAAAATATATTCCCCTCAGTACAGTGCTTGCTCCCATACAGGTTACTTTGGGTATACGGTGCGTTAAAAAGTCATATCTCAAAAACAAAGCCGAATAATAAATAAAATAATAGATAAAATTTCTAGCTTCATTATCCAAATAGAAAAAAATGCTAGAGGTCCTCACTAGTGAATAATAATATTTTCTTTTTTAAATACTATTATTAACAGAAAAAAATTTCGGTCGGTGCTGCTATATTTGTTTACAAAAAATATAAAACATTAAGCTTCATTTGACATTTGAATCAGAAAAATCGGTTGCTTTCTCGAGATATCATTTTTTGAAAATGATGCTTCATTGTAAAATTACGAAATTTCTAACCCCGTAGTGAGGGATGGGGGGGGGGGGGGTGGTAGGAGAAAACAAAACAATGTGTGTGAGTTACTTTGGTATTCCCTACCAACTGTAAAACTTTCAGCCAAATATGAGATGGAACTTCGCCCGGACTTCATATGAAGTTTAATGTGGAACACAGCGGACCGTAATTCTTACTTCTTAACCATTACCTTGCTAAGTACCATAGTGAAGAAAGTCAAAAGTTACAAGTACAGCTTATGATGGCAGTGAGTCATTGTCATTATCAACAAAAACCGACAAGCCGGCCATTCTTGAGAATAAAAGTGGCGTAAGTCAATTGATAACATGTTTACTTTTGTGTGTTGTGTTGTGTCCATCAGTACCAAGGCTTTTCCAGTGTTTTATCTGGAATGGTGGGTTAATTACATGAAAAAAATAAACTTAAATAACTAACACACAGTATTGCAATTTGAAGATCTTGCCAGTATATACAGCTATTCCTCATCAACATAACCGAATCATCGAAGACATTATAAAAGGATTCTTTTTAAATGTTTAATTATAGCGACTCCTGAAAGTGAATGCGTTGAGTTCATTCGACCATTGATTCGTGTTGGCAAATGAAAGATTTTTGTAGACAAAATACATTTTTTTGTGGAATAATTCAAAGGAAGGACATCCTAACAAATAAGGCCTCGAAGAACAGAACCAATTTTAAAATGTGGCTCTAATAAATATACTTCCTTAAATTAAACCAGGGTTTGTCTGTGGCGGTAGGTAAGAAATTCTTCCTCGAAACTTACTGTACTTTCAAAGGGCGAAGAAAGTATGCGATTTAAGGGAAGATCTTCGAGGTAATGGGCTGTCCATCTAGAGAAATCCCTGAAGATTGTGAGAATTGATGTTTGTCAGCATCCGTCTTATCAGGGGCATTACACAAGAAACCATAATGAAAACAGAAAGTATTTCAGCGGTTCATTATGTGGTAATAAGAAGAACTACTCGCTACGGGTTTTCATGCGTAGTAGAAAACGTTTAAACATGCCATGAAGTATGCTTCAATAAATATTGCAGTCGCCAGTTGATCACAGTTGATCACAATTTAAAGTCTACAGCGATAGCATGCTGTAGGTATGTACATATATCGACGATGCGGGAGTAGCTATACAATGCTCAGCTCCATGAATTGTGATTACCAGAAGTAGCTTTTAAAGCTCAGCTTCTGTACAGATGAAGTTGGCGTAGCTCAGTGAAGCTCAGCTCCTAGGTGATAGCGACTAGGTTATATGTATAAAGCTTAATTCCTATGATTAAGAACAACGTTTAATGACTCTTCTTTAATGACTGTTGTAATGACTGTGATTTTACAATTCGCCGTAGCTTATTTATACACAAGAATTATGTTACTAGCACTGACTTATAACAATGGACTGAGCGATTTGCTATTTCATGTGGCACAAAAATTATTGTGTTTCTGTATATCACCGTTAGAGCACTCTTTAAAACTATTACATAAAAAACATGTAAAACTCAACTAATCAGATGAAATTTTACACCCGTAAATCGAATTTAATTAAAAAATTTATTTTCTTGTGCCCAAGTGAAATTTTAATCGCTTATAAGGAATTAAACTCATTCCGACTTTAATTTTCAAAAGTTATTCTTAACTGAATCCTGCTTATGGGCAAGAGAGACGGAGCATGGTAAACAGTATCTTTACCTTATTCCTTCTGCGGTGATTGCATCTGTAGCCAACATAAAAACATCAAATGGCATAAGCAAACGTTCCAGAATGCAATATTTTGTGTTGGTAGCTCCAACTCTGCCATAGGGCGAAAGACAGAACTATAAAACTTGTGCCATGCTTTCCTATAGGAAAATGACAATACGCTCAGTCCATTGTTATAAGTCAGTGGCTATTGCATATTTCTAAACTTGCTTACTGTGAATTTGCTTCGCTTGATGTCACAATGAAGAGTGTATCATTGTGAAAAGAATGCTGATGACGCATTTATGTAAGTGTCATGCATATTGCAGCTTGATTTGAAGTAGGTCGTTAGGTAATTCGTGTGATTTTGCGTTGTTTGTTATTGATTGTGAATGTGTGTGTTGATATTGAATGTGTATTAATTGCTTTGCTTATTGAATTTGGGTAGGCGCGATTCCGAGAGATTGTGTTGTTTTGTGTAATTGTCAATAAATTATGTATGCTGCAGTAGCAAGTATGAGTAGTATAATTCATAGTGATAACCTTTATTGAGGTGATTGTGGTATTGTGAAATGTATGTATCAATTCTTATCACAATTAAATATTAGGATAATGTATACACTTAACGTAGAAAATGTACAAAAGAAGAGAAAGCTCCGGTGAGAGAGCATTACTATAATTTCTGTACGAAATTTAATTTAGGTACACTTCTATAAGCAAACTCAAGCAAAAATACAACTTGAAAATGAACACGAAACGCATTTGCAGGAAACAGAATTTGCACGGAGATGTATGAAAAACGATTCCGAATATGCACAAAATAACCCTGAAACGTATGTTTGCAGAATGGATTTACAAAAAGCCTTGTCGTTCCCTGTTATCACAGTTTCCAAGGCTTTTTACAAACATAATTTATATTGCTATAACTTAGGAGTTCATGACCTTGCAACAGATACTGCCACCTTTTACGTTCGGAAGGAGACTATAGCCTCCAAAGGTGCTCAGAAGATTTCTGTTTGTCTCATTAAACATTTAAAGCTTCAGGCACAAGGTACCTAAGAAAACGGTGATAATCTACGAAGCAGCTTACTTTCGGCAAATAATAGTACCTACTAAAATGAGCTTTATTACTTCTAGTACCTATGTTATATATTGACATCAAAATCCCCGCAGATGATACATCCTTATTTTTTTATAACGTATTAAGAAAAAGGTTCAAAATTTCGTTGCAATTTTTTACTTCAAAGCAATTATGATGACAGGAACTCCAAATGATAAAGCGCTTGTAGTCCGTATTGTTTATGATTTCAACAATGTGGAAGATAGCTTTTCCTGATCTAAATTATAGTATGTAGTCATCATTAAGTCTCTAAGAATGGTCGATTAAGATCTTCAATGGAGGCTTTTAGGGCACTGATCTCGTGTTGTAAGTAATCGCAAATAACCTGCAGGCTACTTATCCTTCAGACTCAACCATTTCAGTAAATTTGTTAGAAGTATATATTACTTCACATTGAATCTAAATTTATTGTACTAATGCTGACTATTTTTGTATTTTTAATTTTCCATTAACAATAGATTTCTCATGGACTGACCTGTCTCTTGATAATTTCGGTGTCAGCAATTTCTCTCCATTATTGCTGTTGTGGGATAAAGAGATGCTGCTCTGAAGCTTATGTACTAGAGTGCGACAAATAATTATAAACAACAGAAAGAAAAAAAAAACCCGAAAAAAGTTCGAAGGATAAATTTAAATAATTCAAAACAGATGATTAAATAATAAAAAGAGCGTATGTAACTACCTGTGGACACAGCCAAACATCGCTGGGAGGTCTTTAAAGTGTTCGCGAATCTCAATATATCTAAGGTTGTTGGGCCTGATTAAGCTTGGGTCCTGTTACTCAAATGCCACATCTTTACGCAAATTATTGCGACCTATTTCATCCTATTACACATGAGTTTTCCCATTAGGTTGTAAACTTAAGTTTTTGGTGAGTCTAAAGTTATTGCTCAAGATATTTAGAAGTTGTCGAAAGATTTTGACACCTTGCTATCTTAGTTACCTACAGGCATAACGTCTGAGAGTAAATCTCCTTCAGTTGATAGTTTTTTCTGACAGTTCAAGTGGTGTAGTGGTGGTAATCTTCGCTGAACCTGACCCTAATATTTTCTAATCATTTTTTAATAATTGCATTTGAAATTTTGTCGGGACCACTCGATTTTTTTGAGTTTATTGTCTTGGTTAAGACGAAGAGGTGCAAAGGATTGGTGAAAATATTTTGCTCTTCAGGATAGATTGCGGGGTTATTAGCGCAGAAGAAGGTTTGTGGTATAGAGCCGTTTGCGTTCAGAAAAGTATTAACACTGCTGTTTACTTCCAAGGAGAAGGCTGGAGTACTAAGGATTGAGTTATCCTGAAAAGTGTCTTGAAAATATGATGCGAACGCATCACATTTTTCCTGTGGGAGAACTAGAGTTTCCTGGTTGTTCTTTATGAATTTCGGGAGTTTTGGCTTCCTGGCACAGACTTTGTTAATATTTTCAAAGGTCTGTGGGCCAGGTTTGATTTTTTCAAGTCTTTTTCTAAACAGAACAGCAGAACAGTTTAGTTTGCTCATTGAATAAATACCTAATAAGGAAACGGGGTATCGTGCGAACACAGTGTACGTGTTTAAGCAATTCAATGACAGTGTGATCTATGGTTCGGGGGGGGGGGGGGGGGGGGAATGACAAGAGGGCATACTGCCTATTTTACATCAATTCAACATTTCTGACATTTCATATTATTTAAAAATAAGTTCGGATTTGAGTTCGCGATATTGTGATAAATAAATAATTTAACGTGATTTTTATGAATAGTAGTGTGAAATAAGTGCGGAATATTTCTTTTGTGATAGACATTTTGTGTAATAGAGACTCCGGAGTCTTAAAAAATAGTTATGAAGTGCGCTGTGCTGTGTTGCAGGAACAAACGGCGTTATTGTCGTGGAAAAGCATTCTTCAAGTAAGCTTAATAGCTTTACTTATCAATTATATTGTTTTAAACAAAATAAAAGTAATATATCTATGAAAATAACGAGCCATGGCAAAAAATTTAACAATTTTCCAATGCCGGTTTGTTTGTTTACAATTGATTTGTAATTACTGCCCAAATTATGTCAGTCATACAAAGGCAACGCCAAGAAATATTTTCTGAAGATAAGGGGGCGCCAAAAATTTGTGTATTTTACATAGCAATTTGGATTATAAAAAATGTCCCCCTTCAAAATTTCACGGTTTCACTATGCCATGACGAAACGAATACAAACAGAGCACACTAATACATTTCGCCGAGATGCTTACGTTTTCACCCGATATGCCGTTTCCTTATTAGTTATTTATTCAATGAGTTTGCTCATCAATGATAATCGATAAGCATTTGACTTGGGAGCGAATGGACTGGTAGGCCGCGTTTTGAGAGTTTAGTGTTCTGTGATAAATGCGGTTTAAGATTTTCCGCAGTTTTTGCCTGTATTTATACAGACTTTGGAGATTTGCCGGAAGATTTTTATAGAAATAGTTTTTGGAGCTAGTGGTCTTTGAAAAGTGATTTATATTGCTCTGTAGGCAATTAGTGAAAAAATCTATTTGGGAATCTATATCTGAGTTTGTTAGGTTCCTACTGTTGAGGGGGAGGTTGTTTTCATACAGTGTGGTTAACCTGTCCTGGAAATCATTCCAGTTCACGTCTACCAATGCGGTGGAGGTGGGTAGTGCCATCGTCAGTATATTTACCGGCGAATTAGATTTGATGGTCAGTTCTATTGCTAGATGATCTGACGGAGCGTGATGTGTAACGCAGTTGAAATTATTAATTAGGGGAAGAAGGTTAATCAAACTTGAAGAAACAAGGTAAAAGTCTGTGTAGGAACCTGATCGGGGGAAGGTAGGGGTGGTTGGCGAAGCTACAAGGAAATCATGGCTATCTTGATTTCGATTGAGCCAATTTGCAATTGTCTTGCCAGATGAACTTTCCATTGGGTCATTCCACATTGGATGCCTGGCGTTGAAATCTCCTCCAATAACCGTATAGGTGAAGTCTTTGGAGATATTATTGAGGTAGCTAAGGTTCCTTTTAATCTGCGCTGCCCGAGCACCACATCTGCTATAAAGGGAACTGAGGAGTAGTGTTTGTTGGGAGGTAAGAAAGACTTTGACTGCTGTGCATTCCATGTTGCACAATGGTCTGAGCTTAACCTGTTCATATTTAAGCCCATCGCAAATTAGGATGGCCGTGCCAAGGGAAGAATCAGTTTTATCTGAGCGGGTGGTCGAGAAGTTCTCGAAAACTAGCTTGTGGCGAGGACTGAGATGTGTCTCTGAAAGAACAACAAAGTTAGGTTTTTGTTCCGCAAGGAACGAATTTAAGGCTATTCTTTTATTATGCCTTACTAGTGAGTTGCAAAGGCAAATTGAAGATAAGCACTTTGACGTTCTGCGAGGGTAGACAGTTTCCTATATTGGGGAATAAAATTATTAATTTTACCCATAAGGGTGAAAAGGTCACACCCGAAAATGGCTTTGGCCTCTTCAGTGCAGAAGTTATCTGCCTCCTTCTGTGATTGCATTGGGGCTTGCGATGCCTTAGGGACTTGAGATGCCCTTGGGGCAGGTTTTGGGATTATAGTGAGTTGCTGGGGTTTGTTAGTATTAGGATTATTATATTGTTTGTTATTGACAATTTGGGAGAACGACATACCTGGCTTGACGTAATTTTTAACGGCTTCCCTGGTAAAGAGCTCCTTCTGTTTCTGCTGTTCCCTTCGTTGGTTCTTAATAGTGTTGACTTCGAATTTGTTTCTGGAGCACTCTCCAGGTCCATGCTTTTTATCGCATTTGACGCAGCAATACATCTGTCCACAGTTGCTGGCTACATGCCCATAGCGCTGGCACGTTTTACACTGGGCTACTCCCTTCACGATGTGCTTCTCCCAGTAGACTATCTGGTCGAGAAACCGGTCCACTTTGACGATGTCGTTGACTTCATATTTCGCGCCGAAAGTTACGATGAAGGCGTCGATGTGCTTTCATGCTGCCTTGCTTCGCGTAGTTGCGAACTCTGCTTCGCTCTTTATTTTATATCCTTGAAGCTTTTCCTCCAAGGCAATTTTCACGGTCCTCTTCGTTGAAGGTATGCTGAACTCCTTTCAGCACTAGCGTTGTTTTTCTTTCTTCTTTCGGGGTGAAGGTGTAGGATTCCACCTTGACATCATTTAACAGCTTCAATAAAGTCTTCCTGTCTTCTTCTGTGAAGGGTTTAAAGGTCATTCGTTGACTTTTCCTTTGCTGAAATTCAGAACCTGTTTTCTGTGTCCAGTGTCTGGTAGTAATTGCTGGACATCCTAGGGTCAGTAGCTGACTTAGTTTTTTTGCATTATCCTCCGTTATTGATGGATTCTGGCGCGGTCTCCTTTTTCCTTTTACTTCGCGGTACTCACTTTCCTCGCTTTCAGTCTCTGGCTCGTCCTCAGACATATTTTCCGACTCTGTCGTGCTTACGCTGCTTCCTGATGCTCCCTGGCACTTTCCCTGCAGCATCCTTCTAGCAAGGGACTCTATGATGTCATCAGGAATGTTGCTGATGTTTCCATTGGTGAAAACTTCACGCACATTTTCTTTGACGGCGCTGAAAATTTGGTCTTCATTGGTCATGGCCATATTAGTGTCTCTTTCACTGTTTAATTATTCACACACTTTTCTTTAGGTGTCTTTATCACCACACTATTGTTTTATTGTGTCTTTCACTTCACTTTTCCTGTTTATGATTATTACAAAAGTGTCTTTGTGTTGCACATATATTATGATAACAATACACATACAAAATCCAAAGCACTAAACACTGTTCACACAACAGTTCAATCCCACGCACTTGTGCATGGAATGCCGTCGGCAAAATGGGATTTTACTTTCTTTGAACTTGTTTATTCTCACTGAATTAATCATTCAAATATTTCACTAGGTGTTGCTACCTTGGTTGTCAGAGTTGAACTCCTCAATCGAATCTAGCCATGATCAATCTGCCTCCTGGATGTGAGTAGCGCCGTATTTGTACTCTACAAATTATCCTAGAACCTTCTGAATATTCCGTTCTCCAAACCCAGTTTACTAGGATGCCACAAACCTAAAGTTGTTTCCATTTCCAATAGATGTCGTTTGTATCACTTTGTGGTGCGTAACAATATCTTCGGCGTTGTAATATTCTGCAACCTTAGCTGGTCACATTTTTGGTAATGCCAAAAACCGATGAAATACCTGGGTTTGTTACAAAGATGCAGCGCAAATCTTAAGAGGAGTCAGTACTCAGCAAAAGTTTCAATTTAGACACCAGCGAGCCTGTAGGCATTAAAATTCACTATACGTAGGTTTGAGTCCTGAAAGGGCGAAAATTCATATAAATTTAGCATCGACCTAGACCACAGACCACATTAGAGACATCTAGCGTAAAAGACAGAAACCCAACATTCAAGACGAAAAATTAATATTGGTAGTGCAAAGATATTGAACATTTTTAAAGAGAATTAACTCTCCCACATTTTTTTCACATAGTTTTTTAACATACCAACTTACTTTGTATTCCAACCCCTTTCAATGAAGTATGACCATTTCTCGTCGGTGAAATATTGGGAGAAAAAACAAGTACTATTAGAGCCAAATAATTAAAAAAAAACACAATAAAAATTAAAAAGCTCTACGTTATTTCCTAGATCTAGGTTTTATCTTTCTAAAATAGTCACAATCTAAAGAAATGCGAATACGCACTAACAGGATTTTGATTTAAAAAAACTTAAATTTTTAACCATTTTTTAGAAGTTTCTGACCTAATGTCTCCATTCTAATACATTTTTTTTATTTTTCGTGACGTTGTTCACTAGACGTCTTCGTTATCTTTGATTAAAGGTATAAATGATTATTCTGATAAAAATAGTATGCCAGAAACTCGTATTGAAAAATGTATGAAACTTGCAAATCTTGGTACTGACTCCTTTTAATGTCTTCCATCAGGTCTAGATTAGAATTCAATTCCAAAATTTGGACAGGAGCTGTTCGCACGCGGCTACATAAGTGCCTCGCCAATTCAAATATTTGAGCAGTTATAATTTGATACGCTGCAACATGTAGTTAATTAAAAAAAAGCATTCTGCCAAGAAAGAGGGTTGGGGGGGGGGGGGGGTGAAGGGTGATTGCCAAGCGGACTACAGAGAGTCCCGTCATACGCAACTATTCTTACAACAACCCAAATCAAATTTATATCAGTTAAACTAAAACTGGTATGCATAACAAAACCCAGCAGACACAACTTTCCAAACATCAGACAAGTCTGAAAGTTTTTATTATTTATTTTGTGTATTTTTACATTGTATTTAAGCACGGTCAAACTTTTATGGAATTGAAGCGCAGAAGATTACGAATTGTGATTTCTTGTAGTGCGGTTCAGTGTAATAACACATATTTGTAAAAGATAAATAAATAACAAAAATAATAAATATGGAATATGGAACAAACGATAGACGAAAACGAAAACCCTAAATCGAAAAACTTATTTTGCTACCCTGCTACACCGAATATTTCCAACTAAACTTATATTAAAAAATAAGAAAAGAAAAAGATTAATGGGAAATATCCGTTGTTGCAGTGTATCAAAATGAGTTTTCGATTCACCGTTTTGGTCATCAATGTACCAACGACACCCAGAAATGAGCTCCCACCATGCTACTGGCAGATTTATGTAAGCTTTCGAAGTGAAAACAATCTTTTCGAAATTATTCAGACTTTTCTTAGCGAAGTCGTAACTAATTTCCCTTACGAAGTCATGTCTACTGCTTCAAACATTTTTCGAAATGAACTCCCACCGGAATCGATTCTTAAATGGGAAGATTTTTCCGACATTATGATACGACTTCGAAATGAAATCGGAAAATTTATTTTTCTGGGAAATAACACCGCCGCGCCGTAAACAAAAACCCTGGCAATCACGATGGAATTATTGATATTGGAAAATTCGGTATCCATGAATTTTCTACATACCAAGTATGAGTGAAGCTTGCTTCACTTCTTAATACAGATCGCCGTAGGCAATAAAACAGCAAGTTCGTCTTAGATATAAGCCAGGTTTACTCCAGAGAATAAGATTTCGCAGACGCTGCCATTACGTTCGAGTTGTTTTTCCAAAAAAAAAAAAAAAAAATTTATAATAAATAAATATACGGAATTAGCAGCAAAGTTTAACTGGCAGTGACAGTGATACATGGGATCTTGACCTTGATCCTCGGTGACGTAAAAATGATAGCTAACGTAGCATATTAGTGATTCTGTTACACCTGGTAGTGTGGGCACGTGATAGGCAATTGCTTTATCTGAAATGTTACTTTTGGAGTACTTAAAACCTTATTATAATTTTTTTTTCGCTTTGCTTTACTCTTGATGTTTTTTTTTTCTCGTCGAACTTCACTTCATTTCCTGATTCCATCTTAAATTGCCACTATATAGTACAACATCATTACTGATTACCGGTCTTTGAATATAAATGAAATTGTTGGTTATTGTTAAAGTAAATTGCGTATTTTCCTATAGCCTGTGCAATGACTTGCAGTTTAAAACTTCAATAGCCATGAGATACACTTAGATTACCTCCATCAAGAAAAGTGAGTTCTTAAATTAACTATAGATATCAGCAATATTAGTATGTCTCCCCCATACATCTTTAAGAAACTATAAAGGAAAAAAAGCACTTACATAACAGATTGCAGGTAATGGCTGCAATAAAATATTCAATCTAAAAATGGGGTAATAGCCACCAGAAATAAAATGTAACAGGTTGATGTGATGCTGCTCTCAACCTCGTCCACTTTCATTGTTCGCGCAGCTCGTTAAATTTCACTTTTACTTACCAGTTGGTGTACCAAAACCAGTAGTTAAGTTACCGTATAGTTCCTTTACCACAGAGATTCTTCTTATCCTTTAAATTTTTAATCTCATACCATCTCAGAGCAATAACAAGTCTATCTCTCATTTCAGGTATTCTCTGAGTGATTCATTTAATGTTCATCGGTCAGCGCAATTCAATGTGGCTGAAAACATCGCCACAACAAGTGACATGCCCTATAATGCAAAAAAGTTGGTTAAGCGGATGCAACTGGACCTCAGGTAAAAGCTCTGATGGACTTAAATCACTTGTTTAAATATCGTGCGATTATGGTGGGTACTTTCACTTCTCAGCAATTATTGCCGTCACTGGTCCATCCGGCTGTTCAGTTATCGCACATTGAAAGCCCCAACGAGTCGGTTGAATAACGTCTTTAAGAGTAATTTCAGTGAAAGAAATAATCATAATAATAATTGCGAAGACTTATTCACCTACATAACTTTACTACCGTCTGAATTACAGCGACCTTAACTCTAATTTATTTTTTATATAAGTATATATATATTTTTTAATTTAATTTCAGAGTGAATATGAAACTACATTGGAAACTACTTACTTTTATGATTGGCGGAAATGACTTTTGCTCAGATATTTGCTACCAGACCAATGCCACAGTGTGGCTGAATGACAGTCAAGAACGGAACCTCATCAAAACTTTGAAATATTTACGTGATAACATGCCCAGGTGAGTGAAACGGTGACATATTCATCCGAAAGCCTTCACCTTAGATCTTTGTCTGATGTGCTTGCTACGTGCACCATCTCAAATTTATACATCAGCAAGGAAGTATCTTGACTTATCTCGGAGTTCGGTATCATGTCCCACAAACAGTTGACGTGCCATTAAAACTTCAGCTCGGAACGATAGTTTCTGATTAGTTTGACTGAGTCTAGTCAAGTTTTGAATTATCAAGTGCACGTTCGAATTCTCTAAACTGACTTCATATAAGTTAAAGCAAAATACATTCATACCTACATATATGTATTTGGACTGTGGAATAAATAAGTGAAGTATTTGCAGTATTTGGAAGTGAGTACTTGCGTTGTGGACTGTGTACATTTCCACAGAAATGATCAATTGAATTTACAGGAGCTCAAAAATGGTTTAGTTTCAACATCGATGTCACATGCATTAGAAATACCAACCAATACATATGGTTGTTCATCATTGTCTTTCCCCCATCGAATTTCTCCAATAAATTTTAAATCAGCTTCAAGAGAATGTGTTCGAATTTTTTCGAACAATGGTCAATGACAGCAAGCAGTTCTGGTGGAAACACATATTTTTTTTAATAACTACAGCGTAATCATATAAAACACGAATAATAGGATTTAGATTCTCTTATCGTCAATTATGGATTGTTTTATGTTTAACCCAAGAATCAGCTGGCATCCTTTTACAGAGCATTGCACAGATTTGGAAAGAAAGAAAAAGTAGATACATTTGAAAATTATGCCGTATAAGAGGTGAACAGGTACCTATGAAAATTGGCACTTCTGTTCAGAACAAGGCATGACAACTTATGTTACATCGGTGATTCAATTTGAAACTGCTGATTGTAGTGAATGAATGAACCTTTCTTTTCATATCCACGGAAGCAATTAATACAACTCTGAGCTTTAAAAATAAGCGAAAGATTTTTAGAAGAGGAATATTTTGTATGCTGGGTGTCCCGGAAGTCGACGTCACGCCGGAATCGGGTGAGAGGCAAAATTATAATAGTTACAAGAACAATATAAAAAAAAATCTATCTCATGTATTTTTTAAATTATAGGTATTTCTTTTTTTTCGACAAAATGTCCACCCTTCTTATTTTCGTATGAAATCCCGAATAGTGCTTATATAACCTCTTGCTTTAAATTGTAAGCCAACTGCTCCAGCTTGGAAGAAAATGTCACATTTTGCCGAACCAATAATAGAAAATTAATACATCGGCCAACTTTAACTGACTGTACTGAAAAAAAAGGAACTACGCCATTTTGGCAAGTAACTTTGAAAGTTTACGGATTTAATAAGGATTCTAAAAGGATATAACACTTACTACATTATTTCTTAGATTACAAAAAAATGTCTTTTTACCTACTTAAAATGATTCTAGTATACCCAAGCGAGAGATGCTAACTTTTGTTAAATTTAGGACAAATTTTCCTTCGGTTTAAAATTACATACCAATTATTTGGATGCTAAGATTTATTATTTAAAAACGATGTTCAAACTCCCTTTCTTCAGCTGCAATACAAGCTCGACATCTTCTTAAAAAAGATTGGGTTATCAGACGGGCAAATCTTCCGTTGTTGACAAGCTTAACTGCTTCCGTAAATCTTTGCCGAATGACTCTCCGTCTCAATAAAACATTTTTAGTAAGTAAAAAGAAATTTTTTCGATTTTTCGAAACTGGGTTTCTTGAAGAAATTTTTTTTCTTGTAATCTAAGAAATAATGTAGCAAGTTACTTGCCAAACTGGCGTAGTATATTTTTTTTTCAGTACAGTCAGGTAAAGTTGGGCGAAGCATGAATTTTATATTCTTGGTTCGGCATACATAAGTACTATTCGGGATTACATAAGAAAATAAAATTGAAAAGTAAAGATTTGTAGCAACAGGAGCTAAGAAATCATCACACGGTGTACATTTTCTAGAAGAAAAAAAAGAAATACCTTTAATATAAAAAAAAATGACTTAATTTTTTTTTATATTTTTATGGTAACTATTATTTTTCTAATATTTTAATAGGTGATTATTCCAAAGACAACAGGATGATTAAGACTTTTAGCGAAGGCAAGAAATACCCAAATATCGACTGCTGTACTAACAAAGTGATGTATGAAAAGACTTCTTAGCAAACCTCAAAATTCACTGATTTCGGCTAAATATATCATGGGTACGAACCAAAATGTATATTATTTCCTTTGATTCGTGTGCTCAGACCAGTAAAAAGAAGAAAGAAGAAAAAAAAGAAATACCTTTAATTTAAAAAAAAATGACTTAATTTTTTTTTTATATTTTTATGGTAACTATTATTTTTCTAATATTTTAATAGGTGATTATTCCAAAGACAACAGGATGATTAAGACTTTTAGCGAAGGCAAGAAATACCCAAATATCGACTGCTGTACTAACAAAGTGATGTATGAAAAGACTTCTTAGCAAACCTCAAAATTCACTGATTTCGGCTAAATATATCATGGGTACGAACCAAAATGTATATTATTTCCTTTGATTCGTGTGCTCAGACCAGTAAAAATTGTTTTTAATATAGGTAAGAGTTCATTTTTACACCTTAGAAAAATCTATAGGGTATACATACATACTAAGTTTGTCATTCCGTTTGTAATGCACAGAAATAACGATGAGAAAGCAAAATGGAGTGGACACCCACGCATAATATTTAAATTTTCTTTTTGATTTTTGCATGTCCCTCCGTTCACCCGTCTATCTGTCTGTACGACCGATAACTCGAGAACGCGTATGCTTAGAGAGGTGAAATTTTGTACACGGACTTTAAGGGGTTATATCCACCGAAGGGCAATTTTCCACAACTTTAGGGACTTTTGTTTTGTTTTAAATAAATAGTTTGGCAGAAATATTTTCTTTTATTTTATAGCACAATATGAATAATAATTTTTAAAAATATTAAAAATTTGCCAAAAAATTTATTCCATTGGGGTGGGTGCCATACTTTTATACATATTTCATACTATTTTATTTCAATCGATTCCGGTCAAATTTTGTACATTAGTTGACAACTATATTATTTAGTACTTGTCGGAACCGTTTTTCAAAATAGTAATAATTGCTAAGAAAATGGTAGCTATTTAAAGTTGAAAACCCGAAATTCGGCTAAAAAGTTTTACATATTTTAAAAATAAATATTCTCAATTTCAAGATTTGAAAAAACGCTTACGACAAGTACTAAATAATGTAGTTTTCAACCAATGTACACAATTTGAGCGAAATCGATAGAAAGAAAATAGGAAAATTTCCTGGCACCGATTTTCGAAACCATGTTTTGAGAAAAATGCAAATATTTCATACTTACTATTCCATGACCAAAAAAGATTCCTTAGCAGACATTAACATTCTATAAAATTAGCTACGTTCCTTTCGTTATTCTATGAGTAGAGTGACTTCCAGTAAAGATAAAAACAAAGAAATTGAAGGAAAATTTGTTGGTAAAAACCGGTTTGAGGTAATTTTATATTTCTGCGAATTTACGAAAAAACAAGTAAAAAAGCTAGAATTGGTCTAGGACCAATTCTTATGACGCTCTAGATGAATGCCCGCATGAACTTTCGTACGGTCACCTATCTGTGCAAGTGTGATTGATTTTTTAATTTTTGAAGTTGTTTTTCGCATATATTTCTAGAACGGTTCATCGGACACAAAAAATGATTATAATCAATTTTATAGAATTCTTATTTTGAAGAAGCTTTTGGTACAATAAAAATCTCTAAGACTGATAGACGGACATGCAAAAATCAAAATAACTTGTAATATTATGTGTGGGTGTCCAATCCACCTTGCTTTACCATCATTATTTCTGTACATTACAAACGGAATGACAAATTTAGTATACCCTATAGATTTTATCTGGGGTATAAAAATTGTAAGCTAATAGACAACAGATGAATCTATAAAAATATGACAGTTTTGAAATAACAATTTTTATCGACTGTTTAAGTAGGTATAACCCCTTAAGAAAAAAAGGTAAAATTAAGTTCGAATATCGGAATTGCCATACAAAAATTTCGTTTTGCACAACATATTTGGACACTGCCTGAGAGCGCGTCAACATAGAGAGTTGAAATTTGGTGTATGGTGTTTTCATAGTAATAGCAAATAAAATTGCACAAATGGACTAAATCGAGCAACCCCTTCTTGGTGTTACGATATAATGTGAAAACGATAAGTTTTAGACATTTTTATTGTACTAAAAACTTCTTCAGAATATCAATACCTATAAAATTGGTTATAATATTTTTTTCTCTCCCACGAACCGTCCTAGAACTATATGCGAAAAACCACTTCAAAACTCCAAATTGCACAGATGGGTCGCCATACGACGTTTCATTCATCTAGGGTATCATAAGGATTGGTCTTAGACCAATTCTAGCTTTTTTCTTGAAACTTTTTTCGACCATATTTCTTCAGAATTCATGTGCAATATTGCTGGCTGAACACGATTCGAGCAGTTTAGAAATTTGTTAAACTTTTTCTTCTGAATTTCACGTATTATGTCTATGCTATTACATACAGTCTAAAGTCAATGTTAGGGTCTTTTAATTTAATTTGAAAATGCCTCTTACTTTTCCACTTGGAAAACACCGGAAAATTAATAAATGGTATAAGTGGAAAATTAACTGCCAAAACAACTCTCATTTATTCATTTTCCAAATTCGCCCGTTCTGCGTGGTATAGAATACTGCGCCTGATGTATGGAAATCCTTAACTTTTCCTAGAAATTTACTGGACATTTTTTTTTTAATTTGTATGGCTCATTTTTGGAGGCCGACAATGGCACACATGAAAATAACTTCAGTCGGCCACCATAGGGAACAAAAACTCTACCGAAACATTTTCAGTACATTTCTAAGAAGAAATGATTGCTTATTTCTCATGTACGCGTCTGCGTTCATAAAAATTGTTAACGACCCAAGCACACGTTGAAGACCTCCAATAATGCTTTCAAATTATAAGGATAAAATATCCAGTAAATTTCTAAGAAAATATTGAGGGCTTCCCTACATCTGGTCTAGGCATCGTTGATTTTATATTGGAGCAAGGAATTGCTGGCAGTGGCTTACCTTTTGACAATGATACGTGAGCAAGTCGGATCTTCGTCTATTTTATACTCGATCGAAGCCTTGCAAATTTGTGTTCCACTTCCCCTGTTTGTATGTAATTAGTTTGTCTATGACCAAAGGATAAGCCAGCAATCCTTCTCTCCAATATAAAATCAACGATACCGACTCCGGCTTGTGCTTCTACTCGGATCGGATCTACTCCTATTTAAGTGGAGAAAATAACTTCTACTCTAGTACCTTGTTTACCGAATCTACTACTAAATATTGTTACGTGCAATAGAAATAGAACAAGTGAAAAAGCTAGAATTGGTCTAAAAGACCAATTCTTATGATACCCTAGATGAATGCACGTATGAAAGTTCATATGGTCACCCATTTGAGCAATGTTGATTTTTTGCATTGGTTTCTCGCATATATTTCTGGAACGGCTCGTCGGACAGAAAAAATGATTATAACCAATTTTATAGGATTTCTTATTCTGAAGAAGTTTTTCGTACAACAAAAATGTCTAGGACTGATCGTTTTCAAAGTATATGTAAAAAACCAAAATTTTTATATGGCAACACCAAGAAGGGGTTGCCCGATTTAGTTCATTATTAAAGATTTTATTTGCTATTAGCATAAAAACCCAATGTACCAAGTTTCAGCTTTCTATGTCGACGTGTTCTCAGGTAGTGTCCAAATATATCGTGGAAAACGAAATTTTTGTATGGCAACCCCACGAAGGAGTTGCCCGATTTGTCTCATTTTTGAACTTAATTTTATTTTTTTTTTAATGTCCGTGTACAAAATTTCAACTTTCTAAGTGAACGCGTTCTCGAGTTATCGTGCGCATGGACGGATGGACGGACGGACGGACGGACGGACATGCAAAAATCAAAATAACTTTTAATTTTATGCGGGGGTGTCCATTCCATTTTGCTCTACCATCATTATTTCTTTGCGTTACAAACGGAATGGCAAACTTAGTATGTATACCCTATAGATTTCATCTAAGAGACATCTATGGGAAATAGATATTTCGCGTGAAATAAGTAATTCAGTACGGACATAAACAACATCAACAAGCGACATCTATGTAAAAGTACGGAAATTCGGAGCTTAGGTTAATAAAAGGGTATGATTCCAGTAAATTTATCAAAGAACCATTTTGTATTTTGTGTTAAAAAACACTTTCCAATAATATAAATCATCTGCATAGGCACAACATGAGTTCTTATCACCATCAGCGTATTAAAAGTAACAATAACTGCACAATGTTTGATCTAATATGTGATGATAATCGGATTAAATTGAAAAGGGCAGTGAAAATTTGGAAATATGGTGTTTTTTGTATGTTATGGAACATATTTTTGTCTTTTCAAATAATGGATTCTCTTCCTAATTTTCTCCAACGTTCCATTATTGGTTCAAGACTCTGCAAAAAAATAAAATGTGGAAGGAAAAAGCCGACAAAAAATGTAAACGAAATAATTACCCCATTTTTTCAACAAAAACTTGCTTCAAAATTGCATCAAAATTATTTTTGTATTTGTATTGACAAAACCACGGATAATAGTTGTGAAAAGTGCTTTGCAGCTGTTATTGGATATTTTGACGAAGAAATAGATGCCATTACTGATAGATTTTTGCGATATTGCTGTTAAACGAAAGCACTTCGAAAAAATGTTTTCTAATTTACTAGATTTTTTTTCAAAAATTTGCAATCCAAATATTCAATTTTTTAATTGTATATGTCATTCCTTAGCATTATGCTCCACTACAGCTACAAGGAAAATTCCTGATGAAATCGAAAAATGAGTTAAGCATATGAACAGCTATTTTTCCCAATGTCCGAAATATCAAAGTTAGGTAACTCAAAGAAATTCAAGCAGCTTTCAATGTAAAACTTTGTAAAATTTTGAAACCTTGTCAGACACAGTGGCTTACACAAAATTCGAAAATTCATACGATCCAACTGATTGGCAAAATATTGAATTCTTTCTTCGGCTTGAAATTTTATATCTTGGCCTCAAATTTGAGGAATACGTATACGAAAAACAAGTCAGTTTACCGAATTTCTAACAATATAGAGAAATCCTTTAAATTTTTATCAGGTATTATGCTACCAATTACAGAAATTTGTTAACTTTCAAGATGAACGCCTGTATTTAATTAAGTAATTAAACTCCGAGGAACGGCAGGATAGCCTTAACCATTCTGTAAAGCTTTTCCAGCTATAGCTCCTTCTGCAGATCACAAAGTAGGGAATTTAAATAAACAACGGCGAAAACAGATACTTAGAAGTTATTGTTTCGTTTTGGTTAAATATTAAAAAAGAAAGATTTTTTTATGTGTTAGTATTTAAAAAATTGGCGTCGTTCTTGTTAAATTTAGCAAGTTTACCACATAGCACGGCTAATGCCGAACGAACATTTTCTTCCATTAATAAATGAAAAACTATAGACCACAATTCACTGTTAATAGTTTTAAATTTCAAATTCAAATGCAAAATTCAATTAATTTGGTTATAATTTGTTCAAATAAGAAATTTCTTTATGTTATGTACATATCTATGAAGTTGAGAAAACAGTAATTTTGATTGTATATGGTCGCGAAAATGTTATGGAAAGGTTAGTAATTATTGGCAATAAAGATAAAATGAACGCAAAATAATGAATTCTAAGTATAAAAAAACGAAAATAATAATGTATTCAAATGCATAATGAATATATCAAGTATATATTGGTCAGTGGCTTAAGTAATGTGATTTCAGCAATACCCTGAACATTCTCAACAATCCCACATGCCTTATAGCTGTAGAAAGAGGATGATGGCATGAAGAAAAAATAAACGCTTGGATTGTAAACAAGAATATCTAGGCACTAGAAGATTATTATTGCGCACAGACTGTAGAAAAAGTTTTTTTCTTTCAAGAAGAAATCAAATTGAAGAAAAATATTGTAGTGTGCAGAAAAAACGCAGCACCGGCGGGTATCTTTGGAAAATCATGATTTCTCCTAATTAGCAGGTAGTCTCGCGAAGCGTCCTGAAAAATATGACACAATAGACTATATAAGATGCAAAAGATGCGAGTTTGATTTCTTTTTCAATTTAGTGTGCAGATAGTGAAAGCATCTGTGTATTTATAGACAATGTTGTTAAATATGGTTCAACTAAGTAGTGAACAAAAAGCAGTGGCAATCACGTTGTGGTGGGAAAATCTTTCTATGCGTGAAACAGGTCGTAGGTTAGGATGTTGTGATTACACTATTGTGCGCTAATTAAAAAATTCGAAGAGACTGGCAGCGTAGATCGTCGTGAAGGATCGGGACGACCACGAAAGACTACCATTCGTCAAGATCGGTTTTTATTTCGTAGATCTTTGGTGGATCGTTTCAAAACATCTCCGGATTTAAGACAAGAGCTAATGAGTGCGCATAACGTCGATATTTCCTCCTCAGTTGTCCGACGAAGACTCATTCAAGAAGGAATAAACGGTCATCGATTGGTGAAAAAGCCCCTTTTAACAGCTCAAGTGAATCAATTACGTCTCCAGTGGGCGCGCGAACACCGTTCATTGACAGAGGATATGTGTAATAGAGTAATTTCTTCAGACGAATCCAAATTCAACCTCCACTCTTCTGATGGAAGGCTGTACGTGCGGAGAAGGAAAGCAGAGCGACTTCTGCCTAGATGTGTACAAGAAGTACCACCTCGGGATTGCGGAATTATGGTTTGGGCATGTTTTTGTTCACGCTGTAAAGTTATCACAAAATGTTATTTCCATAATAAGTAACCAAATTAAGAACAGTCGCGATGAACCTTAAAATGTAAATATCCAGTAAATCAAATATATTCTTTAAAATTCGAGTGCTGCGTTTTTTTTGCACACCAGTATATATTCAAGCGAATTTTCATATACGAGGAAAATGAACAGCCAAGGAACATTGACGAACTGCGATACATGATCAAACCAGCGAAGTCAATCTACATATCGTACTATAAAGTTCAAGCAGACATTAAGATTATTGCGCGAGATAGAGTCAAGGTTGCCACATATTATATCTCCCTGCGTGATGATAGGTAGTAACAGTTATTTAGCTAGAGTGAATCGAGCGATAAGTAGTGTGTACGATACGCTTCACCAAAGTTTGCGAAGACCTCCATATACCCTTCAGACTATACTGTTGATATGGTCAATCCATCTTAAGCATTTATTTATAATAATACGCAAAGTTTTTACTTTTTCTAGAAATGGTCTAGGCGTCGAACCACTATGTAATGGAGAAAATGTACTATTTAGTATTAATAGATTTAATAGTACAATAGCCAGGATTTAACTTTAAATTATTTTTCAGTGCCCATATAAAAATAGAACTCAACTCCTGATTCATCTGTCGGATGCAGCTCAGATATATCTGAGCATCATCTGCATATATTAAAATGTTGACAAATTTGAGTACGTCCGGAAGATCGTTTATATAAACGTTGAACAAGAACGGTCCCAATCCCAATATAGAGCCTTGAGGAAGTCCCGAACGTAGCCCAAGGAAATTAGACGTCTTGGTTTTAGGCATAACCCTCTATATATTACGGTTTTCCAACAAGCTATCAATAAGATTCAAAGCAGTCGAATCAAAACTATAAAAGTTCTTCAACTTGCAAAGTAGACGCTTTTGATTAACAGTATCAAGAGCCTTAGAAAAATCCAGCAGAGTAAGTATAGTGTGTCTATTATTATCAATATCTTGATGCATACCTTCAGTTAATTTGAGAAGACCCGTAGTGCAACTATGTTTAGACCTGAATTCATTTTGCCAAGGGAACAAGAACTCATTGACATCGGCGAATTCAATGACTCTTGTTGAGATAACTTTTTCCAGAGCATTACTGAGACAACATAAAATGCTTATGGGTAGATAGTAAGAACAAAAGGCGGGATGATTTTTTCGCTTAGCAATTGGTACCACAAGTGCATTCTTCCACAAAGAAGGAAATTGAGAGGTCATTAAGCAAGTTTTAAAAATATGTGTTATGAACGGAAGAATACATGGAAGCAGAATTTTAATAAATTTTAAAGGAATATTGTTAGGGCCAACCGCATCAGATTTAATAGATTTTATGGCAGCAAGGACTTCAACTTCAGTGACATTACGAAATTAGAAGCGATTCCGCACTCCTAATCTTGATATCAGAAACTGAAATAGAAGAACTGGCGAAATCCAAAAAACTCGGGTTAAGAATATTAGTATCAATATCAGGATCAGAAACAATTTTCTTATTCACTCCAATTGCTTGAAAGTTTTTCATAATATTTTGCGAGGGAGTTCCGATCTTAATTTTTTTTTACATAATAACATTGCTTTGCATGTCGTACAGCAGACATTACTCTGCTCCTAAGTACCCGAAATTTTGTCCAATTGGGAGAAGACTTGCACCTTTTCTTGTCGTGAACCTTGATTAGTTTTTCTACGTGTGGAGAAAACCAGGGACACTTCGGTTTCCTGACATTAACCCTACGAAGAGGAATGTATTTATCAAACAAATACATCACTAGCTCATTAAAACAACAGACTTGATAATCTACCTCAGGTATATGATAAACCCGATTCCATTCCGGAGAAAATTCCTACTCAAAGAGCATAGGTACATTGAGTTATCCATAGTCTATATGTTGAAAACAATTGTTAGTCCCGCTATGCGGACGGTCCATGTTGTAGCTCAAAAACAGAAAATCATGATCCGAGATTCCCGGAATGGATAATTGGTGATGCGAAGCTACCATGTTTATGTCACCCACAAGGAAAAAGAAAGTTTGAAATTGCATTACATTCGCTAAGGAGATTGAGATTAAAATCCCCTCCGATTTTATATGAGTATAATCTAAACAAATTTCGAAGAGTGTTTCGTATAACGGAGATATGTTAACATTGAGTGGCTTATACACAGAACCTACGAGACATTTGTTTTCTCCGCCAAATAGTTCAAGAAATATGAACTCTACTTCATTTGTACCCGATGTTGCAATTGCATGTTCTCACTAACATATATTGCGACACCACCCCCGCTCCTAAATGGTCGTTCCTACCACTAGAAAACTAGAAAATCTCGAAGACGCGGCTTTAACCAAAATTTTGAGACACAAATTAAATCATCTTTTAAGTCCGGGAATATGCTCCCAAGTTCGTCGATACAGCCAATAAGACTGCGCGCATTAATATTACACAGTTTCAATCCAGGTGATTATTTAGCAAAAACACGTAACATGAAATTAGTACAATTTATCCCATCCATACCACCACCCGCAAGGTCATCGCCCGGCACAACCAGCAAGCGGGACACGAAGAGAGCATAAACGGACCACCGAAAACACACCATTCATTACAATGAAGAAAAAAACACATAAATAATATAGACAAATACAGAAGAAAACTTATTACCATGATTATAAGAAAGAAAAGGAAAGAAAAAATTATCTCTTAATTGTAAATACAATTGTCAATACAGCATTGCTTAGTAACTTCAAGTTGATGTAGGTCTAAAACTTATGACGCCTCTGAAGTAGATAGTTCGAGTTGATGCACGTTAGTAACTTTGCACGGCTCCACAGAAGATACACTTTTCACAAAAACAAAACCATTCAAAATAAAAACTTCAGCTTTCATTCGTCTAGCCTGTAGAAAGACTATGCGGTCACAAGGGCTTAGGAAGTGATTAATGAATGTTTGGATCTTCTTTTGATACCCAGTGTCATCCAGCGACAGAGAACACAGTTTTCTGTACTTAATATAAAAGCAGATCTTTTCAGTTTATGTAAGAAAATTGATAACAATAGGTGGGGCCCCAGTATTATTCCTCTTGTGGAGTCTGTAGGTGTCGACATATTTTGAAGGAGTATGGTTTAGTTTATAATGGATTCGGGTAAAAATTCCAACGATATTCTCATCACGACGCTAGGTATACTAGTAACAATAACACTTAATAATCGGTCATGGCGTTTGAAAGAATTTAATCGGGGCTTAATTTGATTCACTGCTGCATCAGATTTTTTGGCCTGTGCGAAAAGTGAAGTCTTGAGTTCAGTGATTTGTTCTGTTATGCCATCCAGGCAGTGGCGAATCCAGGATTCTGGTGAGGGGGGGGGCGCAACTATGGTTTAAAAATGGTATATGCTGAAAACTGAACAAAAGTTTGGAGACATTCGCCACCACTCGCAAAAGTCAAATGCACAAAATTTATCATTTAAAATATACGAGTCAATCAGATTAGCAAATGGCTACCACACGCAACGAAAAAAGTTGCTCAAGGTTCTTTGCCACTTCGAAAAGTCACAGGGGTTGTTAGATTATTCATTGTGTTTTGGTTTGTAAATGGTGGAAGTGTAAAACTTCCCAATCATCCATTTTAGTTAGTAAAACTAGGGAAACGTACTTTATTCAAATTCACGAATCATCATAAATTGTATCTTTGTAAAATACAGGAATTAAAAATGTATATTTATTTAAAATAACAGTCACAGAATAGATGCATTCGTCGTCAAGCTACGAAAGTGTAACTTCTTTTGTTTTTTATATTACTACTCCAAGCTCCGGAGATAACGTATGAACTATATGATGCAAAGCACAGCATGGCAAGAAGGTGAAAAAGACAGTAATTAGGGAACGTGAGGAGGGTGGCGAAGGTGCTGATGTATATCACACTTAAACTTTCGCAGATTGTATGCCGGAGAAAAGACAGAAGATTGGAAACTGTTCCACGTTCGAACACAACCGAAAGTATTTTGAAGGGTAAAGGATGTGCGCGGCTTGCAGTGCGAGTATTACATGGAGGAATCCGGGTTCAGACTAGACATTTCATCAGAACATTGATCATGCATATAGCAATATAGGTGCCAAAAGCAACCAACATTGCGGCGGTGCTCGAGTGAGTCCATATGACAAGTTTTTGCCACATCACCAATGATCTGAAGGCTCTCTTTTGCACAATATCCAATGAAGCTACTGCTCTGCGACCAGCGCCGGCCTACATATGGAAATTGTATTTCATTCTAGATCTGATGTAGGACTTGTAGAGGAGCGCTAGAATCGATGGGCTGAAATATTTCTTACACCTTTTCAGAGGTCAAAGATCTTTCGTTGTGATCTGTTCAGCTTAACATACTGCAAATATTAATATGAAGAATGCATAAAGACGGTGTATCATCAAGAACTGCTCCATCAAAAGAAACGTGAGCGGAAAAATTATAATCTTGTTTTAAAGAGATTGGACAGCTTTGGAACTTAGATGTATTGAATTCGATGCGATTCGGTTTGCTCCAAGCGAGAATATTATCAAGGTGGTTATTCAAGGACCTAATCATGCAATCTAGTTTGACAGATGTGAATTTCCTCTGCAGTACCCAAGGGTGTTACTGTTAAGGGAGTAAGCGAAACCAAGGGCACTGACATCGGCAAAACAATGGATGGGATTGAAAGTAAGAGAAAGCAGATCATTAATAAAAATGGAGAAGAGAGATGGAGAGATAGCAGAGCCCTGAGGCATCTCGGCATTTATTGGCTGAGATTGAGATGTCACGTCATTCAATATAGTCCGTATTAAATGACCAGATAAAACACTTTACATTCATAATAGAAGAGGACGAGAGAGGCCAAATGCTTCAAGTTTGGCTAAAAGGGCTGAACTCCAGACAAATTGAGAAAACTAAGGCTTCAACGTTCCATAAGAAAAGTCAGAAAAGTAAAGCCATATTGGCGATCGTTGTGGGTTTGACTAGTTTCTAGATACTTCATTATTTTGGAGTTAATGAAAGATTAAGAAGCCTTTTAAAGAATCGAAGTGATTGTAATTGGTCGATAATTTGAGGGATCACTGCCCTTTCCTTTCTTGGGTATAGGCTGGACATGAGGTAGTTTCCAAGCAATTGGAACTTTTCCTGTCGATTAAGACAAGTAGAATAGTTTTCGCAGGTCTTTAGCCAAGAAGAAGGCGCAGGACCTGCATCTATGGAGACGTTGAATTCCTTAAGGACTTTGAGCATATCTCTCGTATGGATGTATATTGGCTTTTATACACATCTACATGGGAGAAATAAAATGGGTGGCAAATTAGAATTTGAGGTGAATCTGACAGCCTATATACTTGTTTTATTCTGGGAGTGAACAATCACTTCATTGTAAAGTTATGAAGAAATAGAGCAACTGCTGAAGTTTCTCTTGATAGTTTTGACCTGGGACCAGGAACCTCTGCTGCCTTTGAGTCTTGCAAATATTCTAACGTTCTGTTAAAAAGGAAATTTTTCTCTTTGGATAGTGTTTCAGTTCTGGACATGGATGCAATTGATAGGTGCGAATAACAGACTACTTCGCTTTTATTGCTTGTATGTATTTATCGGTAAACTAAAAACGATTTTACGGTTGTTAAGATCTGCTGTGTAAATACCGAATGTACTAACGCATGCCCAAGACTTAGAATTGTACTAAATTCAAATGTGCAGTCATCAACATTCCTTGAAGCAAAAAAGACCGACCAATCAAATTCTCTAGGAGAATTTAGACTTTCGCAATCTGCAGATTTACTTTGTTTTTATTTAACTAAAAAAAAAAAATAAAAAAAAATATTTAAAAATTAATCTCTTGCTCTAAATGTAATAACAATGACTACAACAATGGACAGTGACTTCATCGCAGTTGTGTAGTTTCGCTGAATTTCTCCGATTACGAGTCATAACTGTTTCTTTAAATGTTTGTTTTACCACGACGCGCCCATAATCTTCTAAGAAGCCGTCTTTACATGGAAGGCTAATCAAAGACCCTTTGGCAGCTATTTTCAATTAAAACAAACCTTCCATGGCGTTAACATGAATAGGCTCTGCCTTGCTTCAAAGACCCCGAGCAAAACGACGCTCATGTACAGGTATCCGCGCTTCCTGTTTTCTGTATAGGTTTCAATAACCATGACCGAAGGCCAAGGTGCTAGCTAGAGCCTGCGTTCCTAAATGTATCATATTGAACGATTCCATTAATTGTTACGTTTTTTAAAAAAGGTGCCATGGAATAAATGTGAATCATTTTGTTAGGAAATATTCAGAAGATCTACTGCAATTTTTCTCATTGGTCTTCAGGAGGGGCGCCCCCTCCCCAGCCCTCTAGCTAGATCCGCCCCGCATCCAGGGGCCAGAATCACAAACACAGGGCGTTGTGGAGAGGAGAGTTCTTGTGACACATAGTTCGCCACTCACACTTCTGTCAGGGAATTTGTATTGAGAATTACCAAGCTCTCTATTCCACTCGACTTCCGGCTGTCTTAGTTGTGGAAAAGTATGCAAAATATTTCTCAACTGACAGTATTGTTTGTTCTTATTGTATTTTGTGAAGGTAGCTAGGTACCTAGGATTTTTTTAATTAAATTATGGATTCAACGCATATTCTGGCTATAATTACAAACACAAGTTATCTAAACCCTTGCAATTTTTACAGAGCAATACGGATTTTGGTGTTTCAAGGTACCCGCTAAAAACTTTAAATCACGCGAAAATGGTCAATTTTATCGTCTTCCATTACAGAAGAGATGCTATAAAATGTTTAAATATGCACGTTGAAGCTTCTATGTAGGATTAACTCGCATCTGCACTCTGCCCCCTAATTAGATGTGTAATTAGTTTTTTAGTCAGGTAGGTAAGGTTAATGATACAAAGAGCGGAAGAAATATATGCAAAATATAGGAACTGGGGTGTATATGACCCAATTGAAAAAAATCCGCCTTTCGGCGGTAAAAAGTCGGTTACGAAATTAAAATGGTCAAACAAAAGTACACTGCTCGATTACCCGCGTCTCCCTCTTTAATTTGATACCAAATATGGCGTATTTTGGACAACCCCCAATGAGTGGCCCTACGACCTCCATCCCCAAAGCCCCTCCCCAGAATTTGTTCACCTATATTTTTGTACTGTAGATCCTAAATCCGTTGGAAAAACCCCACTGCTCTACGACACGGAGTTAGCCGACCTTCAATATTGCGACACTTCTCATGTTTTTCCTAACTGTCCAAGTATGTTAAAGAATCCCAAATGGAGAGTTAAGGAGTTTTAATCGGGGAAAACGAAAATTCTCATCTCCCAAATTGCCAAACTCTCCGTGTTACTAAATCCGACCCCAGTACCCAGTTTAGAGAATTATAATTTTCAGTAACATCAGCATTTCGGGAGTAAATTTTTTTTCAATGATCGCTCAATATCATTTACTTCATTGACGATCACAATTTGTAATTCTTTGATTTGTGCAGAAACGTCGATATAAACATAAACATAAACATTTATTTATTTGAGCACCCGTGCCAAAAGCACGCTGAGCGTTGGGCACATCTTAGCAAGTTACATAGTCGATACAAACATATATTAGCAAAACTAAACACAAACAGTGTTATTATCAGTTTTTTGTGACACTTGGCGCCTCGTGGACATGATGATATAGATTTTTGCGAAAGAACATAGCAAATAGTTATTAAAATCAAATAAAAAATTTTAACAATTTGAAAACTCAGAAGATTCACCATCGCACGCGGAACGAAGATATATTATTTAGGCCGCAACATTAAATTTAAAGCGACTTATTCACTGGCGGCGATTTGCATTTGAAAACATCACATAGACAAACTAATAATATACAAAAACTGGACAAGTGGCACAAAAATATGCAACGCTTTTCTCGAATATAAGTTCTATGATGCCTCGACTTGGACGTAACCAAAGGGTAAGCCAGAAATGCTCCGCTCCAATATAAAACCAAGGATGTCTCGACTTGAAGAAGAGAAGGCCACAATTTTTTCTTAGAACTTTACTGCAAGTTTCTTCCTTCCTTCCATTTGCTTATACTCTTATACGTACTTTGTTTAATTCTTTATTTAATTAACTTATTATTGTTGTGTTAACTTTGTTTATTTATATGTTGCAATATCAATAGATATGTTTTCTTATGTAGTATGAAATAAGTTAATTTTTTTTTCAGATTTTTGGATTTTTCTTAATCTACTACACTATTATAATATCTACTCCCCTAACAAACTTCGTTCTCCTACCTTATTATTTTCTCGTGCCATAGCCCTACCTCGACCTGATTACGGATAGCACTCGGTTTTTCCTTAGTAATTTAGTGGACATTTTTATACATTTTTGGATGCGGACAACGGCACACATGAAAGTATTGTTACTGAAAATAACTCCAGTCGGCCACCAAAGTGAATAAAAATTCTGCCGAAACATATCCTGTAAATTTCTAAGAAGAAATTCAGGGATGCCCTACATCAGTTCAAGGTATCTTTGATTTTACATATATTGGAGGGAGGCACTGCTGACTTTCCCTTTAGTTAGGTTATCAAGCCAAGCCATCGTCGATTTTATTTACAATATTCACGCGCCTTGCGACTACAGCGTTTATTTTCCGATATGGATAGTTAGTTTGAATCGCGATATTCATTTCATTTGGACTTTTGTTGGCTGCATATATGGTGAAGCAAAAGGTTCAGTAAGATCCTAACCCGACGAGTACACGAGTCAGTAGAGCTGACGGACATTACTGATTTTTGCTGTCAATTTTTCTGACTAAAATCGCTTTGCGTTCGTTTTCTGACTAGTCAGTTCATTATAAAATGATATCAAGCGGTGCAGGCATTCCTCCTCTGTATGCATTTCTAATGATTTCTTCCTTATTTCGTCATGCAAAATAAAGATTTCAATGTGCATATATTAAACTCTTTTCAGTCATTTCCCACTCAAAAGAGAGAATATTAGATTATATAAACACAAATTTCCACTAGCATCTGCCTTTTCTTTCAGTTTCGGCCATTTTAATTTGATGTTTGACAATTTATTGACTAGTCAGTACTGACTGGCCACAAATCTAATCAGTACTGACCCAGATTGGTCTGAAAACTAGTAGGCACTGACTAGTCAGTTAAAAATACTTGTTAGAAGGGGAAACCACGAGTCTGTGTTTTTATTGTTATTTCCAATCAGTTATGACTCGTGCAATCCCCGGGTAAGAAAACGTGGATTGCTACTGCATGTAACAAAAATGTTAACTTCAGCCATAAATAGTGCAGACGAATTCTAAGAAATATGGTCCAGAAGAGTTTTAAGAAAAGCTGAAGTTTTGCCTACATTCAATAACTTTTACAAAAAAATGTAGCTCGTTCCCATGATATATTTAGTCGAGATTAGTGAGCTACTGAGGTTTGCTACGAGCTTTTCTCATACATCACTTTGTTAGTTTAGTACAGCTAGTTTGCTTGTCAGCAAGATTTTACCATCTGACCATTTTCACTTACATATAACAAACCCGGGTGCAGACGATGCGTATCCTTGCCACATATTTGAAATTTTAGCCACATCTGATATCGTGTGGATGGTAGTTCACATATCTACAGAAATGGGTCCACACGAAGGTATAGAGAAGACAAGCTATCCCAAAACCCTCGCGAATACTTCACAAGCCATGAAACAAACCCCCTCACTACCACATGTGAGGCCCAACGGAGTCCTTGCATTCTAAAATATTTGCAGTGTTCTTATGTAAAACTGACAAAACCTTGATTTGAATACCTCCTCCGCCCTAAACTACTATTCATATAGAAAAATGGTGTTGCGACAATCTTAAGCTTGCTTTCTTATCTTCCGGACCGTAATAAAATTTTCATACCTTTCCTAACAAAATTATGTAAAAAAATTTATCTTAACCAAATGACTACGAGCTCTCAAACAAAAATCCTCAGCTAAGTAATCATTAGAATGTTGCTGTACCTGTACCTGGACCGTCGTGGAATGCCGTGTGCTGATGTGTAACCCCCGAAATATACAAGCCATGAACAAAGTCGAAAAAACAGAGCAGCGGGCCGATAAGCAGGCGACAACCACAATCTTCTTGCCTTACCTTACTGCTGGAGTTTTTCATATAAAAGTAGCTTGTATTTTGTTCAAACGCAATAATTTGCAAACATTTATTCTACATAATATTTTTTTTTAACCTGTTAGAAACAAAACATATTTGGCTGTAATTTGCTTTAACTTCATTTTGCTGTGGGAGCGACAGTTTTGGGCTTTAGGACCTGTTTAAGATGACATTTTAGTTTTTCCTGCATGACGAGTATACAAAAAGCAGTGAGAGTGAGCTCTTACTGCATGCTGTACCCGCAACGTTAAGGCCCTTGTGTCGGTGCCTTCGGCGGGCCTTCAGACTCACATGCAATTATCACTCAGCTTAGAGATTGAGCGTAAAATGGTAAAAATGGTAAGGTTACTTTGTAATCAAAACTGTTTTATTATTTTGTTAAGTAAAATATATAGGAAGTGTAGCCTTTGGGAAGGTAAGAAACCAGGCTTTAAATTACTAAAAGACTATTTTCCTGTATGGATAGTAGCTTAGACTCTATAGTATATATAAAGTCAATGTTTGGCAGTTTTCCATAAGTATCAATATAGAACATTTTAGAAAACGGACTCACAACGCATACATATGGATTTCTGTTTCATGGCTTGGGAAGTATTCTGGAGGGTTTTGGCTATCCCCAATAAAATTTTGGCACATTGAAGCTGATAGCCTGTGACGTAATTCTGTGACTAATGTACGTACATTTTTATACGAAAGACAGAGAGGAGAGAGAGTATTGTGCTCTCTGTATCATACTTTCCTATACATTTTCACAATATTTCGTCAATAATGGCGGAACGTGGTTCGTAATGGGAATACCATTTACTCTATATACCTTGGTCCACACGACAAGTGTAGGGAAATATCACATCGTCTAGAATCTAGATGAACAGTACAATTGCTTGGCTTTCTATTTTTTTAAGCTGGAAGTAGCAGGGCTTGAAGCTGCTCTCTGTGCAAGTTTGAGTTTTCGCATCCATTTTTAGAGCGGTTCGTCTCACAGTAAAAATGATTATAAGCAATTTCATATGATTACATCATTGAAGAACATTTCGGCACAAGAAAAGCTTCTAAGGGTGATCATGTCCACAGTATAGATAAAAAACCTAAATTTTGATATGGTAACACCAAGAAGAAGTTGCCCGATTTAGTTAATTTTTAAAATTTCATTAACAATTTCTATGGAAATGCCATGTACCTACTGAATTTCAGCTCTCAACGTCAACACATTCTCAGGCAGTTCCCAAACGTATAATGAAAAATGTACAAAATTTCAGCACTCTAGAATTCTAGATGAACGCGTTTTCGAATAATCGTGCGAACGGACAAACAGACGGACATGCAAATATAAAAATAACTTTTAATATTGTTCGTGGGTTTTCATACCATTTTCTCTACCAATATTATTTCTGTGCGTTACAAACGGAATGATAAAGTTAGGACACCCTATGATTTCTTATAGGGTATAATAAGTAAAACATTATTTTTCTTTAATTGGCTAAGAAGTCCTTTCAACCAGTTACTAACCATTTCATAAAGTAAAAAGTCAAATTTAGTTCTCATATTTGGCGAAAAAACATAACTTTAAAGCCTGTTATTTTCGGCTACAAAAATTATAAAGCCGAGCTGGGTTTAATTTGCTTTCGAAAAAGAACATCAAGCTCTAGCGCTTGCTTTTGAAGCTTCAAGGGTATTATGGGTTTGGAATTCTAAGTAAATAAAGTTTTTTTCGTAAAAAGCCATAACTGGTTTCTCCCTGCCATTTTCACATATGTAGCACATAAATTCAAAACAATAAAAAACAAGCAACAAACTGAAACAAATGTTTCCGCATTACACATTTCACATAAAAGAACATCGTCTGTATGAAGTGACAAACGCATCATCTCAATTTGTACAAACTTTGTCAAAGAGCAAAAGAGCATGCATTGCCACATTAAGGCCTGAGTTACAATGTGACGCTGTCGCGAGAAGCAGTCCGAAATGATCTTGCTGATGATGCTGACGCGGAGACAGTGCCTATTGCTTATGGTGTTCCAATGATGACGCTCTAACATGTGTTGAATTTTCGTTCCATTATTAAATAAAATCCTTAAATCGTAAATAAATAAATTAACTAGTTATTAGATACTGTGGCATTAAGATTTTCACTCACAATTTCAATATTCTGCAAAAAAAAAAATTACCTCATCTGCAGTTGTCAAGATGTTGCGCGTCTCAAGTTGAAATTTTTTCAACTTTAAGCAACGCCAACCGCGTCAGCAACACCCTTAGCGACACACTGCAACTGCGCTTGAGTACTTTCATACATTTTAACTTTTGACAGATTTAGCGACAGCATCTGCGACTCGCGTCATATTGTAACTCAACCTTAAGCATTTATACGACCATCAGTAGTCCGCGCCACGACATATGAGCTATCAAGGTCAGGGAAATTTCAGTTTGGGGTTGCCGCTTTACCAATTTTGCCTGAGCAAAATTTTGTAATTTTTCCATTCCTATTAACATATTTTATTGATTTTCTACAACGTCAGATAAATTTCATCCCCCAAACATGTTTTACGTTGTTAAGTTATAGAGTTTATTTATAAATAAATTTACTTATTCTAATCAGTTATATGAGTATGCCGATATTTTTACTATACATCCGTAAAAACGCTACAGATATTGCGTGTTTTGGTCTTTGATTACAAAAAAAAATAATTCTCTAGGTCTTTATAAAACTCCCCAAATAATAGAAATATTTAGTAAATATAAATATATATAAAAAATTTCATGTTCAAAATTGATGATTTTCAATAGAGCGAAAGCGAAGCCGTTTTACATGTATCTAATTCTTATAGTCAAAAATGGGACAAATTTTGGGTAAAATCTATTTGTCCCTTCCAAACTCAAAATTTACGCCAAACTGTAACCAATTTAGGAAACAGTACGGTTATATTAAATGGAATGCATTAGATTGATGGATGGATTGAAGACAGGTTGAGTCCCCCAAGGGTGGGGAACCCTAGAACGTAGGCCACAGACAGATGACAACATACAAAAATCGGGTATGAAAATCTGTGAAAGAATTAAATCAAATAATTACTTGTTCAAAACATAATTTATAGAAATCCATTAAAATATAAATTAAAAAAACTATAAATTAGATTAGATTAACATTCTTATTGCCATTTACCCTATTTCAATCTTATCAGGAAGATTTATACTATTTTAATACATTTTAGAATTAAAGCGCTTAAAAATGTTTTCATATACATATATGCATATTAAAACATTTCCGTGTTTTTTGGCAAAAAATATTTGGACATAAGAATGCCTTTTAAAGTTTCCGCATCACATTAATTTCTTAGCTATCTTTTGCTGATATTTATCTGTGAAATAGAGCAACCAACCAGTTTTTTTAATTTCGCATCATTTTGGCACAATTTACAAAATTTTTGCACATACCGTTTTGCTCACAATTACAAAAGCTACATAATTCAAGCCCTGTAATTTTACCGTTATTTTCGGCAATATTTCATCATCTAAATCTGAATCATCTGGCACTGACTGTGGTACATGTAAGTGTAAGTCCTCCTTTTCAAGAAAAATTATTAGTTTTTCAAGATATGTAAATATTCTTATACCTTCATTTCATCTTACATTTTCTTATAAATTTATCCCTCACATGAGAGAGGAACTAAATAAGCGGAGATCCTATCAGAAAAATACCCGGTTAAGATTGTGAAATGAACTGAACAAAAACAAAAAGTGACAATGGAAAAAATATGAGGTTGCCCACTTCGTCAGATTTCACAGCTGAGTTCTAATTTGCAATATCTGCTATGTTTGTGTCCGTTTTTTACCCACATTTCTCCATTGTTTCGCGCGTCTCATCTATATTTTTGCATGTATATAGGAAATAGTTCGTTGCTTTTGCCAACTTTTCACGTTCCTTAGCTTAGTGTCAGAAGCGTTAATATAATAAAATATGGGGTAATAGTGAAAATACCTAAAAATCGGAAGAGGCTGTAAAACATCTGAAACAACAGAGCCAACATCGAGGAATCGGGATTATACTTGAAAATCGGGGAAAATACGATAAATCGGGTAATCTGGCAGCCCTGGCCACAGAAGGCCCATTGTTCAAAATGGAATGCATTGTAATACGTCTATCTCTTTCAAGCTAAATAAAGTTTGAAATCAAATCCGTAATATTAAAAATTAATTTTTGTGCTAATTTAACAAATTTAATACGTTCCCGCCGGCATGTACCTCTGGTGGTACATTGAGGTCTGTCCTATGGGGAGGCAAGTACCACCGGTAGTACATGGCTTGGTTCTTGCCCATCTTCCAGGGATGGTGACAATAACAACTCCTGCGTTGTCGCAGAAGTAATAGCCTGAACGTTAAAGCTATTTATGTAAGTAAAAATTGATGAAAGATGAGATGATGAATGACTGATGAGGGATGGTCTCTTGGTGTGTGATGCTTCACCGATCCGAAAGTAGCTGTAGGGCTTATCCCCTATGGACAGCGCCTATCCTCACTGTGGATTAGGTTTGCTTCTCTTCAACCAACTGTGCTTCTGGGAGAAGGAGATCCTGCTCTGCATTGTCTCGAACTTCAGGAGTTCCGCCACATAAATGCTATACGTTACTGGAGATAGGGAAGTCCCAATGCCAATGAAAAAACTTCATAAAACGCTTCTTTAGGTTTGGTTGAAAGCTATTTTATTACGGGTCTTCAGATGATGAGAACAATTATTTTTGTATTTATTTTTAGTAGTCTACTTTCTAGACGAGTTAGCTCTGAGAGGTACAATTTCTTTCTAAATTAAAAACTGACATCGTTTAGTTTTCTTAAATATTAGGCCTACTAATTAACGCTACATAAAAAATTCGCTCATGCGGCAAAAAGTAGAAATCTGAAAATTACGTAATTTAAGGGCATCCTTAATGTTCAGGTCAATACAGCGGCTCATAAAAAGTACAGTTTGGGTACAAAACAAAAGTGACTTCACGTCGTCACATTACTCTCCTTCCCCTGCCAGCGAAATCTCTACGGAGTTTTAGTGTTTTTTTCAGCGCGAGTAGTATGCTCGGGAATTACAGTGGCAGAAGAAGAAATCTAATGTACCGAGAGGCTGTATTTATTGTAGATGAGACATGGTTTGAGTTTTGAATGTTGGAATTTCAGCTGAGAGTTTTCATCCTGTGAGTAGTGAGTGCTGTGACATTGTTCCTGACCATCAACGCCCGACTCGGTAAAGCAAGGTCTTAACCTATTTAAGGAAATGTTGCAAACTTTATATAAGCACTTCGTACGGACCCTCATAAGGAGGTTGGAGCGAAGCTTTGATAGCGTCTTGAAACGTGAACGTGTGAAAAATTATTATCGACATCTTTAAATTTAAACAAGGCCTGACGAAAATGGTTTGATGCGGGGATCGGCCTGATATCAGAGAAAAAATTTCGTAAAAAATGAAGAATTAACTTTAAGCTTGCATATCGGAATTTTGTAGGAATATACGAGAATTTTTCCCATATTGGAGTTCTGCAGGTGCTGCAAGACATTCCTCCCTGAAGGTGGTTCTAAGTACTAAAATAACGAAGGGTAAAGTTTTGGACCAAGGTATGAGAGAAGCTTTGAGTGTTCTATGCCATCTTTCTAAGAATTCATTGGATTTTTGGTCGTAGGTCGTAGTTCTATTGCGTACGAAATAGAGTAATTTTAATAGTTCAGCGAATTGCGCTGATTTGAATACTTGGTCCGTGATTATTATTGGGGTATTCCAAATCGCAATATCCAGTTTAGACAAAGAACCTCAGCTACCGTTTCAGCGTGAATATCAGCTAAGGGTATTACCTTGGGTCGTCTGATAAATCTATCGATGATAGTGAGACAATATCTAAAGCCTTGAGAGGGAGGTAGCGGCACTACTAAGTCTAGATGAATGACATGAAAGCGATCTTAACATTCCTGGAATGTACGGGATTCTTGCAGTGACTAGAAATTTTACTCTACACGCCAAGCATGCCCGAGACCAAGAATTGATGTCTTCGTGGATAGATGGCCAGAAATATTTTTCTGTGACCATTCTGATGGTTGCTCTGATGCTAGGATGGTTTCACTTAGTACCTTGTTGTATTGTACTACTACAGACGTAATCAAAGGGTAAGCCAATGCTTCGCTCAAATATAAAATCAACGATTTACTGGAAATTTTTCCTTAGAATTTTTAGTTAGTTAGTTTTTTTTTACTACATTTTCAAATTGAAAATATTTACCAAAATAATATCCCTTACGGAATATGATATCAATGTAGGCTAAGAATATCAATTTTTCGTAAGTCAACCTCAGTCTTGTTCAAATTCGTGAAGTTCCTTACTTCAAATTGTAGTTGAGCTTTAAACCAGCAATATCTTGCACCAATACAAAATCAACGATGCATCGACCTGGGGCCAGATTCACTAACTCGGAGATTTGTGGAGCTGTGGAGATGAGACACTTAACACTTAACTCTCCAATCGGAATTCTGTAACTTGGGAAATTTGTATTGAGAATTGCCAAACTCTCTATTCCACTCGACAAAACTCTTGGCTGTGTTAGTGTTGGAGTAGTAAGAAGAATATTTCACAACTGACAGCACTGTCTATTTTTGTTATGTTTTGTGAAGGTACCTAGGTACCTATTTGATCGTCTTCCATTACAGAAGAGATGCTATGAAATGTTAAAATTTGCACGTTAAAGCTTTTTTGTAGGATTAACTCGCATCTATACTTTGTCCTCTAATTAGATATGTAATTAGTTTTTGAGTCAGGTAAATAGTTTTGGAGATAGCTGCATAAGAAATGAATTAATCCTTCTTAAGATGAAAAAAATTGTCGTTTTTTGGTACAAAAAGTGACATATTTTCTACTCATAATTATGAGGAACTGGTAACGTGGAAATGCACTTTGCATGAGAAAAATGTTCACATGAGACTACTAATGGATGTGAAACAGAGATCGGAAGAAATGCATGCAAAATCTAGGAACTGGGGTGTATATGACCCTAGTGCGAAAAATCCGTCTTTCGGCGGTTGAAAGTGGGTTATGAAGTCAAAATGATAAAAAAAACTATACCACTCGATTACCCGCTTCTCCATCTTTAATTTGATACCAAACGTGAGGTATTTTGGACATACCCCAATGAATGGCGGTACGAGCCCCATCCCGGAAAGCCCCTACTCCAATAAATGTTCCTCTATGTTTTTGTACCCTAGACCCTAAATCCGAAAGAAAAAACCCCAATGCTCTACGACCTTCCTACACAGAGTTAGCCGTCCTTCAATATTGCGATACTTCTCACGTTTTCCTTCACTCCCCAAGTACATATGTTAGAGAATCGCGAAGTTAAAGAGTTTTAATCGGGGAAAACGAAAATTCTCATCTCTCTAACTCCCAAACCCTCCGAGTTACAAAATCCGACCCCTGATATAGGAAAGCCTTCAATTTTGCTTAGAATTTTACTGAAATTTTTTCCTTAGAATTTTTATGCATTTGTGAAAATAACTCCAGTCGGAAACCAGACTGTATAAAAATTCTGTACATTTCTAAGAAGGAATGAATGCGTATTGCTCATCTACGCATCTACGTTCATAAAAATTGTTAGCGGGCCAAACAGTCGTTATCGGCCACCAATGCATAACAACTCTTAAAAAAAAATTCGATTTTTTTTTTTTGACAAAACTAATGAGACAAAACTTAAGTTATATTTCAGGATTTCAGGATATATGATAGGAAATATGATGGTCCCGATTACGGTCCAAGGTACAACATGCTGCTGTATCATGGACAGTGGGGTATTGTACCTTGTACATTTGTAATTTACTAAGAAGAAATTATGGTATATCAACAGCAGCTCCTTCAGAACAAGCTTAGTAAATCTCTTCTGCGCACCCTCGACTCTGTTACTATGAGTAGCATAGTAGGAATCCCACAGAATAGAACAATTCTCAAGGATTTTTCTAACCAAGGAAATATATAAAATTTTGAGAGTATAAGGATCCGAAAATTCTACAGCACAATGCCTGAAGAAACTAAGAGGAGAACTCTCTTTGCTTACAGTGAACGCAGTATGCTGGGAGAATGACATCTGGGAATAAATTATGACACCAAGAACAGATGAAAATCGCTTTTAACAACAGGAGATACATTTATATTTTTTTTTAGTATTGCTTGTATGAAGACAAGAAAAATGAAACCACTTGAGCTTATTTACGGCAGAAGTATCCTGATACGAGGTAGATGGCTTATTTGAAGCATAATTAATTACCTCCCAATAAGTGATTTTATTAAATCCTATCTGCTTAAAAGTATTTTCAATCAAATTATAAAATTTACATTTTAAGTTTCGAGGAATGCTGGTAGGAAATGGAACTGTTTAAAAAAAAATTAAATTTTTATATAATTTTATATCTCCAACGACGTCTTCCATCGAGGGTGGTACAAAGTGTATTTGTATACGATGTTGTATATTAAAATCTCCCACCAGTTATGAATTGATATGACCTTTATAATTTCAAAAGGTGACCAGTGTTTCCATTGGAGGTGGTACTCATCTCATGCCATCCGATAACGAATTCAAGTCCGATATTAATGGTATTACCCATAACTTTGACAAATCCCATTAATTAAATCTTCTTGGGTTGGAAACTCGAGCTCTACATTCAGTTACACATACAATTACTTACTTCGCCTTCTGCTGTAATTATCTTGGGATCAGTCAATTTGGTACAAATCTCTTTGCAATTATGTTGCTGCTGCTAATGTTCCTCAGCATACAAGAAGGATTTTACCTTAACAGGTTTATGAAGAAAACTAGAAAATGCTTAACATGTTTTTTTCATCAAATAAATTTAATTGTTATTTAGTTTTCGATAATAATTCAGTTCTACATTAGACTTTGCAATACACAGAGCTTCTTTATGTTGACGTTCGTCAAAAGTGAAGAAACAATGTCATCTCTAGTTTTAAGAAGTCACTCACACAAGCGGTTGACGTATGCTGATGGCATCGGCTTCTAGGCCAACCGGAACAAACACCTGACCAGGATGTTAATAAATCATAAACTTTCTTAATATCCCATTACAATGGCTCCACACTATTTAATTATTTTAGAAATATTTTTGACTCAGTAATTATACGAACTCGTCTGCACCAATCTCCGGGGAATCATACCAATTGAGCGTTAATTTCAATACAATTTCCGGCGGCATATATGGAAAATGTGGTATAATTTACCCTTATGAACATTATGTTTTCAACGAGAAATTAGCCCCGGTAGTCATCATTAAGCAAGACTAATTGGTCTGCTTTTTGCTGGGAAATTGATGCCTGCGTATATCCAACCGCGAAAGTTCATAAGTTATCCCAATGCCTAAAGTGTACTCTCTTATGTAACTATTTTGTGTGAAACCATTAATTACTGTCAAATCTATTGCTATAAAATATTGAAATTGCACTAACCATGAATCCTATCATTATTAAATTCTTATATGCGCTTATGATCAGATGGGGTCAACAATTGTTTTTTTTATTACTTTTTATAGGTTAGCTGGATATATACGAATTAAATAAATAGATCTTTTCCTCCAAATCGATACATATTTCTTCCAATCGACTTGTATTATGGCCGTCTTACAGTACGACAACCGTTCCAGTCGATTACCTTGGAACCCGACAACTTCCGTTTGGATGACATTTTCAGCGTTTATATGGAATACGAAAATAGTTCACCCATATTCTTTAGATTTCCCCCACTCTGCTCCACCGTAATCACAGCACGTTTGCGATTTATTTATAGCACGTAGATAAATAAAATTTAGATATTGTAATAAAAACATAAAAAAAAGTTCTAGTGGTCCTCAGTAGAAACAATAATGCAGAGCTTCCATACTGCGTTACTTTAGGTATATGGTGACTTTAAAAATGCATAGCTCCAACAGGAAGTCAAGCACCCCGCAATTTTTGACACATGAATAGACGAGGCATATGCATTGCATAAATAACTAATAAGGAAGCGGGGTATCGTGCGAATACAGTGTAAGCATTTCAATGATAGTGTGTCGTCTGGTCGGGGGGGGGGAGATATGACAAGAGGGCGTCGTTGCTATTTTGTGTCAGTTCAATATTCTGACATTTCATGTTATTTGAAAATAAGTTTCGGATTTGAGTTCGCGATATTGTGGAAAATAATTAATTAAACGTGATTTTTATGAATAGTAGTGTGAAATAAGTGCGGAATATTTCGTTTGTGAACGACATTTTGTGTAATGGAGACTCCGGAGTCCCAAATTATCATAATGAAGTGCGCTGTGCTGTGCTGCAGGAACGAAAAGAGTTATTGTCGTGGGAAAGCATTCTTCAACTAAGCTTAATAGCTTTACTTATTAATTATATTGTTTTAAACAAAATAAAAGTGAAATATTTGTAAAAATAAAGAGCCAAGGCAAAAGATTTAACATTTTACCAATGCCGGTATATTTGTTTACAATTGAATTGTCATTGGTTGCTAAATTATTCCAGTCATACAAAGGCAACGCCAAGAAATATTATCTGAAAATAAGGGGGAGCTAAAAATTTGTTTATTTTATATAGGAATTTGGATTATAAAAAAATGTTCCCCTTCAGAATGTCAGAATTTCATTACTGCCATGACGAAATAAATACAAACAGAGCACACTAATACATTTCGCCGAGATGCTTACGTTTTCACCCGATATGCCGTTTCCGTATTAGCTATTTATATGGCTTCAAAATATAAAAATAAAAATACAGAAAAAAGCGCTAGAGCTAGAGTTCCTCAATAATAAATTATATCATATTTTTATAAAGAAATATTATTATTAACAAAAAAATATTTCGTCGGGTGTTGCTGTATTTTGTTATGAAAAATATTAAGCATTAAGGAAGAGTTAAATAATAATGGCATGCATTTTTTCCAGAAATTGTGAGAGAAATAGCTAATTGAAACTTAATTGCTGCCGAAGCAATCACTTAATTAACCCACACCTACATTCCACTGTAGATTTATGGTAAAAATCGCAAACTGCCGAAGAGTCAAATTAGAATATTTACTTACAATTCATCTCCAATGGGCTTCTGGACCACCTCCGAATAACTTCAATTTTTCTATAACAAGTAAGAAAGCTCGAATTGGTCTAAAACGAATTCTTATGAAATTTCGTATGGTCAGCCATTTGAGCAATTTTGATTTTTGCAGTGGTTTTTCGCATATATATCTAGAACGGTTCGCCGGACATAAAGAAATGATTATAACCAATTTTATAGGATTTCATATTCTGAAGAAATTTCTAGGACTGACGGACGGATGGGCAGACGGACATGCAAAAATTAAAATAATAATATTACGCGTGGGTGTCCAATCCATTTTGCTCTACCATAATTATTTCTGGGTGTTACAAACGGAATGAGAAACTTAGTATACCATATAGATTTCATATAGGGTATAAAAATATATTTGAAAACTTTTGCTTACGCAATATATAATTACAAATTACGAACGTGTTTTTATTTTGTTCCATTTTGACACCTAATTGCTACCTAATTGAAAAAAATATTTGACATTCATAAAATTATAGGATAAAATATTGGCAGTAGTAAGAACGGACAGATTAGGGTTGCCAATAACAATGTTTTAGTGCCAGTACCCATTAAAACTTACTATGTTTGAGAAGAACCAAAATATTCGAAGGGGGAGGAGGAGAAAAAGTCGGCAAAACTCGTTTTTACAATTTTTTTTAAATCAAATTTAAGTTATATCACAAAATTCAATTTTCGGTTTTATATGGAAAACTTATTAATAATATTATCCACATTAATGTCGATGTCGGGGTGTACATTAAGAAAAGCGACTCCTGATAGCCGTTCTTCACCTATGCAAGCCCTGAACCCCGTCTTCAGGCGGTGAAGGGTTGAAAAGCTTCTTTGCGCTGTGAACATGCTTACTGGTAGCGAGGCTAAGACATGAAAAGTGCACGTATAGTAGGATAGGTGACTTGCTCGCAAATTTCCAGGACGTCTACTACTGATTTATTAAGTGTGGTACCCTTATTTATTTCACATTTCCACTTGGTGACCCACAGAGAGTATTCCTTCTTAACTCTTTCCTCAGGAATGATAAACAACTGCTTTTAACTGGATGCGTTAGAGCTTAAGACATCCAAGTTCTCCTCTTCCATGCCTTCTGCATATGTTTTTATTGATAGAAATACTCTGTGACAATATTGTCCAAAACGGATACATAAACTACCCTGCGAAAGTACTCTTCAAGGTTATTAGATTCAGACAACTGATTCTGCCGCAGTTTTGCCAAGTCCTTTTGATGGTTGAGCACCACCTTGAAGAATTTTGGGCGTTAATTTTTCTTCATAAGCGCACAGAAAAGTACTTTTCTACTCTTTAATGTGAAGTGGTCTAAGAAACTGCCAATTATTATAATTATATCTGTTTTATTTTAATATATACCTATATATGTATGTATTTATATGAATAGGATCTTAAATGAATGTATGTTAAAAGGTACAATATAAATTTTAGAAAGAATCCAAAAATAAAAGCATTTTCCACTTCTGTAATACATTCTGAACATATGCAAAGCAATAACAAAAATTCAGATAAGAAACTTAAATTTTCAAAGATAAAATATTCTTCAATAATCAAAAGGAAGTTCTTTACATACATTATTGTTTAGCATTTACAGAAAAATAGATTTAAAGTAAATCTAAAACCTACAGTATCGTTAGTCATTGTTAGCATTCCATACTTAGTGCTGTATTTTTGCTGTGGACTTCCATAGACTCAATGTTTTAACATTTTCAAGAAGAATATAATCAACACCACGATTTTCGCTTCTTTGCCAGCCAAATCGAACCATTTAAATCGCTTGTAACATTTCCGTAGTCATCCTGTCTTGTTTTTAATCAAGTTGACTCTTTGAATATCTTCGTTTGAATGTGGTAAACACAATAATTTCAAGGCCAAGGAACAAGTGTTTTCAAAAGAATTTGATCTGATGGAGTATTTACAATTTTTGATTTCAATTCACAAATCTTTTTTGCCTTAGATTGCCGCTCTGTATTTGTTAAGTTAAGAAAACCGTTTGCTCAACACTAATGTAACGCTCAAGCGTTTTGCTTGCAATTTTTCCCCCAAAAAATCATTCATACTAAAATTAACGCTGAAAGCCCTAATTTGGCAACACTCGGTACCTCTGAGGAACTACATAGGTGCAGTCATATCTACTTCTAGCTCAGAGACATATCGGAAAGACAGGTTGAATTGTTCTATATGCGCATTATCTATAGTATCATCAAAATGTTGAGTCTGTAGTCTCAACAAAATAATGGAGTATCCTACAGCTGTCCTAACCCTGGTCAGAAGGGCATTTTGTATCTCCTCCTTGTAGCAATATTATCAATTGGTTGATGTGCCACAACCCTGATATAGGTAGTCTTTGAAATCGCAATATCAAGAGGATTTTTGAGCTTTGTAACGCCTGCTGAAACTCTGTATAGAAACAATGCCTTAAATAGACTATCGTTTTGATTACAGAAGTTGGCTTTTTGTACCTCAGGGTCATCATATAGGGCACAATATCCCTGTGTCCTCAACGGGGTATATTTTGACGACCACAATATATAATTTTTTCCACTATTAGGGGAAGATGACCTCTATTTTATTTTATCTGCAATTTACGTTGAGTATAAATTTGGTTAACTATGTCTAGTTCGGAGTTATGGTATGTTTTAAAAAAGGTTTTTCCTGCTTCATCTGCATGACTGTCCTAAAGATGTTCTTTATGTGAGGTCAGTGTACTGTTCGTTCAAAAAAATGATCGAACATTTCTTAGTGGGCTAACCTTATAACGAAGATTCGAGCAAGTACCTAGGATTTTATTGAAGTGCAAAGCAAATAAAGGTATGTAACAATTTTTAAGTTTGGATACATCCAAGAACTAGTTATAGCTAATATAAAGAACTCGTAGCTTCTTTCTAGTATATTTCAATGAACAATATGTATGCCTACCAACGCTCATGAATATTTGTGGCTGCTTGGAATAGGCACATGAATCAATAAACTCTTTGGCGGTTGGCCACCAAGAGTGCATGTAAAATGTAAAGAAACTTGTTTGAATCTTTCCAAGAAAACTGCTTGCTTGTGTGCCAAACGGCCAAATCACACGCTTTAGCCCATAGTGGCAGTATTTTGGCCCCCTTGTGCCTAGACGTTCCATCACAATAATTTCTCTCCGCAGTAGTTCCTTATATGATTACCGAGGTTAAATGTTTGCGTGTTCAAATAAGTCACAGTTTTTATAAATAATAACTATATCACAAATTCATAGCACGTAATGAGAATTAAATTATTATAGGTATTATCACCTCAAATCGCAAAATAAATAACTGCACAGCCGTCCGATCAGAAATTTACAATTTCAAAATGGCCGAAACTATTTTCTTGCTGTAGTATTGGTATGCGGACCGTGCTCCTATCCCCGAATGCTTATCATCCGTAGAAAGTAAAGCGTGTGTTCTTTAGCAAAGAGTGAACGGTCAGAATCAATCCACCAGTTCATTTGGACCGTTATGCGTGAACAATAATTTATTAAAATTCTTAACAGCAAATACCTAACAACTAAGAAAAATTCAATGCTTCCCTACGATCATAAAAATATTGAACAACCCTGGCTTGAAGCAGTGTCGCTATGACAAATCAATAGGTAGCGATACTTTGATTGAATAGAACCAGTTCTGCTGGAATAACAAACCCAAATACAAAAATTGTTAAATCAGTTTGTTTGCTCTTGTTTCGAGTTCCCCATCAAGCTGTTCTGTTACAGATTTTTGTCGAAAAATCAGATAGATAAAAATGGAATAATTTCGACACAACATAACAACACAAGAAAATTAAATACGTTTACTATTACTATTATTACTCATAAGAAGACAAAGAAATGCCAGCCGTAGTCGCAGATTCGCTCTGTTGACGCAGCAGTGTTAAAGTTAAAAACTGGGGAAAGAGCTAGCTCTACAGTACCAGCATTCAACGCCACTGTGAGCTACACACTGTGTCAGTACCATACACAAATCGTCCTGTTAAACTACTGCTCTGCGTGTTGAATCCATTGAATTAATAATTAATAGGAAGCGGCATATCGAGTGAATACAGTGTATGTGAATAAGCCAATAACTGATACTCGGATTGAACTGATTGAACTTAATTGAACTAATTTTGACGTTTCTGAGTAAACATTCCAGAGTTCCGGGAGTTCAGCGACATTTTCAAGTTTATTATTATTAATAAACATTAGTAATTTGAAATAGCGCTGTTTCTAAAGCTTGACGTGTATATTTTTATTCCATTTTAGTGTTTTGTAAAATTATTGCGCACTTAACGTCGATGCACACTTACCGGCACAGCACGAACCGGCACCGCATTTCTCGTGCACACATAACGACATAAAACGGAAGGGAAACTTTCAATTAAGGTAGGTATCGCACGAAAGCTATAGAAAAATTATCCCATGTTAACTTCGCAACTAGACCAGCAACCGTCAAATTCCGATCAGATTTCTAGCCACCGATAGCAACCCGGAATGAAGCTTCAGTTACGTACCGTACCGGTATCTGCCAGTGCCGGCTGATGTGAATTAGCTATGCATCGACCTGCCATTTAAAATTTCGCAATACTCATTTAAAATTTCTGTCATCGACTGGTTTAAGTTTTCACTCGATATGCTGCTTTATAGGTAGTTATTTATTCGATGGTCGGATCCAAAATAAATTCAAATCTATCGTTTTCCTATGGAATGCCTGACACGAAATGCAAGGATTTCCCAAATGTACCAATTCCAAAACGCCAATCGTGGAATGGCGTATTCAGAGCATTTGAGTAATTCTATCTAACTTTTATTACACCAGGTTTGCTTTGAATATAATTAACATTACATTAAAAAAAAAAATTCACAGATACACTCACGGCTGTAAATATCGCCGGCCGTTATTTTGAAAATGCGTTTGTGGGTGGTGATAACGTTTAAACTATTTTTGATTTTCATTTGAGAGTAATTCATCGGATGGTAAAAGTACTGTAATAAATCTCATTTATACTTCGAACGTAGGTACTCTTTAGGACATTAAAAGCGTGTTATACGGACAGCTTTCCCAGTATACGTAAAATATTCCATATTCACAAATGTTACTTGGTTGCATACATTTTTAATTGACCAAAAGTTAGAAGTTCGGTGAACTTTTGAAGCAACGCTGATACGTCAGCTCTAATTCATTATTGTACTGTCTCAGTTATTTTCAGCCCATAAGTGTTTGAGTCTTAGCAACAATGTAAAAGTCAAACTATAAATAAGTATATTGTTTAAGTGAGTTAAAATTAAAGCTAAACCTATTCAAATCATTAATATTTAGGTTTCCCGTCCTATCTGTTTTATTAGTATTCCTACAGATAAATGGATTTTTAATACCTACTCTTAATCCGAGTTCTTTTAAAAATCTCCCCTAGTAAAGTGATTTATTGATTCTCCATTACGAATTTATCCTAATCTAAAAAGCAAAATCATTACAGGCTGAACCACCATGGAGGTCAGAAAAAAGGTTAACATACAGGACATATTTTGGTTCATTAAATTAAATTACACTATTACATGTGGTAGTCTGCCTTATGCTACATCTATACATATGTATATTATTATGATAAATGCTGCTTATAAGAAAAACACTATGATTTTTCGTGGGACTATTATATTACATGGTGTTGACAGTTTTGTAGACTGTGTAAAAAGGCTCTTCAATCGTACTTCCGTCAGAAATTCATTTATTCACTAAAAACTGCTCACCTTGTAACGAAAAAGGTGTTGGAAGATATTTAAAAATAAAGTTTGAAGTATTGTAATGAAATTTGTTTCAAACAAAATAACTAAATCAATTTTTAATTTAACCATACTGTAATTTTTTTAATTCATTAAATATTTCTAAGACGCGATGAGTTTTTTTTATCTTAGTTCCAGATTCGAACTGAATTAAACTTCTTCAAATTCTCTTTTCACATTATAGTCTCAAAGGTCCTGACGTATGGGTAAGATGGAAGTGTACTTTTGAAAAAATTACTGATAATTAAATGTAATTGTCATAATGACTTCTTATACTGAAAAATAGTCTTCCATTATTTTTATTATAAATTTTTATAAAATATATTTAGTTTAAAAGGGGGCATTACAAATAGTCGAAGGGTCCTGGAAATGCATAAGATATCTGCATATTTTACAGCCATTGTAGCTCGGCTTGTGTTTATGCGTACTCTAATTTAAGCCTACTAACTAATACCGAACTAAGTTTTGGCAATTTTGATTCAGTATCCCAGGGCCAATATCTCAATAATGATCGTATTTCTGAACACGCTCTCACAGCTGTCTCTTCAATATTCATCTCAGAGTGTAAAATTGTACGCACGCTGCACTAGTTGGCGGTGGGTTCCTTTGGGTGGTTTCCTTTGTTTATTCATTGGAACGACACCACTCTTGAATTTGAATCCCATCCGCATCTCATTACTAGTGCGATTCTATCCCTATAAGTATTTCACATGATCATCATCATGGTCATTACATTCCTCTCGACATGTAATTTAAGAGATTGGAATATGTATGTCTGTAGTTTTAGTTTAGCACAACATCACGCAATACTCTCTTTGAGTGGGGAAAAATAGTATATGAAACCGTTTCTTTTGGATAAGAAGTCATGGAGTTCAAGATATTAAGTATATTGTTCGAATTTGCTAAGGAGTTGAAAATTCAAATTCTATAGCGATACTGTAAGCTAAAACTCAAACTCAATCCTTTTTTCCAACATTGTTTTTGATAATTCCAGTCAAATGTAGTTCGTTGTCTATCGAAATCAGTTGCTACAATTAGAACCATTTTAAAGTAACAAATAAATTATAAATAAATTATAAATAAAATATTCATACATTGGTGATGGTGGTAATGAGATTTTATTAAATTTTTATAAAATTTTCAATAGAATGTTTACTTTTCCTCCTCAACTTCTCAAAACTATACCTGAAAAATATTTATAAAATGTTTTGCTTTAATTTATTTCAGAACTCTAGTAAATCTTGTTCCATCACCTCTAATCAGCTTGTCATTTTCGATGGACGAAGTTAAAGTGCCATTCTCATGCTACCTTTCCAGACCGTTGGAATGTTCGTGCCTATTTGGACCAGCATATTCTAGCAAAAGAAATCTCTATCGAGAAAAGGAAAGAAATTTTGTAAAAATCATGGAAAAGATAAGTCTTCTACCAGAGCTCCACAATGATAATTTCACCGTAGTTTATCAACCATTCTTCAAAGAGGCCTCCGTTTATATGGATAGAAGAAAGGCAGACATGTCAATTATGTCAGTGGATTGCGTACATTTAAGCCAAAAAGGACATGCAATCTCAGCGAATGGTCTGTGGAATAATATGATGGAAAAAGTTGGACAAAAAACATTAGGCCTCACACCGCTTTTCAAAGATTTCAAATGCCCAGGCCCAGCAGCACCATATATGTACACAAATTATAACAGTTTTACCTAGATTTAACTATTGTAGATGTTCAAAATAAACTTGTATAAAAAAATACTTGGTGAAATTTATTTACAAAAAGTCATGAAGAAAGATTTTGTACAAAAGATTAACAAGAGATGTACGTACATTTAAGAGTTGGTTAAGTCACGCAAATTAATAAATTACAAATGGACTAGTGATGTGGTGCGCCATAAGAACCAGATGGAACACCATATGAGCCAGATGGGATTGAAGGAACTCCATATGATCCAGACGGAATGGAAGTGTATCCACTTTGATGGTATTGGGCAACTTGAATGCCTGGTCTAATATGTCCCAGTTCAATACCTACAACACGGCCACCGTAGTGAGGAACACCATAAGTATTGGATGGTACTCCATAAGAATGAGATGGTGCACCATAGGATAACGAGATTCCTCCATGTCCACCGCCGCCAAGACCTCCCAAAAGGCTACCTTCCTTATTTTCATGTTCCAGAAGTATTTGTTTTACTTTGTGCAAGAGAATGGGGTCAACATGTTGTCCTTCATTAGACTGATATCCACTGTTTACAGATGTGTAACCACCGCTGATTCCTCCAAGACCTCCACCACCAAGTGAGTATGAATCTCCACCGCCAATAGCGTAACCACCCCCATGTCCACCACCACCTCCAAGAGATATGGATGGTCCACTGTAAGCATAACCACTGCTAATTGGTGGCTCGGCAACAGCGAGGCCAATAATAGCAAGAGTAAGGAACTGAAATAAAATCAGAAGTTTGATGTATGAAGCAATGAAACCTAACAGCTTTAATCAAGATTAAACAAAACTTCAGCCACAAGATCACATCCGATTCATCGATTTCACTTTATTGAATGATTCAATTGCCCGAATGGGCAACAAACGTTTACGATGATGCACTTTCATTTGCTCTTGGAAAGCTTATCCAACTGCCACATAATCGTAATCCGTTACATATATACATAAATATATTTTTAATCCTTTAGTAAAGCTTGATTTTAATCCTTTGAATGATCGGAATATGATCTCGATGGTTGATGTCCTTGTCCACTTCCTTGATGAAAACAAACTTACCACTCCGAACTTATTCATCGCGGACACAATTAATATACAAATTTAGAAACACAGAAAATTGTCGACACCGGTTTGACTGATATAGTTCACTAGATCGGATGTTACTCGAGAGTATGACCACAAAGAAATGATGCCATCTCCATGTCGACCTGATCTTTTTATACCCGTATCATGAGCAATTGTAAAGCACTGTACAGGGTTGGTGCTGGAGGTTGGCAGAGTTTGCAGAAACGATCATTTCGGGCTTTTGATTTGCTTGCCTTGGTAGGTTTGTAGGTATAGATGGGCATAAATTGCAGGCATTATAGAGCTTTCTTCTTCACCAAAACTTGAACAATATTTTTTCCACACAACATCAGTGTATGTACGGGCCCCGAATCGAAAGTCTCAAGATTCGATGCAAGAAGCACAGAAAAGAGGCACAAGATCGGCCAGCAGTTATGCGTTCGGATGGAAGTGCAAGTGGCGGTCAGTTTTGTTTTGTTTTTTTCTCTCTTTTAATTCGCGTAATTCTTGCCGCGTTAAGATGTCGAGTGTGCGCCGTTTTTAATTTCATTTTCATGCACACTTGGTCAGTGGGGTCAAGTGAAGGGTCTCAAATTGCTCCAGTGTACATTGCATGAACAATTGGTTGTCATCGCAGTGGGGCCTCGTACAAAATTTCCATTTTATTTGTTGTATAGTGTGTGTGAATAATTCCTTCTGTGTGGTAGGTTTTACACTTTCTTGCCACTCTCGTATAAGGTAACAATTTTTATTGTTCCAGGTATTGGCAAATTTTTAAATATGAAAGTAATTTGATGGATCATCAGGAGGCAACAGAGGAGTTTTAAGACACCTTCAATGGTTTACTGACGAGTGCAGTATTTTTTTACTATATTTTATGGAGGAATTGGTTGACTAGCTTTAATCGGTTATACATATGGAGCTCCCGGAAATACATGATTTCCTTGATTAGTAACTAAAAAGTTAAGTAGTTCAATTTTGCGTGAAATGAGGCTTAAAGTAACTCATTTTCAAAAAATTTAGAAAGAAACCTTGTCTGCCGCAGATTACATCGAGCAAAAAGTTTAATTACGTAAATCTCGCGTGTACTTAGTTAAAGACTGATAAAAAGTAAGCCATTGAACTTTTCAATACAAAAACCATCTTGTAATGAGCTAATGGGGTGTTGATGTATTAACACTTTTCTTAAACATTTCTTATAATTTACTAATTCAACTGTGATTCAAATAATAGTTTCATCTTTATGTCATCTTTCATGGGTTACCAAGCATTTTTAAAACAGCTGAGCATGATTGGCATTTTTTTTATTTAATTTAAAAAATTGTAAAATTATGTAAATATCATATTTTGTTTAAAAAAAAAAAACTTGTTTTCGCTTCAAAAACTTTGAATAATGAAAAGGTGTAATTTTAAAACTGACAGAGATTTTTACACCTAAAAGATTCTTTTGACCTCCACGAAATGCACGAGATATTTTGCCTTTCACTAAAATATGCCGCAGGAGCATTTCTATAGCAAGTTTTTATGTATCCCCTTATAGTTTAGCAATGGATTAAAGTTACGCTTCCTTCCAGTAGTATTTTTCTCCGTTCCACTTTTTATTGAGTCTTCGGAGCCTACTTGAGTTTTTAATTGGCTTTTGAAGGTTGAGTAAATATATAAAAAGTGGATGCAAAAACTTGTATACATCACACAAACTTGTCAACATCACAGAGATATGGTGATTCCAATTTTTTTTGTATTTTTTTTTCGAAATATAACAATATATATTTATCTACTTATTGAAAATCTTTAAATTTTCTTTCCTGAAGAAGACAGGGAAAAAACACTCTTATTATAATCTTCAACTTATTTATTTCTGCAAGAATGTACATAAAGTCAATTTAATAATTATTTATAAAATTTAAAAGCTGGGTATCTGATTCCACAAGGTTATTAAAGCTTTTGTTCCTTGTCACTTACTTTTAATTGCATCGTAGATAAAATCAAGTTTGTAATGGATAGAAATAGACTTTTGCATGAGTCTGTTTTTCTGCCAGTCCGTCCATCTGTTCGCAAGATAACTTGAAAATATGACTAAAATCTTTACGATCTTTTGATATAACATACTATTCAATGTTATTCCGAATTTCGATGTTGAACTTCTGTCCAACCTTTTTCTTCCATATTTTTAACTTAAACTGAGTGCGTTCACAAATTTATTCGTAAACTCTTTTGTTATTTTTATATTTCAACCTTAGGCGAAGGGCTGACACTGTGAGAAACATCTTTGCGCTCTGCGGAAACGATGAAAATTATTAAAACATTTTATTTTTGTTTTGCATTGTAAGTGTGAAACGTTTGAATTCTTACTGTTGACCTAATATATTTCTCTTATGAGAATATGTTTACTTATACTATTTATATATTTAGATCACGCTAGGATTGAGTTTAAAATTTACGTACTCAAGCGAGCTAAAATTTCGCTCACAGTTATCTTATGAAAACTTTAGTAGTTGTTAGATAGATGATATTGTGGAACTTCTTCGCAGTATTACCAAAGAAAAGTATTATTTTCACTATCCCTGTGTATATTACTTGAGGAAGTGTAAAGATAAGAGATGACTTTTTCTTCACGGTTTAGTCAAAATTCAGATTTGTAGATTTTTCACGTAGGTATGTATATCTACTGGGAAAACAGTTAGTCGTGGGTCATTCCATACAAAATCGCCAAATGTTCTGAATGAACCATCTCCGATTTTATTACGCAGGTTGGTTAATTATTACTAATAGTATTTTGCTCTTCTCCATTTTTGACGGAGATACGGTATTTTGAAATTTCAAAAACAGTGACAAATTATGCTTGGTAAGTGTAACTTAAAAATTTTCAACGTAAATTGATGACGTGTGCTGGGTTGTCAGATTATGGGCAATGTGTTCGGTAAATAAGAAGGATGGAGTATACCAATGAATTTTCTGGAGTATTTTGGTCATCCTTTTATTCTGACCTCCTCCCTGAATTCACTCCGTCTCACTCAAATTTATGTTTGAAAATTTTTCGGTTTTCTAAAGAAGTATAGTCTGATTCCAGACGGGACCCTCCATCAAAATACCGATAAGGGTAGTTTTGCAACATCGCGTGGTGCAATTCAAGAAATCGGCAAGTACTTAAATAATCAATATTTTTCCTTACAGTTTTCCTTACACAAATTTTTAGGTAGAGAAAAGGATTGGTGCTGCTAAAAATAACAGTACACGAAGAAAAATTGTAGCAATCCTTGATGCAAATACCAGGGTTCCTTTAAGATAGATCCGGAATATCGTCCTAATCCAAGATTTGTACAGTCAACCTATAGGCAAGATGAAGATGGCTGAATTTTTTGAAAAGTCTTGGCAATTTAGAGACAATAAGTTTTATATTATATTGAAATCATATTTTTCCAAGGTTCTCGTCTGTTTAAGCACTGATTGAAGCGACGAATGTTGAACTGCCTCATACAATCGTGCATTACACGATGGCTTAATTACTTTCTATCTGCATTGTGTGATTGGTTGGAAGCGTCGATGATACTATAGCTCCCTTTATTTTGCGGAGAGTATAGTGTGACAGAATTAATATAATAATATAATAATAAAATATAAAAGTAATATAATAATATGTTCCGTAGGTTTTGGTTTTACCGTTTGAGAGGTCATCAGGGATGCGACCCCATAACTACACATTTACACATATACCTCTAAATCACAAGAAAACTTTGATTCAAGAAGCGGAAACGTCTGCTTCCTTTCAAAGCAAGCAATGAAAGACATAACTCGAAAAAAAGGGACATTAAAAAATATATATAAAATGGAAATGTGGTAGCAATGTCCCGAAATCAAGGGCTGCACGGGTTGTTGCATTAGTGGTTATAAAAAATAAAGGTTGTCGACTAAGTATTTCAAAAATTAAAAATTAATTGTTACATTGTAAGTACGAGTATTAAATCATTTATTTTTTTAATTAAAAACAAGCATGTGACTCTATTGAAAAAACTTTCAACTTTCAGTAAGTCGTATATTCATAAAACATCTTCAGATCCAAAAAGCGATAATATCGATCAACTTCTTGTTAGCAAATCTAATTTATTCAACTTAAAAGTTTTTATTCAACTCTATAATAAGAAAATAAAATATCTGGCAGTGATGTAACAAAAAAACTGCGTGAATCTTTTTAATATATTCACATTTCCATTCGATAAGGTCAAGATTATTTTGACGACGCACTTTGATTAGGTGGAAACAAATTTTACTGCATTCTAAAAGAGGAAAACCTTCTTTGGAACTCGTTGTGTAACTGCTGTGGACGGGTCTCTTAATGCTGAAATTTTTTAGAGATAAACTGTTTAAATGGTCGTAAATATGTTCGTACGAAACAAGCATGGTTGGATGCATATCTCTTATCTTATGTAAATTATTAGAAAACAAATAAATATCAGCGAATCGAAGTTTATCGTCTTTCTCCAAAAAGATATTTTCTTATTTTTCATATAATGTCGCCTGTCGTCAGAGTTAACTACTTAATTTGGAATTTATTTGAGGATGTATGCATATGAAAAGTATATTGATGTAATTTATAGATTTATGTATATATAAATATCGAATTTTTTTAAATATTTTTAAAATTAAAATTAAGTCTAGTCCTATACCTCAAAATGAACAGAAGATAGTCAAACTTCCCTCATAAGCGAAGTTACTAGTTCAAGTAACTGTACCACTTCACCGCCCTCACTCCTCCACCCTATACAAACCAAAAGGCGTACTTCTCGAATGCTGAAAGAGTTCTAAAATGTTTTAATTTTGAGTACAAACTAGCAAATTTAACAATTTTATATTCTGTTTTGATATTAAGAGAATTTGCCAATCAAATGACTGAGCTGTCAACTCTGTATATTATATTTTCAAAAAAACAAAGTTAGTCATTTCCAAAAGATAATTGCCTACTTTCTGGCACTTATTGCCCTTTTTCAGCCATTTTTGCTGGACATGCTTAAGAAAAACTGCAAATCACGCAGAGAAGGTTACATTTTGGGTACAGAGTTGATGACTCATTTTAAAGCTAAGCCTTTGGGCTTCTTAAATCCAAAATGAAATTTTTGGTATTGATGACTTGTTTTTTGATAAAAATAGTAGGTAGTTAAATAAAAAAAAACGGGTAAAAATTCCGAAATTTAAAATTTGTGGAGCCATAACTTCAAAACGGTGAGGAGGATGGAAAAAGGTTAGAGACCATTGGAAAGGCCAACGATTATCTATCTACTAAAGTTTAAATCGTCATCATAGGGTTAACGTTCTGAAATTGCAGGGTGATCAATGAAAACATACCCAAAAATCTTTATCCGTTAAAAAAGGGTGAAGGAGGGGTTTTACGGAAAAATTGAGCATCGTAAACATTGATCACAATTCTGTAAGGAACCGATTAACACATGTTGGGTTGGAACACATTTTTACGGATCACCATGTCTACTCTCAAGCTCAACAGACGATATCTTTAAAACAGTCGACTTTTCAAATACGAAAACGTGAACAATAAATGCCAAATTTGTGCGCTGAAAATTGATTCATGGAATTGAGCACATATCAATCCTAAGAAATTTTCTGTAGATTTAGGCGAGCAAAGGTAATATAATATTTTTTATAATTAACTACAAATGACTACTTTCATTGTGTCCAATATCAATGAATCTTTTTATGGAAAATAGAAATAATTCAATAAATTTGTTTACTCTCTATCAAGCCTAGAGATGAGCCTAGGAGACTATTATTGTTTTACAATGAAACGCCGGTTTCTGATTTTGGGAAACTTGTGCGATTCTTATATTAAATAAATCAAAATGTGTTATCCTTTTCATATAAGAATATATAGTAACACCCCACGAAAAATTGTTGTATTGTTAATAATAGTAAATAAAAAATTATGTACTGTTCAGGATCACCAGTATTCTTTATACGCTACAAGAAATCTTAGGTTGTTACAAGCTTATTCTTTTGTTTCTAACGAACTGAAATAATGAAGGTATGGTCAAATGGCTAGGACAGCCATGCATAATATTAAAATGCATTTTGATTATTGGATGCCTCTCCGTTGAAGGTAGGTATATAGAATACAAGGTATTCCCGTTACGAACCAATTTCCGCCATTAGTGACGAATTAACGTGAAAGTGTATAAGAAAGGACGGTACACGAGAACAATACTTCTCTCCTCTCTTTCCTATAGAAATGTATATACATTAGCGACAGAATTACGTCACAGGCTCTCAGCGACAATGTCTCAAAATTTTAATGGGAATACCTTGTTTTTTATATACCTTGTGTCCGTGCATCTGTCGGCGCGGTCGCACCTTAGCTTGTCGACGTATTACCATAGAGTTGAAGTTTTGAACATAGTTTTTTATAACTTTCTAGTAGAAAGCTGAGAAATTCTAGATATAGGTTCAAAAATTGTCAAAAATGGGCAACTCCATCGTTATGTTGCCATGCAAAAACTTCGAATTTGTGCATAGGAATATTGAGGCAGAGTAAGGAAACGCACACTCATGAGTAATTTACGACTCACGTGCGGGTTCCATTTTTAAAAACTCATCTGCGCGTGCGTGAGTTGTTGTCATTTTTATTAGCGCACGCGCCTACGAGTGAGTAATTCAAAGGAAGAAAGCGCCTACTCGCGAATAAAAGTTTTAATATTAATTATCCATGTTTTCTACATAATGTAGGTATTTCATAAATGAAATTGCACACAAATTGGAAATGAGCAATTAGAAATTTCATGTGCGTTTTCTTCCCTTGAATTACTCTCACGTGAGTAATGAGCAGTGAGAGATTTCGTGTGCGCAAGCGAGTGTGCGCTTCCTTATATTGAATTACTCACTCATGCGCGTGAGTAGAATGCTCAAGAATATCACACACGACTCATGAGTATGTGCGCTTTGATCGCACAGAATCTATTACTCACTTGGGTGGGCGCATTTGAGTGTGCCTTTCCGTACTCTGTATTTAGGTGCTGGTTGCTGACAAAAAGACCTTAAATTTCGACTACAGTAAAAATAAGTTCAAGTGGAATAGTGAACTCACACGCGCGCTCTTAGTGTGGTTGCATACATAAATTCCTAGGTTTTACTTGTCGCTGAAAAACAGTCAGCTTTAGATATTTTTAACGTACTAAAGCGTAAATCCGAATGTAGCATTTTATGAAATCAATTATAATTTTTTATCGTCCCGTAAACAGCTGTAAAAACAAATTTGTAGAACAATTTCAATGTCGTAAGAAGCCCATATTCCGAACACCCAGTTAAAACTTTTGTTGGTCTTATTGTATTTTGGTATTAAAACCCTAGGTCTTATCTATCTATGCCAAATACAATCAAATTTTCATGCTAAATTCCATAATCTTATGTCCATTTGACTGATGAGAAAATCGTACATTATTTCAAAACTATTGAATAGTCTCGGACATTTGGAATTGCCCAACGTACTGGGTTATGGATGAGAATATGGAGTAGGAAATCAAATGCATTCACGCTTTTTTCGTAGAAATTTTTTTTTAGAAAATGTTTCTTCTGAGTTTTATGCACTATCCATGGCCGATAATAAGATTTGACTCTATTTTGGTAATGAAACAAAGAATAAGTGTTGTCTTTAGCCTTTGTCCTGGAATTTACTGCTTGGAGATTTTATGCCTCAAAATTTTGGGGGCCCGAGACTTTGTGTCTGGAGATTTGTGCCTTGAAGATGTTCGGGCTGAAGAGATTTGGTTTTTGAGAATTTTAATAAATTTGGAGAACTTCCTACAAAAATTAGATAACTTCAAAATTGTGAATCCGAGTAAACTTAAAGGATGGTGTCACTATTTTAATTTTTAAGTTAGAGAGTTCATATTTTTTACTGTGATAAATACATAATTAGTTCGTATCATAATTACAGTTACAAATTATGAACTCTTTAACTTAAAAGAGTGGCGCGATTTGTTCAGTTTACTCGAAATCGCATTTTCTGAGTTGTACTCTTTTTGCAGCATTTGAAGCAGGGTCTTCTATGGGGACTTCACGATTATATGGTATAGGTACTCCAAATAATTGCTGGATTTTTTTTTTATAATTAGTTATTAATGTCACTATGTACATATATAAACCGAATGAGGTGTAATATGGGAACGGCACCATTTACATAGACAGTCCTGACTACTACATTATTCTATTTGTTATGCTCTCATACCAAGTTCGATATACGGTTACCTTAAAAACTAATATAAGCAAATCCAAGCAGAAATCTTATCCTTGAAAATAGAATAAAACAAGTAAAAACGGGTAAAATTAGTCAAAGACACATTCTTATGATACCCTAGATGAATGCCCCTATGAAATTTCGTATGGTCACCCATTTGAGCAATTTTGATTTTTGCAGTTGTTTTCCGCATATATTTCTGGAACGGTTTGTCGGACAGAAAAAATGATTATAACTAATTTTCTAGGACTTCATATTCTGAAGATGTTTTTGGTACAATAGAAATCTTTAGGGCTGATCGTTTTCACAGTATCCGCAAAAACCTAAATTATAATATGGCAACACCAAGAATGGGTTGCCGGATTTTTTTTATTTTTTTTTTTTTAGTTTTATTTACTATTACTCTCAAAACACCACATAGCAAATTTCAGCTCTCTATGTCAAGGCGTTCTCAGGCAGTGTCCAAATATATGGTGGAAAACGAAATTTTTGTATGGCAACCCCACGAAGCAGTTGGCCGATTTGTCTCATTTTCGAAAGAAATTTTACATTTTATTATTAAGGTTCGTGTACAAAATTTCAGCTTTCTAAGTACACGCGTTCTTGAGTTATCGTGCGCATGGACGGATGGACGGACGGACGGACATGCCATAATTAAAATAACTTCTAATTTTATGCGTGGGTGTCCAATCAATTTTTGTCTACTAGCATTATTTCTGTGGGTTACAAGCGGAATGACAAACTTCGTATACCCTTTAGATTACATCTAGGGTAAAAGAATATAAAAAAACAAGAGAAACGGTTATAATTGATTTTACAATTAGACATATTAGCTCAATATGTGATGAACAAAATTAAAGCGTAAACACAAACAAAAAGGCTTTTGTGATAAATCTTAGTTACCTAGTGAAAGGCCTTAGCAACGCTAGCTTGTGACAATAACAAACAGTCTTCTTTCGACAATAACAAATAAGGCACGAGACATAGCGATTCTTCATTACATACACTGTAAACAAGTGCCACATAATTAAAGCACGGGCCAGACCAATTTCGCTGTGCGGGGCACGGTCATCTTACCCTCTGAGCTAATTTCAAAACGTAACTTTCTGGCTCAGAGAAATAATTATGGCGCGTGACCCACTAAGCGCTGCACTACAGTGCGTCCCTGCGAATAAGTAACATCCAATAGCAGACCAAGGGCTTCATATGAGCATCGTGGTGTCGTATATTGATCATCAATATTAATTGTAACAGTAAGATAAGAATCATTTAAATAGGCTAAGAGCAGGCAATAAATTAATGATTAGTTATCAGAACTAGGTCTCGTTCCTTTGAGAAGTTGACTTTTACAAGCTCATATAGTTCCAGGAGTTAAGCTACACTACTCATCCGTAGTACGAGAAGTTGACCTTTACAAGCTACTCCCGTATAATCCCAAGAGATAAGCTTTTTGAAGCTACTCTTTGTAATAAATATTGTTCCACTACAAAGCCAAAAGAAACTCCGGAGTAAAACATACTACACGCTTACTTATAATCATACCACATGATGACCACAATTTAAATATTTACCATAATACCCTAGATGGAAATAAAATTTTAATAAAGTGAAAACCTAAAGTTTTATGGCAGCACCAAGAAGAAGAGAAATTGTATTTAGTATATTTATGAAAACGCTATTATTAAGTCGCGTTTTCAAATCGAAGAACTAATCTTTAATTTAGTCAACCCGTAACCAAGCCCGACAGTAAACTGATCTTGATACCCAAGGATGAAACCTAAAACTTACCTTCACAGAACAAACGCACTTAGTCTAATCCTTATTGCCGGAAATAAACCTACGCAAGCAACATTCGTACTGTTCCAAGAATATTTGCTTTCATCTCTTGAGGTGCCGATACACTTCACATAGTTACGGGAAGACGAAATTTCTTGTCTTAATTAACCTCGACGCCAGGCAGGGATTTTACCTGAAAATACGTCCTATACTATGCACAAAATTTCAGCTCTCTACCTAGACGCGTTCTCGGGCACCATCCAAATATATAGTAAAACACGAAATTTTTGTCTGGCAACTCTACGAAGGACTTACCCGATTTATACCATTTTCGAACTTAATGTACAATTTTCTTAAGAAAAGCGTGTGCAAAATTGCAGCCCTCTAAGAGATCGTGCTCTCGAGCTATCGTGAGGACAGAAAGACAGACAGACATGCAAAAACAAAAGTTTTTTTTAATATCATGGGTAGGTGCCCAGTCCATTTTTCTCTACCATCATTAACCCTGGAATGCTACCCGTGAATAAATTTTTCTCCCTGAAAGCTGCATTGCTCTTCACAATATATGACCACGGCTTCCCCATTTCGCATGTGCATTGTCTGAAGAGTGATTGTTAGTTAAAGGGAAGGGGAACCTTCCTAGCAGGTCAGCCCTCTCATTCCCCATGGTCCACATTGGCAGGGAAACGGCTGAAACTTTGGTATAAAATCCATTCATGAGAAGAAATATACAAAATTTGATTACTTTCATTTCTAATTATCCTTACTTTATTAATTAAATTTTTTTTATGTAAATCTTAGATTATTCTTCCCGGAATCTTGATTCTTAATTTTTCTGTTATTGGATTCTGCTAAAATATTTCAACTCTTTTGTTTATAATTGTTTCGTATGTGAGTAATATTTACTCAGGGTTACCAATAAGGGAATATTAAAACGGGTTAGCATTCCAGGGTTAATTCTATACGTTAACAGTGGAATGACCAATTTTGTATACCTTATAGATTTCATCCGGTGTATAAAAATCTAATGCTGATAGATGGAAATCGCAATTGGCCTTAATGCTGGTTACCGTTGGACAATTGGAAAAGCTCTGCGAGTCGCAGTTTCAAATAGTCTTCCTGGCGACTCAGAAACCATACTTTAGTAGTTATTGCTATAACAAGGCTGAGTGAGGCTGGCTCTATACTTAAGTGATACCTATATATAGCAAATACACGCCGGTGTGCATGTGTATGCGGCTGTGTGTTTGAGGCACGTGTGTGCGGATGTGTATGGTTTGCTCGCAGGTCTGGGCGCGACCTCCTCCTTCACCACTTATTTGTAATATATAAATTCTTAAAAATCAAATAGAATATAAAATTGCTTCACGAAATCTTTTACTTTTGAAATAAGATCGAAATCATGACGTTACAAATGTCCTGGTCGAATATTAAAGCTATCGGGCATGTCACGGCTTCAAATCAGACAACGCCTTGATGGAAGGTACCTCTTGTTGCCACAGGTGTTAATAGTATATAATGTTAATAGTGATAATTTACTATTATTAATAAAAACAAATTTTCAGTTTCATCGGAATTGGAGACGATCACGTTCATAGGTGATCGGTTGTAATTGCTCTAAAACCGTTGATGCAAATTAGGTGAAAAAACAACGCTTGGTATGGCAACACCAAAATAGGCTTACCCGATTTTGACCATTTTTGAAAATGTATTCATTATTTTTATGAAAACACCGTGTAAGTTTCAGCTCTCTACATCGTCGCGGTCTTAGTCATTGTCCAAATATTTATATAGTACATTTTTTTTACAAAGCCCATGTGCAAAATTTCAGCTCTCTAAGTAAACGCATTCTCGAGTTATCAAACGGATGGACAGACAGATGGACAAACGGATAGATGGAATTGGAATAATCAAAATAACAATTAATATTCTGCTTTGGTGTGCAATCCATTTTGTTCTACCAGTATTGTTTCCATGCATTGCAAATGAATAGTAAACTTAGTATTTACATCTATGAAATTTCAGCTAATGTATAAAAATTTAGAGGCCGTGATAATGGGAAAATAAGTAAATATATATAGTAAGCTTGACACCGATCTTGAAAATACCGCGTAAAACAAATATAAAACTGAAACAATATATCATTCACACGTACAGTATTTTGTATACATATTTGCATCATTGATTTTCCTGCTGTGAGGATGAACTGTTTACAAAAGTCCATCACATCGCACTATATGCAGATTTTCAACAAGCAATAATAATAAAATATGTCAAAAAATTCGTCAATGTTAAAGTTAACTTCGCAAGAAGCTAAAACAGAAAATATCTTACTCTCAAGACCAGAATCAGAGCTTTTCGAGATGTTATCATCCACGAGACCTCGAGATGCCCTGGCTCTTTCAATTTGAAAATTTTATGATCTTATCTGACAGAGGTAATTCATGAGAAATCTCTATGAAGACAGTTAAACGTTTACAACATAGTCTGTGGCTATACAAATAATGAAGCGCAATGTTATTGTTCGTGTGAATCATGTTCCATTTTACACGATATCATTTCACCACAAAAGTAAGCCATGTGCTTGGAAATCTTTCAGGCATGGGATTCCAAATTCCACGGATAATATGAGGGACATACAAGGAAAATCGATGCGTATGCAAATTAAAACCAACACTTTATAATATGTGACATCTCAGCAGCAATAAATAAAGCTTATTTAGACTGAAAGGCTGTCTGTACTCTGGTAATGCAGCAACTATGACTAGGGGTTTTAGTGATAAGATAAGTTCACTGATGAACAATTTCTATGCAAGACACATGCCTTCTACTGGAAATATAAATACCGCTGGATTCCGTTTTCACTTTCCTGCTTCAATCTTATTGTCGTCGGCGTCTTCCAAGATGAAACATGTTGAGCATAACTTACACTGTGCCCGGCAAATCCAACTCTCCTCTGACGTAACGCAAAGTTCGTGTAACAAACAATAGAATTACGTATGTGGTTCCCATCCCCATCAAAGCCTTTTTTTTTAAATTTCAATGTAAGTGTCAAGAAATGCATGACAAAGTGATGCATATAAACATTGCGATTTCATTAAACGCTTTTTTGGCCAAACAACAGGGAAGTGAGCATAGCTAGTTATTATACCACAAGCTCAAGCTGCTCATTAAATTCGGTAAGCATTACTGTTATGGTCTGGTCTGAAATGGTGAAATTGATTATTACAGAAAGGCGTTGTTGTCTTTCTTTTTTTCGTCGAAAACCTTCCAAAATATGACACGTTCGTTCAGAATTTATGTAATTAAGGAAATAAGAAGAAATTCAGTAATTTAGTGGCGGAGGTCACAAAAGAAACGCAAAAGTCAGTAATCAAATATTTCCTTCAGTTACAGGTATGAACACTTGAATTAAAATCTTCCCATAAATTTTATTCAAGTTGCTGATTTTATGTCAAGATAAGAGAAAATCAACAGAAAGGGCAGGTTGGAGAATTCGATATTACCAAATAAAAGTATTTGTTCCGATTCATAACTTTTTGTTAATTTTCATAATTATTTCCACAGGGAAGTAATCAAGTTGCTTAAAAAAGGCAGTCAATAAATTAATTATTGGTAAGGTTTTTATGATAATCTTTTTTGATCTGACTACTGCTGCACATTTTCTTGACATATCCGTCAGGTGATTCAAGTTTGCTAGAGATTAGTGGTTCTGAAATTTTTTTTAAATTGTCTAGGAGGAGATCTTGGCTTAGAATTATTAGATTAATTAGATACATAGACACATAGCCGTGGATTGGTTACATTTCTAACTAAATCTTTTATTAATTTAGTAAGGTTTTAGAGGTTATCATTATTCAATATTCTAACAGTTGTGAGGATCCCAGGAAATAATAAAACTGCCCTACTTACTTCGCCCGTACCGGGTACCTAAGTTAAATATCAAATATCGTTTAATAATGATTCTGACGAAGATGACGTATGTCCTGCATTGACTGAGTAATTGATGAGGTATTAGCTGATGCAGTTATAAGAAGATAACTCTGCTTATGAAGCACCTAGTAACGAAAATATAACATGGGGATCAGTATGCTAATAAACTCCATAACTTTCAATGTACTGAAACAAATTCTGGAGTAAATATGGATATTATGCATTACTTCCAATCTCCGACTACATACGATTTCTACAAATTAGTGATAGCGCATGAATTAATTGTGAGTAAGGTTTAGCAAACAAATCTTTATGCCCAACAATGTCTCAATTCTAAGACTCACTTACGCTGTGCTCGAATAAAAAAATGGTCGAATAGAAAATGAAATGGAAAAATTTATTGGTATTATTTTTTGGATGGGGCCATGTAAATATCTTCAAATTCGGGATTATTGAGCACGCAGACCACTTTATAAAAACGACATCTTGAAAACCACTTCCTGGACTCGTTTTGAACTACTAAAGAGAGTGTGGCATCTGAACGAAAATGAGGCACAAACGACTGGACGATTACATTAAATAAATCCTCTAATAGAGCAGTTAAAACAGCGATTCCAACTATTGGTAACGCCTTCTGAAGAAGTCTGTATTGACGAAACATTCCCATTTCGAGGGGCAATACATACAAAATAAACGCCATAAATTTTTTATTTCAAATCATGTTTTTGCCAGGGATATATCTATAATTTGAAAGTATACTGTGTAAAAGAAACACAACCCGTTCAAACTTCGGTACCAACCCAGGTCGTAATGAAATTGATGCAAAATTGTCCAAATGAGGGTAGAACATTGTGCACGGACAATTATTACAGCAGCGTAGGACTAGCACAGGAATCGTTCGACGAAAAATTCATTTAGTGGGAATATTACGAAAAAACCGAAGGATCAACCCTTGAGAAGTTGTAGATGCAAAACTGAGTTCTGGACAGCTTATCTGTTGTCAGAGCAACAGTGGGGCCGTCGTCACAAAATAGAAGGATAAAAGGTATGTCCTAATGTTGATAACTAAGAACGAGGATTCGGTTACTGTTACGATACGTTGGGTGGATGTTGAAAAACCTAACTCAGTAATTCATTACAATCTCTTAAAAGGTTCATAGATTTATCCGATTAATTAAAGACATATGCTCCATGTCTCAGAAAAGGAGTGAAATGGTATAGAAAGCTAGCTGTAGAGTTCATAACAGGTATGGCTGTTGTAAACTCTTACATCTCGCTTGGGGAAAATGCTATTTAAAAAAATTAATAAAATAAAGTCGATGCCTTGCATGTTACCAACATATTAGCCACGAACAAGGAAGAATAGTTCCTCAGAAGAAAGCCACACAAACTCATTACAAATGTCACATTTGCAATTCATACATGTGTATGGATTGTTTTTTCAAAGTGTATTTTAGTGCCCAGCAAATAATACTTACTTAGTTATTTCCGAAATATAGAATACGTTTCGCTATCTCCATTTTCTACTATATCGTGTTTCTATTTAGGAAAATACTCCTTTCGGTTTAAAATGGTCCTCATATGTGATGCTCCTAGGAGCGATTTTGGCGCGAAATAATTTTGGCAAGCAAATAAGAATTTGATTCTTCCGAGTAATAAGAATATGAATTCCTGGGAGGACAAGAATGTGTTACGCGTTAATAATACAAAACAGATACTTCGTCGTGATAGTTTATCTACTAGTTATCTTATCCTTCCTGCGATGAGAATTTTTATTTGCTTCATATATTCTTAGTACTCGCAAATTTAATATTGATTGCTTTCAAAATTGAATCTGTTCTTCTCAATTTCTTAAAATTATGTTATGAAGTACTCCAAATACTGATTGACTGAGGGTAGTTATGAATATCCTTCAAACGGACTAATTAAAAGAACTTGTGTTGAGTCTACGATAGTGAGTATAATGAACCATAATTGTAAGGGTACCTACGTACACAACTAGTCAAGGCTAGGCTAGGTACTCGAGGTGTAGTGTTCACAACAAGGCATTCAGTTTCTTGGTAAATAGCGAAGTGAGAGCATATAAATTATCTCATCAGATTTTTAAGAAGAAGAAATTTGTTGTTTGTCAAGTAGTGCAACTATATGCCACTTTTAAACATAAGTGTACTTTCCGCAGTTTTGCTTGTGACCCGATAAATAACAAGCAATTAGAATTTGGAGAATTCATCACTCACATATTTATATGAAGATTTACATACTGATCCTCATATATTCTTCCAATATATGACAATGAGTAAAGAACCCTTCAATTATATCAGAGAAAAAAAATTATACTTGCACCTCGCGACACAGCGTTAATATGAACACTCTCATATTAGCGCGTGCAATCATTATATTTCTTCAACTCTTGATATAGCCTCACATCGCCTAGCCTCGCCTCGCCACGCCTCGTTGTGCACGTACCCTAAGTTGGAAATTTTTCCGGTTAGCAATCCATCTATATTAACATCTATGGACGAAATTCACAAGTGACGCAGTTATTGCATATTTATTGCCTTGAGGTAAATACGAAGATATATTTGTTGCGACTTTATGGAGGAAGATATAACAGCTATACTTATCTTCTTCCTGATATACTCACATCAAAATGACTGTCACTCTTTATTAGATGGAAGTAAAAAAGGAGATACGTATCTTCCGTCTCTTCTTATTTATGCCCACCACCAATTTAATCTTTATCAAATGTTTATTATCCTTGTAATATTTCTCAAGCAATAAAAATACAACAAATCTACAATAAATTTCCTGATTGCTACCTTTTCTTCAGGAGGATCTATCGTCCAAATATATGCTCGGTACCCACAAATAAGAGTTAATTCTCATTATTGATTAGAATATGTACTTATATTGTCTTTGTTAGATTAAAATGTTTAATTTTACAGTAATATATCGCATTATTATAGAAGTTTAAAGAATAAAACTTATCAGTAATCGGAATTTTGTCTTTTATGTAAATATGGTCTGTTACTATGTTAAAATACAAAAAAAAAATCGCGTGCCATTTCAATATTTCTTCTACCGGGCTACAAACTTCAGCGCCCCATGCTTTTACAGCTGCTCTGTTCATCAGTATTACATTGTGTATGCATCCGAGCGGATGCCCCCGGCTCCGCTGATACTTATGGCGCTTAACGTGTTAATACATCAAGTAGTACATAATACAGCGAGATAGAATAGTGTTATCACATTGTTACAAGCAGTGGCAGTGGCAGTGGCTCCGCTCGCCCCCCCGCTATAGCTCTAATAAAGTCAAAATTTATACTCTAATCAAATAAAATCAGAAAATATACATAAAAAAAATCTTCTTAAAAAAGACTGCTTCTAAATCCACACTCAAAAAGAGAAAATAATTTCTTCCTTCACAAAAGTTCTTAGAGTTTCTCTTCATTTTATATTTTAATTAAATATTGAAATTATATTAATATTTATTTGTGTATAAAATTTAAAAATTTCATGGTACAAAAATAAAGCAAGGTCTGAGCAAGCTGATGTTTTCAAAAAATTTGTATATTTGTATTTAATGGAATAAATCATCTGTATATTGGAAAGTCATAAGTGCATATTTTATGATTTTAGTAAATCAACTTTTTAATTTTAATCCTTCCAAAATAAAAACTGTATGATAGAAGTTTTTCGCTTTGCTTTGTTTCATTGATGTTCCAATTAAATGATAAAAAATTCATATTACTAGGAAATTATCGTTAACTAATATAACCTGAAGGAAAACGTATATGCCAAAATAAATTTTGTTAAAAGTAATTACTAACACGTACGATTTTCTAAAGGAGATCCAATAAATAAATATTAATGTTATTTTATGGTATCAGATAACTCAATGCCTTCGAATAGGCTATAGAAATTCTTAATAGAATCATACTGCATACTCTACTACTCTGCTTCGATAAATTATAACAATTTTTTCAAAAATTTATTAATTTATTTTAGTCTAAATAAAGCCTGAAAATATGTTTTATCCTGCTTAAAAAAAAGGCGGCAAATCTTTTATGTTATTTATTTTTTTCTTTGGTGTCTAGAAGATAGTATTTTTAGAGTTCGAAGAAAACCTTTCTCTGGTCTCATTAAGGAGTTCGCTTAAAAGATACAATCAATCTCCCGGCTGAAGAATTATATTTCAGCTTAAGATATCATCTGTTCCTTAATGTAAAATCGTCAGCTTCAAAACGGAACACTCTGAAAATTAAGCTTAGTTGTTTTTTTTACCAAAACATTTGAAACCAGTTGAATTTATTTCGATTACTCGTAAAATCACATTTCAATATTTCATATTGCGTAAAATCCTGAGCAATTATAGTGAGCTGTGATTTCTGTATGCTTCAAATATTTGTTTAAAACTGTAACATTGTGAACGCTATTCACTTCCTAGATTTGCAATTGGCCCGGTTCTGAAAACTTTTGAGTAACAGATTTGTTTTGCTTGTTGTCATTCAAAAGTTGCAATATAGCTGTCGAAGTTATTCTGTTTTGGTTTTGAGGGATACATGAATCATTCCACAGAAATATATAGTCGCCACGTGAGCCATTCAGTATATTTTTTTTCAATAACATTTTAAGAACTGATACTAAATCATTCCTTGAACGGTCGCTAAGTACTTCTGTTTACACGGCGCAATATGTTATGTTTTTTTGAATTTGGTAAAATAATGTAGCAGTTAGATTATACGTTCAATTTTCGTTTCTAATAAAGCATCGAAGCAAATACCTGTCGTAAATTGAAGACACTGCAAATTGTATCATATAACAATAGTATTGGGGTCAGTTCCATCAACTTTTCTTTCACTTTTTAGTAATACTTTAACAAAGTATAGGCATCTTAAAGACTACAAATATTTCAGTGTTCAAGTATATATTCAACAGACAAAACAATGTGAAGCTGCGTTCGATTCTTTATCTTTAACCCATTGTTCAATGCTAAGGGTTATTGATAATGTTCTATGGGCACAAGAATAATTATCAATTTCTGCGAGGTTATCCTGAATATAAATGAAATATTTACAATACATTTAAAAATTTTAAAACATTGCTGAGGAGGTATATTAGCCTACAGCCTTTCCCGTAATTTTGGTATGAATTTAATTCGAGTCCCAACTTGCTTAATAGCAGGAAATAACAAATCTAAATTATGTGCGTTCATTGACGTTATAATATCGATGTCTATTTTACATTGTATATGTTATGAAATTTGTTTTATATGCACTCACGTTTTTTTTTATTATAGATAACTAAATGCGTTTAAAATATTGGTAATATTCCTCAAAATTCTATTAATCGAATTAACTCCAGCAAGTCCAACATATCGTTTGTAACTATTTCCATTGATTGTACTTCCCCTGCTTCCTTTATTTTACCTAAATTAAAAATAACACGTTCCACACTTATCTTTCACATTCCAAAAATAACTTCATAGTTAAGTGCGGGGATTGTTTACTATGAAGTTATTAGTAAGTTCTACTTTGAAATGCACCCAATTAGTAGCAAACTTATTATACAGATAGTAGCTGTACTTCATTGTTCGGATATGCAAGTATTTTTATTAATTTTACGATATTTTCCTTAAGTTTACGAAAGTGCATGTATTACTACACAATCTCTCTCTCTAAAGAATATGTACGAAATATTCGCAATTTTTACATTTTATATTATCAAAAGAAATTCACATTTCGTAAAAACTATGAAGCAAGCTTTAACAATCGTAAACGTACGTGCGTTCCTTTTTTTTCGAACGGCTTTATAAATTTTTAAAATATGTTTGTAAAAAGGCGTTATAAATCCTACAATAATCCTAAAGATTTTAAGTAATTTTGTCCAATACTATGAAGATCTTTCAAATCGAGAATTCACGACAGTTTTATAAATACTTTATTATATTATTGTTTCAAATTTTGTACAGGTGTATCAAACTTTTGTACTGTTTCAAATTCAATCAGTCATTTCACCACTCTATGTATAATATAACAATACTAACAGTGAGCTCATATAATCTGTAGCCAAGTAATATACGAGGTGTGATAAAAAAATCCGTAGAATGAATGTTTATAGCAGCAACTTCTGGTACTATATCCATTTGAAGCTATCCGTCTGATAGCCTGATTCTTGCAGAAAGTCAATGTTAAAGTTAAACAAGTTGTGACTTGTTAGTCTGCTTCCAGAGTAGGAAGAGTAACGTCATGTTTACCGTGTCTGTCGCACATTATGAATTTCGAACAACGTGTTAATATTACATTTTGTTTTAGTTGGAAGAAAGTGCCAAAGACGCTCATAAATAGTTAAAATCAGTATATAGAGATAATGAACTGACTCTGAAGACTGTCCATAAATGATTTGAGGGATTTAAAACCAAAAATGAGTGGGCTGAAGACGAGCAATAGTCGGGACGTCCTTAGACCTGAAAAAACACACGAAATCGTGCAAAAACTGGCAAAACGGATTCGTTCAAACAGGCGATTGACTATTCGAGAGCTTGGAGTAGAACTGAACATCTCGCTTGAGTCCATGATAAGCCAGAAAATGGTTCAATTGCTTCCTCTTTCATCACGACAACGCTCCGTGCCACACCTCGCTCTCGATACGCGAGTTCTTTAAAAAAAACCAAAAAAAAAATAAATCCTGTCTGTACGCATCCACCGTAACTCTCCGAATTTAACCTGCGACTTTGGCTCTTACACCTTTTCGACATTTAGAGGGTCACGACAGAGCAGCTGAAGGCCGTTCCTAAAGAACCCTTCCCGAAATGCTTGCAATCATGGAAACAACGTGGGGATAAGTGCATCGCTAGCCAAGGAGAGTACCTACTTTGAAAGAAAATAATTCGAATTTGATGTCAACTGATTACTTTTTTGTAATAAAACCATTCACCGTATTTTTTTATCACACCTCGTAATATAAATAATTAGTTTCTTTCTTATTTCCACTTCCAATTTTAAAATTTTTTAATCTCCCCCCTAGAGCAAATGTATGGATCCGCACTTGGTTGCAAGTCCAATTTGAGGATGCTTCAAATCGTTTGACATGTTTTTTCAAGGTTTGGATGGAAGGAAACGACACGTTTAAAAATGTCAATCATTATTTGAAAACACACGTTCATAAACATCCAATACCACGTCATTATCATTTTATCCATTTTAATCAGTTTACTCAATCATTTATTTAATCAGAATATTCAGGTATTATTGTTAGTTTGAACCATGTGCAACTAATCACTTAATCGTTGTAAAACAAGATTGTAAAAACAAAAATGTCTATTTTTCGTCACTAGCGCCACAACCTTCGAGAAATACTTCTGAAGCCATGAAAAAGACTACCTCATTAATATATCAGGAATGGGCGGTCTAAAGGTGAAAGGTCACTTGTCCAGGGTCGGCCGCTTGTCGTTTTTTGACAGAACCGTGGCCGCTATACTGAACTCTCTGTATTTTCAAAAATCTATTGATTTTTTCAAGCCAACAACTGAGCAAACAGAGAGCAACATGATCAATGTGCGCAAGAAAAAGTCACATATCAATCAATACGTACAACAAAACTACACATTTTCAGTTTGTGGGGTCAGAAAATCACATGTCCATTTTGTTTTATATTTTTCTCCTAGTAAATTTCAAATTTTTCTATGTTCTTAACATGTCGGGAAAGGCACCCAAAGTAGCACAAACTATTAAAATCATACTGGGATACTTTCGAAAGTCTATTGATTTATACAGTTTTATGCGTTTTCTGTAAATTTTTAGGAATGTGACCTTCTGTCGACAGACTCCTCATATAAGAGTCCAAGCATTCTGAAATATTTGCAGTGTTTTTTCTTATGTAAAACTGCAAAAAGTTTGATTTGAATAGCTCATGTGATCTAAATTACAATTCATGCAGAAAAATTGTGTTTTGGTAATCTTAAGCTTGCTTTATCATTTTCCCAACCGTATTCAATTGCAAATATTACTTAGCTGAGAGTTATTGAGAGTAAGATGGTAAGGTTACTTTTTAATTAAAACTATTTTTTTATTTTGTTAAATAAGGTATATAGTAAGTGTACCTTTTGGGATGCATGCTCACAAATGGATTTCTGTTTCATATGAATATTACTAAGTATTCACTAAACTTAAATACCCGGAAATTTCGGAATTTACGATTCACTGTGATTATTCAATACAAAACATATGCTACAGATAAGCTCAGTAAAGATAAATATGAAGATATATTCGAATACATAAATGAGTTCTTTAGCTGCAACTGCTAAATAATAAAAAATTAGACACTTTTTAATTCCTAACGAAAACATTCAACTCTCTTGATATGCAAATTTTAATTTTATGCGTGTAAGACTTCCAGATAGTCCAAAAATTTCCTAAACGTACCGAGACAGTGTACAAGTGTAAGGGATTAAAATATATTTCATAAATTTGATATGCACAAAGTTTCGTTCTCTACATTTTCATGCCTTATAAAATTTTTCCCGGTTCGGTAAACAGCATAGAAAAATCACAGTTAAAACATCTTTTTCAGCCAAATTATATCAGGTATGCTCCAGTACATCGTCATGAATATTTGATAATCCGTCAGGTTGCAGGTAACAGCGTTTTGTGGACAGTACACAAGACGGTAGTTCCTTAATATATTATGTATACAGCCGGCATAATGCCAGAGACTCGAAATCTGGTCTTTTGCATAAAAGCTTCTGCTCGACGACTGTGTATACACCTTGTTCGATTTTGGAAATTTGTTTTGAGTTTTTCAGAAATAAATTTACGGAGGGAATAGAATTTTATGCATTTTTCGGTTTGTACATAATGTAGGGTAGCTACCTAACCCCAGTTGAAGTTATAGGATATATAAAGACAGCAAGAACAAATGTTTTAATTTTTCCAAATTCATTCGTCACTTTGGTTGTTTTCATAAATCGAGAATGCATTCGTTGAAAACTGGAATTTTGTATAAATAAATATAAAAACCGCTAAATAAAATTTCATATACTGGTCGAGATGGGTCAGTGGCTAGCGATCAAATCTATTCAGCAGGAGGTTGATGCAGGGCCGTAATGGTTAGTTTCAGGGTGTCCGACCACTCCCTCCGTCTACTAATGGCCGGAAAAATAAGAGAATTAGAATATAATGAAGTTGTCGCAATTACTTATGAAATTTTTTTCTCTCATTATAATACATTTCGAAAGAATCGATTTAAATGTTTTCTTTCTATTATACAAAGTCTCTTCGTATATTTTTCGTGGAAAAATTGTGTTAGCAAAAACTTACTCTTGTGGTGGAAATAAAATGTGTAAAAATTTCGCGAACAATTTTCCTACAACTTTATTAGAAACAAGAAGAAGAAGTGTGGAATGGCATTTAAAAATTGAGCTTAGTTTAAACATAGTTTTGGTGAATTTGGAAATTTTGGACATGAATCTGATTTAGACTATGAAGAGGCTATCGAAACGGAAGTAAGCCAGGAAAACAACCTATAGCACATATGGTAAAAACCGTTGCGTTTTATGAAAGAACATCTACTAGAAAGAGTACGCATCTCGTATATTGAAAAGTTTTATATGGTGGGTTGTAAGATTACGACCCGCTCTCACAAATTTTACGAAAACTCTCTGCGTTTTGACGACCCGCCATGTTCTTTGGGTGCATTCATGCGTTATGTTTTGCATTTGTTAGTTAAAATGTTGGCAACTTTTACGACCACTGGCTGAGTGCGATGCGCTCAGCGCATTTATCATTTGGTCAAGTTACATATAAAAGGCATATTTTAACTGATCTCTCAACGCATTGCGCACGCATCGCCATCATTTGGTCTTCACCTTTACGCTATTCAGTGTGTATACAAATCTGACAGCGCCAGCGGCTATTTTAAATCGTCTAACCAGAACATTGCAATGAGGTTACGGATAATGAAAGGAAAACGTTTACAGACAAAGTACATATAATTATCAGTATTGAATGTTCCTGAAATTAAGTGGATAAATACCTCCAGGTTGCACTTCTTATATAAGAGAAAGTCTTTCAACGTTAGTAATAATATCGTTTCCGACTGGGTGAGGATGCACCACTAACTTGTAACAATGGACTGAGCGTATTGCCAGTTTCTTATAGGAAAGAATGGCACAAGTTTTACAGTTTTCTCTTTCCCCGTATCTCAGAGTTGGACCTACTAACACAAAATATTGCTTACTGAACGTTTTCTTATGCCATTTGATGTTTTTATGTTGGCTACAGATGCAATCACGGCAGAAAGATAATATTTACGATAATATAAAGATAGTATTTACCATGCTCCGTCTGTCTTGCCCTTACGCAGGATTCAGGTAAGAATAACTTTTGAAAATTATAATCGGAATGAGTTTAATTCCTTATAAGCGATAAAAATATCATTTAGGCACAAGAAAACATATTTTTTTAATTTAATTCGATTTACGGGTTCATCTTATTGGTTGAGTTTTACATGTTTTTTATGTAGTAAAAGTTTTAGAGGGTGCTCTAACGGTGATATACAGAAACACAATATTTGTGCCACATGAAATAGCAGTTCGTTCAGTCCATTGTTATAAGTCAGTGGTAGGCACGGTAACACAGAGAGTTGTGGAGTTGGGGAAATGAGAGTACTTTTGACACTTAACGCCCCACTAGAAATTCTGTAACTCGAAGAATTAGTATTAAGAATTACCAAACTCCCCATTTCACTCGACAAAACTCTCGGCTATTTTAGTTGTGCAAGATGAAGAGTTCTTAACTGAGAGTATTGACTTTGCGTTTTGTGAAGATACCTAAGTAGCTACGAGTTTTCAAATTAGATTATGGATTCACCGCATATTCTGGCTATGTTTAAACAAACAATTTAAGCAATTACATAGAATACTTCGAAAAAATAACGGTTTTTTGTTACAAAAATGGACATAGTTTCAACTAATATTGTGAAGAACTCGTAAGTCGTGCAAATTTACCTTTTATCAGAAAATGTTACCAACAGAGTCCTAGTGGATGTGAAAGAAAGAACGGATGAAATATGTGCAAAATATAGGAATACAATAATAATACAATACAGATATCTTTCATTCTTTCTTTAATTTGATAACAAAAATGATATATATCTTGGACAACCCCCTATGGAGAAGGCGACCACAACCCAGCCTCAAAAATCCCTCCCCAAAAATTGCTAGCCTAATCTTTTTACTCTAAGCCCTAAATTCATCGGAAGACCCCCCAATGCTCTGCATCCCTCTCACACAATTAAGGGCACGTCAATATTGCAACAAGAAAATTTACTGCAGAGGCTCCTGAAATCTGCAAATTACCATTAATGGAAGTAAAATATAGCCTATAATATTCATTCATACCAAGTTAACAAAGCGATTTCTCAGTTTGTTTATTAGGCTAACAGATCCTGAATTTACCCCTGCGACTTATTGCAACTCGAGAAATTTTTTAAATTTCCGATAATACGCTCCCATTTTTATCCCTGCATTTCCCCCGCTCCATTTCCGTCACTTATCTTGTTTGCTCGACCTCCCATTGACTACATACTACATTTGTGCCCATTTAATACTTTGCAAAGTTATCTTTGGGTATATCTTATTCAGACTCATTGCAGATACTATGCAAAAGGTTGTGTTGTTTGCTCATGTGCATATGACAGCCCGCACACTTAGATAAATACAAAAAAATAATGAAAACAAGTGAAGTAAAACAACTAAATATTTATATTTTTTAGCGCATGCTGCGCATTAAAAGCTTACAAAGGCATTATGTAAAAGGGGCATTCCCCCTCATTATAAGAGCCTAGGCTCTTTCTTATTAAAGTCAATTTGTAAAAGTAAAAATAAAAACATTAACAAAAAGTTATCATATTTATATAATGTATTTAAATAAATAAATCTGAAGTGTTAAGAACGCGTTCCATCCACATTGAAGATGCTCTGCGCTGCCAAAAGGCTTCTACGAAACGACAGAAATTAGTTAGAAAGACTTTTAATGTCAACTACTATGTATTAAGAATAATGAGGAACTCACTGTGAGTGTCTAAAATATGGTAGAATGGAAACAAAAAACTGCACAATGGAGCCAAAAAACAGACTCCTAAGATAAGTAAGATCAAACTAAACTTAATAATTATGCTCCGTATCCAAAAACTAACCATAGGTACTAATACTTTTCAAATGCTTGGTGATGATCAGGTCAAGTTTGCAATCACACGAACAAAACACAAAATATGAACCGTTAACATAAACAAAAAATTAAATGTCACACGACCTGCCCCTATTGTTGCTTATAATTCAAATGTCAAAGATATTTAAGTCAAACTCAGTTTAGAGCTGGCTAACAAAGACTACAAATTTCTAAAAATTAATAATGACGTTAGGTACATCTTTTTAAAAGACGAAATGGATTACCTATTAAACTGCTATTGCCTTATTGAAAATTCAAAGAATTAATAACTTTCCTACACATCAAAACAGAGCAAAACTAACAGTTTAATTCTAAAATTTGTCAATCTGTCCTATGTTGAGACCAACTTTAAAAATGAATTTCAATTTTTATTCCCAGGAATTGATATTGTCAAAATTATTCATACGGCTCATACGAATCAGGTCTAAGAGTGACATATCTGGTATAATTAAAACCAATATTTCTTCTGAATACATTCTACAAGCTTAAACCATCTATCATAGACTCAGTTCAAAAACTGTCAGCGATTTAGTCATGCCATATTGGTATCGGGTTGGCAAGCATGAAACATGTAGTTATAGAATATTGCCAACTTGAACCTACTTTGAAAGAAAATAATTCGAATTTGATGTCAACTGATTACTTTTTTGTAATAAAACCATTCACCGTATTTTTTTATCACACCTCGTAATATAAATAATTAGTTTCTTTCTTATTTCCACTTCCAATTTTAAAATTTTTTAATCTCCCCCCTAGAGCAAATGTATGGATCCGCACTTGGTTGCAAGTCCAATTTGAGGATGCTTCAAACCGTTTGACATGTTTTTTCAAGGTTTGGATGGAAGGAAACGACACGTTTAAAAATGTCAATCATTATTTGAAAACACACGTTCATAAACATCCAATACCACGTCATTATCATTTTATCCATTTTAATCAGTTTACTCAATCATTTATTTAATCAGAATATTCAGGTATTATTGTTAGTTTGAACCATGTGCAACTAATCACTTAATCGTTGTAAAACAAGATTGTAAAAACAAAAATGTCTATTTTTCGTCAATAGCGCCACAACCTTCGAGAAATACTTCTGAAGCCATGAAAAAGACTACCTCATTAATATATCAGGAATGGGCGGTCTAAAGGTGAAAGGTCACTTGTCCAGGGTCGGCCGCTTGTCGTTTTTTGACAGAACCGTGGCCGCTATACTGAACTCTCTGTATTTTCAAAAATCTATTGATTTTTTCAAGCCAACAACTGAGCAAACAGAGAGCAACATGATCAATGTGCGCAAGAAAAAGTCACATATCAATCAATACGTACAACAAAACTACACATTTTCAGTTTGTGGGGTCAGAAAATCACATGTCCATTTTGTTTTATATTTGTTGAGACCAACTTTAAAAATGAATTTCAATTTTTATTCCCAGGAATTGATATTGTCAAAATTATTCATACGGCTCATACGAATCAGGTCTAAGAGTGACATATCTGGTATAATTAAAACCAATATTTCTTCTGAATACATTCTACAAGCTTAAACCATCTATCATAGACTCAGTTCAAAAACTGTCAGCGATTTAGTCATGCCATATTGGTATCGGGTTGGCAAGCATGAAACATGTAGTTATAGAATATTGCCAACTTGAACAGCTTATTATTTGACATTGGCTTTTACGTGGAACATTAATGGTATATTTGGCTCTAGTGTTACTACTCAGCAAACAGTATCAAATTGGTTTGCCAAATTTCGTACAGGTAACTTTGACCTCACAAATGAGTCATTCAAAATTCTTTAAGCAGTAGTAGTAGTCGGGCTACGCATACATAAAACAGAACTTACATCAACTAAACCACACAGATAACAGCTGCCCCACATGTTCTGAATAACAGCTATTTTAGTGTACCCAAAATCTGCGTAAACCACAATATCTGTGTTTCACGGCCGCCGCCCCCCCCCCCCTACCTTTCCACTTCATTTTGATTATTATAAATAAAATTGAAGATAGTTTAGACTACATATAATACAATTCCCTGCAGCGTCAACTCAAATAAATTCAATTTCTTGAAAAAATCATTAAAAATTAAAGACTCGATGAAATTTCCCAGGTCGGTGTGCAGCTTTTAGGTGGGGGAGGGGGTTGGGGTAGTAGAAGTTTTCACCCACAAGGAGTGAATCACAGGTAACTATATAAAGTAAAAGTAAATGTCATTACTAGATGTGCATACGAAAACTGAAACTTCACCAGTAAGAGAATTTTTACATATAGTATATACACATGCATCACTGAAAGCCGTTTCATCACCGAGGTCAAGGCGAACCTAATATGGGAAGTTCGCCAACTACCAGCACGCCTTGGCACGAGAAAATAACCAAAACGAAAGCCCCTCTTATGACATCTCTCATAACACTGAAATCAGTCCTACAAAATTGAATCCACAACCAAATGGGCCAGCTATGACCCTTAGAAGTAGATTCTAGACATACCGAAAGAGTCATCAAAGGACCCTCATAAAGGATAACCCTGGATATTTTGAAACTATCTACAAATCAACTCAGAATTATTACAACAACAAACACTACAACGAATAGGCATATCACATATTATGTAGACTATGTTGCGAAGAAGATGAAACGTCGGGGCATATTATTTGCGAATGAAAGGTAAATGCACTATGTAAATTTCAAATCTTTGACTTAGAATTTCTTTTGCCTAATTTTAAGAAAATTTCTACAACAGCATCTTTCTCATTCTCCGAAGAAGTAGTCCTACTGAAAGAACTTTATGGTGAAGCGATGCATAATAAGTCAATAAATGGGTACAGTACAGAGACTAATCGCGTTGTTAAACAACAAAATCTAAGAAACCTAAAATGTTTATGACTAGTCATTATGCAGTTCTTTATTTATATAAAAAGCGTAGTAAAACAAAAATATTAAAATTTATAAAATATAAATACATATTAAATTCATTGATTCTGATAACGCCCATCAGATGTGTAAGAAGATCATCTATGGCACTTTCACTAATAGGCGTTGCAGTAGTATGCACAACAAAATCGTCTGAAAAAAGCGGAGGAGTTAAATGCAGTGTATCTGCACAATCTCTTCCGTACGTGAACTGGTTTATGCACCCGTTACAAGAGGTGGTGTATCAAATTTGATATTTTTTGGAAAGTTTGGAATAATTTAATCCAACTGATGCTTCACCTACTTCCACCAGAGCGTACAAAATTTCAGGTTTCATAATGCACTTCACTTGAAATGTCTGGCTAATCTGTGAGATAGAAGAAAACCGCTTGCTCATGTGCCGTGCTTGAAAGAAATAAAAAAATGTAAAATCATCTTTTCTAGACATCGGTAATAGGTATTCAGGAGTCTCTATGATTGCAAATTGATATTCAGATATAATTTAAAGGCTATCAACTTTATTATGCATCAAAATGAACTTACATTAAGGAAGGTGATTAAGTCATCAAGATGAAAAATTTAGAAGTAGCATGGAATTATAATAAATATGATGTGATGAATTCTGGTCGTTTTAATATTACAAGGACATAAAACCCTGGGTGAGCTGACCTTAGGACGTTTAATATAGAACTACCTATATTTCGGTCCCTTGTTTGGGCCAATCTTAGCGCATACAAATACTGTAACAGAGTATTTCTTACAATCATCATGGAAGATTATGGATATGGTTATTATATATGTACTTATATTTACATTTAATGCTACATATATTTAGATAAGTGTTCCTATAATTTTTCAACACTTAAAACAAGGTAAAAAAGTAAAACGGTCAATAAAAACGATACGTATATATCTACATATATCTATAACTAAGTGAGTAATAAATAAGAACATAATATTAACATAGACGTAAGCGCCGCATCCATCCATAGTAGACAAGATTTAATGATTTCATTTATGAGCTTATCATGAGCAGAATAATAATGAAATCTGTTCTGAACTACGCGTCAATATAACATACCATTCATCATAATTTCGTGGAAATGCACATGAATTTAATATGTATATAAAAATATTCATGGTATGCTCATCGAAAGACTCATCGATAGGCTCATCGGAACTAAATCTGAAATATTCACCCGCTTTCAAAAGCAGAGAAATTTTCACATATATTCGAAATTTACAGAAACAACAGTGCTAGTTTACATTCCGCCGAGCGGGAAGAGGGTTTTCGAAACCAAAAGGAGCATTTTCTACTAGAGATGGTGATTGTAATACTCTGCTACTGTATTGGTATGCCCTGACGATGGGCCAAACAAGGGACCGAAATTTAGGCAATGTATTAAACAAAAACGTTTTTAAGATCCTCACACCTTGGTTTTAATCCCCCTATAATAAATATGTGTATATGTGACAAAAAGATACAACCCTTCTACATTTTTTTCCCGAAGTGATTAATCTATCCATATATATATATATCTATCTACATATTTATATATGTCTATATAACTTTATTGCCTCCTGTAAGAAACCCTTACAAACAAATTCATTCGAGTGTTCTGAATTTTTCTAGATTTATTGAAAAAACTGATGCGACAAAAAAATACGACAGGATAAGCAAATTAAAATGAAACACAAGCGATTTGTGAAAAAAATCAAATTATAGAAAGTATTTATTTAACTTCTTATAACTTCTAACATTCGGTTAGGTAAAGATTTATAATATATACATTTCCGGCGAAGTAGCGCCCAAGTATTTGATTTTACCAGCTGTTTTTCTCACTGTTGTATTCTAAATATTGTTTGTCACTTCTCTAAACTGCATGTACTAATAGCTGAACATTTTCAATGATGCACTACTGATTTGTGTGTCATTTGAGGACGCTTATATTTTTGGCCACGAAAAAGTACTTTATTGTGCGTGCTGCCTTTACAGCCAGACTATATCGAAAGCCTTCGAACAAGGATTTTGATCTCAACACGATGATGAAAACTACGATTTCAACATTCTGGAGATTGGAGTAAATAACGTGCTTCGAACTAACTTCAATTAATCAATAATTAGATGGATCGGTGCCCTACTCTTTTTGAGAATTTGCTGAGATGCGCTAGTTTTAAACGGTTGCAAAATATCACATCGATAGACAGTAAAAAAAAACTCAGCATTTAATAAGCGGGGCAACAACGCATCTTTGAAGATATTTCGTTCTTTTTGAGCCGTATATTAGCTGTTATACACATCCAGACCAAAGTTAGCCTAATTAGGTTAACTTTGATCCAGGCATCACCGATAGCCCAACAGGGAGAGAAAAACTGGTAAGGTTCCTCTTGATAGACTTGACGAGAGACCAAAAACATTTGTTACTCTTGAGACTGACTGAAATTCTTTGTCTAATGCCATGATAAAACAGGTATTCCGAGCAGACTCATTGATTTTGTTTTCTAAGAGCAATCTTTTATGCTCATTGCTTGGCTTTGCTGAGTATTATTGAGCATTCTCGAAACAGAGCAAAGTGATCAGTCAATTTATGTGAGATACTCGTATTTTTGAAGAGTTGGCGCAATCAGTTTTGTAATACCAGAAAGTCCTGCTTGAAGGTGAAGAAGTATGGCTCCGTACCACAGATGGCATTTTTGGGAAGTATGTTGAGCCGTCCATAGTGTGAATTTCCATGGGAGAATCCAACCGGATTGTATGTATATTATTCGCTAGTGATAAAATCCAATAGTAAGATCTCTAATTCGACCACTTGAAGGTCGCAGAATATATTGGTCCGTTGAAAGTGCTGCAGTACAATTTTTTTACGACGATATATTGAAATATTTTAATTTTAATTTATTTAAAAAATTATTTCAAAATATTTATAGGTTCTAACAGTGAACTTTTGTGTGCTTTGAAGTTAAATATAGTAAAATTTTATTAACCAATTATGTTTATTAAAGAATTCTGAAGAAAATAGAAATACTATACCCAAATGGACTTGCACCACTTTCTAAATAAACGGCTCATGTATACAAACATATAAGTATGCTAGTCAGCAGCAGGGTACTAAGTGTGGACCGTTATTGATAATAAAGATTTCAGTATTCTATTTTGGGATAACTCTGTCTATAAAACTTTATGCTTAGAACCAGATGCATTTTACCCATTAGAAAATCTTTTATCGTGTCTATGGACATTCGATGCATCTTATTTGATAAGTAATCAATCATTTTCAATGATTTAACGATCATTAAAGATCTTTAGCTCTTAGTTAAGTCTTCTTTTTAAAGCTTAATTGTGCATCGAAACTCAGTGTCAGCTTGGTTCGGTAAATAAGAATTACGGTTTCAACTTTCTAATCTACTTCACCATGGTTCAAGCTCAGATTATCCGAGAGTATCAGGAAATTTTCTGTATGTAACTAAAATATATAAATAATGCAGTACATAAATAAAATGATATACAATAGTGAAATGAATGCAAAGAAATAAATCCGCAACATCCTGAATAAAAATATCAAATCATGTATATACAGGGTGTTCCGTAAATGTCTTTAATCCTTTAAGGGGATGAAATTAGAGGTCATTTGGGTCAAAAAAGTCTAAATACTTTTATATCGAACTCCGCTGGGTTTTCGAGTAAATCGATAATATCGATTTTTGAGATTTTCCATACCTCTTCAGAGTAATTTCGTTATAAGTTCTATTGTAGGTAATGGATTGTGACGTTCAAAACTTTATTTAAAAGAACACATATTTGCCTTTCTAAGAATGCATAATTAGTTATAATCGTGCCTTCAATTATTTTAAAAAAAAAACAGTTTTCTCTAGAATTTTTTATTTCACCAAAATTTTTGTGTGCGCTTCAGTGTACATTTATTCGAAATGTCACCATTGCACGAACTTGGCAAAACCATGAAAAAATTTGCGCATTATGTCCCCTTTACAAAACGACCTCGCTAGGTGCTATCAACAATAACAATCAAAAGTTATAAGCAAACATTTGGAAGATGTGCCTATCGAGGTAATCTTCAGTTTTTTCGTAGGATTCTATCTCCTCCTACAGTTTTTAACTTACGACAACCATTTATATGTCATTGTACGGGAATCTGAACTGGCTATTAGAAAGGGTACTTTTCGATTTCGAATTTCGAAAATGGAGGGGGTAATTTCGAAAAAACACTTTTTTACCAAACTTGATATTTACGTAGATTTCGTTATTCCGCATCTTCATTTTTGCGGGAGGAGCAAGCTCTGGGAGGGGCGGGAGTTCAAAGTTTCAACTTTAAGTGGCTTCGTTTGAATAAAAGCCACCAAAAATGTTTTTCCATTTATGAATTTAGGACTTACTTGCTAGAATAATGCTTCGTTGAGAAAATATAGCCGTTTAAAATTGAAACTTTGAACCCCCGTCCCTCCCAGAGCGTGCCCCTCCCGCAAAAATGAAGATGCGGAATAACGAAATCTACGTAAATATAGAGATAGAATCCTACGAAAAAACTGAAGATTACCTCGATAGGCACATCTTCCAAATGTTTGCTTATAACATTTGATTGTTATTGTTGATAGCACCTAGCGAGGTTGTTTTGTAAAGGGGACATAATGCGCAAATTTTTTCATGGTTTTGCCAAGTTCGTGCAATGGTGAAATTTCGAAAAAATGTACACTGAAGTGCGACAAAAATTTTGGTGAAATAAAAAATTCTAGAGAAAACTGTTTTTTTTAAATGATTGAAGGCATAATTATAACTTATTATACATTCTTAGAAAGGCCAATATGTGTTCTTTTAAATAAAGGTTTGAACGTCACAATCCATTACCTACAATAGAACTTATAATGAAATTACTCTGAAAAGGTATGCAAAATCTCGAAAATCGATATTATCGATTTACTCGAAAACCAAGCGGAGTTCGATATAAACGTATCTAGACTTTTTTGACCCAAATGACCTCTACTTTCATCCCCTTAAAGGATTAAAGACATTTACGGAACACCCTGTATATATATTTTTCTATTATTTCTGAAAATTCACATAAAGTGCGTTATAAAGATCGTTAAATATTTCTATAATGGTTTTCAGAGTTGAAACGCTTCCGAATTATTTAGTAAAGATAACTGGACAAAAATCTTTAGATAAAAACATAAATTTCCTTAAAACTTTCGTTAACTTTAACTAATTCTGTTTATTCAGGAATTATTTAGTATTAGCTCGATTATTTTCGTTAAAGAATATTTCGTAATTAATCGAAGCCCCGAAAGCTATCCATATAACAAGTTTTTCTTAGATTTTCCCTTGTTTGAAATGCTTTCTTAATAATTTGTCTTCGGTACTATTCTCGCGAGATACAGAAACTCACACTATCGAAAAAAACTTATGGATTGTTGAGTTAGTAAGATTTTCCCACGCAGATTTAGGCCGACCAAGAGCATCAAATAGAGAAAGTTGCTTTGTAAGGTCTGAAGAATGCTCAACCTCATCCAAAATAATCTATAAGACTGCACGGAACACCTGCAAGTCCATTATCCAGAGAGAAAAATTTCTTTTTGACCAGAATGTTAGACAAAGAATCTTGGCAAGCCGCAAAGGTAGTAAAGGTTTCTGGTCCCTGGTCAAAACCATCAGGAACAACTTCAGTAGTTCCTCTATACCTTCACTACTTAATAATGGTGAAGTGGTTGTTGACTCCCAGGATAAAGCTAATATTTTGGCTGCTAGATTCGCATCAAATTCTTTTCTTCCACCCACTTCACAGGCACCTGTCGTGCATTCCCCGTGCGGATGTGTACAAGAGCCAATACACATCCGTACGAGGGATGTGTTCAAGGCCCTTAATGGTATCAACGTCTCTAAAGCCGTAGGACCTTATGGTTTCTCGCCCCTATTAATTGAAAGCTGTGCCTCATCCTTGGCTAAACCTCTGCGCAAACTATTCTACCTGTCCTATTCGGCAGGAAAATTTCCAACTTCTTGGAAACTAGCTCACGTTCAGCCTATTCCCAAGAAAGGAGAAGGTAGCAATCCCTCAAATTATCGACCAATTGTAATCACTTCGATTCTTTCAAAGGTTTTTGAATCTATCATTAACTCCAAATTAATGAAGTATCTGGAAACCAATCAGCTCATCAACGATCGCCAATACGGCTTCCGGCACAGTCGCTCATCTGGAGACTTGCTGACTTTTCTTACGGAACGTTGGAATCGTAGTCTTCACAATTTTGGTGAGTCCAAAATCGTTGCTCTAGATATTTCAAAGGCCTTTGATAGAGTCTGGCATCCAGCCCTTTTAGTCAAACTCAAAGCACTTGGTCTTTCCCCTCCTCTTCTATTATGGATTGAAAGTTTTTTATCTAGTCGTCAAATACGTGTTGTATTAGATGGCGTTATATCTGAACCTCATCCTATTAATGCCGGTGTCCCCCAGGGCTCTGTTATTTCTCCGACTCTATTTCTAATCTTCATTAATGATCTGCTTTCCCTTACTTTCAATCCTATCCATAGCTTTGCTGATGACAGTACCCTTGATTTCGCATACTCCTTTGACACCCTTGCGGATTCCAGAGGGAACGCCACATGTGTTAAACGAGACTGCATGATTAGATCATTGAATAACGATCTTGACAATATTCTCGCTTGGGGCAAAGTGAATCGCGTCAAATTCAATGCATCTAAGACCCAAAGCTGTCTCATCTCATTAAAACAAGACCATCACTTAACCACTCCCGTTTCGTTTGATGGTGCATTAATTTCTGATTCACCGTCGCTAAGCATTCTTGGCATTAATATTTCCAGTAAGTTAAGCTGGACAGATCACATCTTCTCGGTTGCCAAAGAAGCATCAAAATGTCTTGGTTTTTTGAAAAGGTGTAAGAAATATTTCAGCCCATCAAATATAGCGCTCCTCTACAAGTCCTACATCAGACCTAGAATGGAATACAATTCCGATATTTGGGCCGGGGCTGGTCGCACAGCCTTAGCTTCATTGGATATTGTCCAAAAGAGAGCCTGCAAGCTCATTGGCGATGTGGCAATTACTCGTCATATCGACTCGCTCGAGCACCGTCGCAATGTTGTATGCTATATGCATGGTCATATCCCTTAATCCTTTCCCTATCTCCTTCCTGCCACGCTGTGCTTTGCATCATAGGGTATCCCCTGAGCTTGGCTTAATAATAAAAAAAAAAAAAAAAATAACAACATAAATGGCGTACTTTTAAATTCTGGATCATCTATTTGTCCAATGGCTGTAAATGAAAAAATACAATTTGGTCATTGATATTGGAGTTTTATAATAGTCGGCCACATGACACGCAGCGTTGTCGAGGAAGATAATAATTTTTCTTTTCTGTCTTCTCATTCTCATCTAGTGTAGGTATGCATCCATTCACAGTAAATAGTAGAGTTCATTCATTCCTTCGAATTCGGTCTCCATGTAATGCATAAATGTTGCTGCATATGTATTCTGCAAAATGACCTCGTCCTTTTATTCTTGCAAATTATTAAAATATCTTCCCACCCGAGAATTTTTCATTCGGGTGTTGCTCGGGACAAGAGTCCTATTTCATCTAGCTTAAAATATTTCAAGGCTCGTAGCCCTCAAAATTTCATTTAATAGTATGGTGATATGCTCCAACCGTTCTCAGATCAATATACACTCCTTCTCTTGATAGCACACCCAATGAAAAATCTAGTTCCCCAGTTCGAATAGATTGAAGACTTAGTACGTTTTAAACCGAATTTTCAATATATTGTTATAACGCTGCGGAGTACCTCTAAACATCCATTTGATGCCTTGCAAAGCAATCAAGCTTAACATTTCTGCAGTATTCAAAGCCTTCTTTTGAATAAATGGGACAGATATTTGTAGATTCTGTCCGCTTTCACATCTATTGAAATAAAGTTTTCTTCCTGTAAGTTCAAATCTCTTAAGAGACTTTTATATTTCATCTTTATTTCTTTAATTTGCTGACTTTTCTTGAGTTTCGCTAATTTCAAATTTTTCAGCAATTTTCCTCTGACTAAGTCTATCTTTTGCAAATGCTTTTATTACTACCAATTTCTTGTTGCTGTGGAATTCCTTGAATTTTTTCTCCATTTCTTTAGGATGCTAGTTTGGATAATTTGTTTCCTTAAAATTTATATGGCATTACAATTTTTTGAGTTTCCATTTGTAAATACTTACCTAATAAAATATAACTTCTCAGGTTTACTTTCATATTTATTTACGGTCTTGACAGCTTGTTTATTTTTACTTCAAAAACACTCAAATTCAGGAATTATTTTTTCCATTGCAGTCTGTACTTGGTTTAGGTAAAATCACGCAAAATGTTTGAGAACAATTCGTGCATTTACAAATAGAAGCACACACGTACATTTATGTAATAGCGTAAATTTAACACGAATTAATTATATATGGCCGAAAATCCAAATCATGTGGTTCTGAATCTTAGAATATGAAACAATCAAACCGAATTCAAGGAGTGAACTCCATTTATATTAGTAATTTATATTTTTATAATTGAAAGTCAATTGCGACTATAGATAATAAAAATTCGGTCAAGAGCCAGTCATCCCCGCGAAATCAGGGCTTCGTGCCAGATTGTACCAGATTGTTCCAAAACATTATAACATATGTTTCAAATGCTATTGCAACAGACGGATGCAAGAGGTATCTTATAAGAGTTGGTCTTATTAGTAAGAGATGTCTTATAAGTTAACATAAAAAATGTTTTTTTTTTCAGTAACTATGAGACTGATGCGGTAGATTTCCTGCTATATATGACTCAATCAGTTATTGTTCTATATTCCTTGGAAAACTTAGACGGTTTACTATAATCTGAGCAATAGATTACCATCATTGGTTGTATAACAAGGATGTTACGAGGTGTTTAGTGAAAACTAGCATATTTTCTTAATCATCTTGTATCTCCAAAACGGTTTTGACTGCAATTACTCCTGTGGGGAGAGGAGTGCGGAGTTGGTTGAGCAGTCGTTCGAATGGCCATAAAGTTCTGTTTCAACATACAGGGTGTTTTGAGTAAACCTAGCATAATTTCTTAATCTCCTTGTAACACTGAAACGGTTGATATGGCCGCCCCCACCATACAATTTTTTGTTTGTCTAGGTGAGTACTATCACCTCCCTCTATATGGAGGAAACACCCTGTATATATTCCCAGCGGCTAATTGACAATATTTTCGCAATTTATGATAGTTTTTTAAAAGTTTTGACTAGACCATAGCTTCTCATACTTATGTACAAAAACTTGTTTTTCGGATCATCGATTATTATGAAGATGCATTTAATTTGGGATGGAACCATATAGTAACTTTGATTGTACTTTTTGTAGGTTATGGGACATGATTCTACGGGACTTACAAATGGCAAAAATTTCTTAAGTAGCTAGATAAAGAACCCTAAGCAATAAACTCGGAGTTATTATCAGTTCAATCACCACTTGATCAAAATTCGCCACATGGGCAATGCGGATTTAATTGGAGCTTTCTGAAAGACAATATGGTTTTCTGTGGCCCGAAAGACGTTAATAAAAAGCCCAATAGAGGCAATAAGAGCCAATCTTATTAAATCCATGAAAGAAATATGATCGTAGAACTTCTAGTCAAGCCAGCTGTTAATGGAATATCCAGTAGTATTAGTGGTTATGTTCATAGAGAGATTCATGGCCTTGTATCCGCTGAACAACGGTTATATGGAATTTTCAAAAATTTTATTGAGAATATTTGAATTGTTTCTAATTTCAGAGTTGTGAGTATGGCATCTGTTGTATAGATGGAAACAGCATTCCTTCCTCGTTTTCGGAGTTAAGTCCTTTTCCAGATAAACATACAACTTTACGTGCAATACAATAGTTGCTTGAGTACGTTCAGGCAGTTCGGGATGAGTTATGTCTACAGAACAACAGGTACAGATGAAGAAGTCAATATTTCTTTTATCTTCACATTTCCAGTCGATTTGTAAAAAACCTAATTTCAGCCAGTAGCGAAATGTGCTTATCTAAGCCGGGTGTTCAAGATCGAACAATATTGAGAAATTAATATATATCGCTCAAATAAAAATTCAAAATAATACCACACTGTAGTACTCTTGTACTTTTAAAAGACCACGAAATATGCCTTAGATGAATCTCATAAGACAGAAGAATTTTAAATGAAATAAATAGTAATATATGAAAAAGAAGGAGCGGAGCTTATGTTACTATTCAAGAACTGTTAAAGAAACTTTTGTGAACATTTCACATATTACTTTAATCAATTCATGCATAAATGAATTCCATGTGCCTACTTTTCTTACAAAATTTTGAGATGTTTTTCAAATGAAATAAGCCCTTAGCTGGACAGTCTTTCTTATCGTCAAACATGTTTTATTCGTTTTATAATCAAAACGCTGTTTCAGCACTAGCTGTGTTAGCAGCAATTGTTAATATTAAGCAAGCTTATAGACTTCAAAAAAACTTGATTGAAGCTCATTTTCCGTAATATGTTTCAAAATTTTGCTGACTGACAGATATCTAAAACTATTAGAATTATAGACCACAATTAACTTATTGTTCAATTTTGAAAATTCAAAGAACTGTCCATACGAACTCTTAATAGAATTAAATGAATTGGATGGTAAACTTTGTAAATAACTTACAAATTGCTTGCAATTCAGCAATTCAACAAAAACAAGGTCTTTCATTCTTTCAAATCTAATAAGCATTTGAGTTGAAATTGTGTCATTTATGTCCTAAATAAAATTTTGTATTGTGCATTTCGTTCGTTTGCATTTTTAAGCGCTGTCGTTGTTTAGGAGTACCAACAAATGCTACGGTTTCGCCAGAAACGGATGGAAAATTACCTCTCACAGTTGGAATATATATATTTTTTCGTTGTAGTAACAAATATCCATGATTTTGCTCTACAAGAAGTTAAACAAAATATCAGTGAAAGGAAATATTTTTGTAAAAGTAATGAGAAGAAACTGATTATCAAATTTATTTGAGAAATGTAGAAACCCCCGGAAGGTAAAATCGTTTTTTTGCACTTACAAACAGTATTCAAATTCTAGAATTTGACGACCAACGTGTAAAAGAAAGTTGTGGAAACTTTATTCTAACATGTTCATAGAAAACCTGAGTCCTCTTTGTAGAGTACCTATGCAAAAAACGGAAAATGCAAATACCTCCGCAATCGAGCCTTAAATTTAAATTCTTGAAAAAATTTCATAAAAATTTGTAGTTTTATCCCTTATGCTGTAAAGTTTTTACACCATTGACATAATTTTCCCCCTTTTCAAATACGACCCATTAGTAGTCATAAAAAGAATTACCTCAATATTTGCTTCCATTCAACAGTTATATTTTTTTTCTGCTATGCGAAAAGTGAAAAAAATGATTTATTTCTTCCCGGACGGGAATCGAACACACTTGTTAGAATCGGTAAATGATGGAGAACAGAAGAACTTATAAGAACTTTTATTTTTAACGATTCTAAATCAAATCACAAATACAAGAGGAAAAAACAACCACCTCGCCCGGGGTTTGAAACCGGGCTTAATTTCCAGAACACAATAAGTGTTATCCTTTTTCACTTTTCACATAACATAAAAATGTTAATATGTTTTCAACATTCTTGTTGTAGAGGACAGACAATGAGTTATATTATAGAAGGGAAAAATATGTCATTGGTGTAAAAACTTTACATGATCAAGGATAACACTTCAAGTCTGCATAACATTTTTTCTTCAAGAACTCAAATTTAAGGGACGGACCATAAGTCGGAACACGTTGTATATCGTAATAAAGGATGAAAGGCCGTCTGTGGAACCGGTGCCCAAGTAGGTACGACCTGGCGATATCCATGAAAGAACTTCTGCGCATTGGCATACTCCATCCTTCTTTTTTATCAAAAACACTCCATATAATCTGACAACTCAGCACGTCATCAATTTTCGTTCAAAGTTTTCTTAACTATGTATATTTAAAAAATAACTTCAATCAAATATGAAGAAGCTCAATTTTTTCGTTTCTATACAACTTTCTCAAAACCCATTAAGTGGTTACAAGGGTTTCAAAAGCTAAAAAAACGCATATTTTCTCTATTTTTTTATTTAATATATAAATTTTTTTATTCAAAATTTTAGGCATATAAAAGAGCAACATTTAATGAATATTTTGTAAAATTTTTATTAAAAAAATTCAAACAATTCAGCCGGTTTGACCTGGTTTCCTTGTGGTGGTCAGGATAACCATGATAGCTTTTTCTGAAATTAAAAAACCAATATTTTCTTAGTAGATAAGTACATATAGATCGTAACTGAAGAAGGGATTTAAACAAAAATATATAAATATGAATTCCTGGAAGTGTTGTATGCAAAAAATCACCGGCAAATGCGAGTCGGATCGCGAACGAAGGGTTCTCTACCACCGTACAAAATTTAACACTATGTACTTTTTATTTATTTTTTCAAATGAGAGTAGGCGTCACGTGAAAAAATAATGCTATCATTTGAAAAAATAATAATATTGCTGTCATTTGAAAAAAAACAATGCCTACTTATGATAATAATAATAAATGAGAATAAATAATGGAAAAATAGCCGAAAAAATCACGTTGCTTGTATGGAGCCCTCTATAATTTTTAATTTTATTTTATTATTTTTTTATTATTTGTTGTTATAGCGGCAAATTTATAGTGAAAATTTCAACTGTCTAACTATTACGGTTCATGAGATACAACCTGGTGACGGACGGATGGACAGCGAAGTCTTAGTAATAGGGTTCCCGTTGTTACCCTTTGGGTACAGAACCCTAATTATATTTTTGGTACAAATCGCACTACGTATAATCTTATAAAACTTGTTGTGATCGAAGAAAAAAAAACCTTCGTTCAGTCACTAGTCAACCCTATTTTGAAGGAATGTGCAAAATTTCAATAAGATCGGTGCAGTAGTTTTCGAGAAATCGTATTCACGGTGTTCAAAAATATTGTTTTTAGAAAGAAACCGATTCAAGATTTAGGATGAAGAAAACGATTTTTTTTTAATTAAAAGCAAAGATCCTGCTGCAGTTACAAAGTCAAGGCATATTAAAATAAAATATTTAAAATAGATGACAAACAAAAGCTAAGCAGCTGCCTCAATATACTTCCGTCGCTCCCGATCGGTCTGGCCTAATGAGGATAATCTCCAAAGCCTTTCTCTCCTGCACTTTTACTCCGATTGACTTGAAACTTTGGGAAAATAGACAATTGCACTATTAGATAAAAACATTTAAAAAACTTGCTTTTTTTAACCTTCGAAGCCCATGTAACCCTTTAAGGGTTAAAATAAGAAAAAATAAATAAATCGAGATTGGGCTTTTTGAGATATTCAAGGATAACGGACATATCTATACAAATTTAAAAAAAGAAGACCTCTACTAAAGTTTTTCAAAAGCTTCAAAGCTTCCTTAAATAAATAGCGTTTCTTTCATAGGCTTACGATCTGTGCATTCTAAGAAATAAGTTTTTAAAATTAGCCCTATCAAGCAAAATTTTTCACTTTTTTCAAATTTCAAAATAACACATAAAAAGTCGTCAAAAATAGGCAAAAAAAGAAAATATTTCAGCAAAATACTACTAACAAAAAATCAACCTACTTGTGAAATTTGATCAAAATCGGAGATGGTCGATGCACAAATTCACACAATTATTGTCGATCTTCTATGAAATGACCCTACAGTGATTCATTTCGCACGACGGCACACACGCAAAACGCCGAATCTATGGTGCGGGAAAGTAATACCTTGTTAGCCTGTATCGGCGGCAACACCGAATTTGGTCAGAATAAATATTTCTGTTCCTTGCATTCGCACATATTGATAATCTCCTTGGCGTTCAGTTATGAAACTTAACAAACGTCATAAGCAATGCAAAGGCATAAGTGCTGGGGAAATAGAGCAAATTTAGATCGAATAAATTTTTATTTTATTTTCAACTGGAGAAATATATGTTTACTGGCTGGGGTTCGGTGAACACCTTGAACCCTTTGACGCCTCGCCACTGATTTCAGCAAGATAAGTGTTATTTGGCCCATATCCAAAATCTTAAATTTAAATGTTACATTTTACAGTTGATGTTTACGAGGGGTAGTATAATTCGTTCAGATATTTACCTAAAAGTCTACCTGTCCCTATGTCCATTAGGCAACCAATTATTTCAAACCGCACGACAAGGAGTCGTAAATGAAGCAAATATTATTGCTGTCTTACCTTACCGCAATGACCACACAACACACCTAGTATTTATGTGATGAAATACGGCATTAATGGCGTAATTGGACAATTGTTTTCCATAAATCACCCACAACAGTATTTCATAAGAATTTAAGCCAAGTATAGGGTGGCATTCCTCGAAGAAGGGTAGTTACAATATAAACTGACTTCACTCTGAAAACTTGTTTACGCATAAAAGCCGTCGACAAACAGAAAATTCATAAAACGAACTTAAAAACTAGAATTCACTTTGCATGTGCTTGAGCTAAGCGATGCTGTGCTAATCCTCGTTTACAATATTTATGTTCTGTCAACAAAATTGCTGCGGCTACAAGCTTACAAACAAGGATAAATACAAGCCAAGCAAATAATATGTAACATGACCATGGCCTTGCCGATTATTCACAGGGCAATTAGTTAGAGAAATGATTATCACTCAAAGACGGTCAAGCAGATGCGATTCGAGTTACCTACCTGCCGACGTTAGGCTGAGGTTTTTTATGCTGCATGCTTTTCTTTGGAAAGGAAAGTGAAGTAAAATCTTTGATCATAATACCTATAAAGATATTCCCAGATTGCTTCAACTATCAAGTGGCACGTCATATGACTTAATATAAAATAACTTAAGTGGTTTAGGAATTTCAGTTATAGCCTAAGACTTGCGAAAAGCTTTCATTGATGCGGATTAGACGAGCATCTGCTGATGTGCTCGGCTTTTGGCCAAGTAGACAAGGTAGTCGGCAAGAAGTTGTGTTAAAACCAGGTCACTACAACTCTGGCTGATGAACGCACCTCACTTAGTGATTCACATGAAACGAAAGTAAAAGTGGCCAGCGGATAGGGCAACTTTTTTCTCATCAACGCGTTTTACAGATGTACCACGATGAGGCCAGTTTGGATTCGATGTTTATGTGTATTCACTGGTAAATACTGGTGAGTTGTCCACCAATTGCTGGCCCATTGCCGACTTAAATAGATACATACACAAGGTGCAGACATTGGCAATAATCAGTTTGAGTATATTCAGCTGATTTGATCTTCATCACGATCGCCGCCGAAGCAACGCGGAATGATGCGATTGAATAACATTTTATTGCCGTTTCATATTTCGCTCGCTTTTCTTCGCAAGACCTTCACTTGAAGCATGAAAAAGTGGAAACTTAAAGACTGAGCCCGCGGTTTGTTTGTTTGTTTTTTATATCTTTCGCTTTGATGAGCACAAGAATGTTGCAAATCTATACTTAAGAATTAATCCATGAAAGTGGGCTTTAAGATGATTGTCTTAATTAAGTTGTTACAGAGTGGGATATAATTACGTAATCTGTGAATTTTTGAAGTCGTTTTTTTTTTTTTTTTAATTAGATATAAGTTAACTGGATCAATCACGACCTTAAGATTTATGCAGTATTCTTTATACATTTTGAACCATTAACCTAATATACCTTCCGTCGAAATTGATGTTTTGGCTTTTAGTATCACAGCTAACAACAATTAGACTCAGCCTTGAAGCTGATTGATATTTCCGATTTAACTGGATTTTAGTTACTCTAGAATACATACATAGTACTAAGTTTGTAAACATAAAACTATAATTTTAAAAGCGTCTAAACTGACGTAGCATAACTGTTGATATTTACCATAAATGTGACTAAAAAATATTGACGCTTTTTATTTTGAATGACATTTTCCGCACTAGTGATGATTCGCTCAAAAATTGTGTTAGTGTGCTGATGGGAACTGCATTGTAATGCGTTCTCTGCATTTGCTATTGCGTATTGATTTCATATGCATTTTCGCTCACTTAGCATTTTTTGTATTTTAATATTTACATCATGGAAAACTGGTCTTTCTATGATGCCTAGGAATTTTTGAAATGTTTTGCATTTCTGTAAGTAAGAGCCTGGTATTAATTTTTAGGTCCTTTTTCATACGGAGCAACTATCATAATTGCGCAGTGGCTGGCCGAATAGCGGTGGCTTAATTAGATAATTTTTAGAAAAAAATAGTGACGGGATAATTGCGTAGATCTAATCGACTTGATAGAGCAGACCATCGCAGATGTAGCCACTACCATAATTGGAAAGAGGATGACCAAATAGCCTTGGCTTCATTACATAATTTTCAGAAAAAAGATTCATAAGCATCAAGATCATGGCGTACGTACCTCATCGTCTCAATAGGGCAGAACACTGCAGCAATATTAGAAACCTTTGCTTCTTTATCGTTTCTTTCATCGTCAGTGCTCTGTTGAATATACCGCACTGATTCCTTGTAAGTTAATCTCTGCACATAATACAACAAAAAATCTTGTTGTAACATAAACTAAAAAAAAAAGTCCGTTATTTTTTAAGAATTTTTTAATTTTTAATATAAGTATTTAAAATTTACTACGACATGAATTTTATTAAACTTTGTTTTTAGAGTTCCTTGACTTTTTCTGGAATGCCTTCCATAAAGTTCATAATAACCCCTTTAGTCACCAATATGGATTGTTTCAGCCACTCTTTTTACATCGTCCACGGTGTTCATTACTTTACCTTCCTTTCATAGTTTATGCTTCACTAGAGCCCAATAGCGTTTGATTGGTCGCAGTCCGGGTACATTTGGTGGGCTCACTCCTTTTGGAACAAATGGATGTTGTTCTTATTGTACCACTCAACGGTGTGCTTTGCATAATGACATAATGACAAATATGATTCACCATCCAAAACAAAATCGCTTTCAGAGTTGTTTAAAATTCCGTTGTAAAATTTTCCAGCTCGAAAAATGTCTTTCTCCAATTATTTCGTACTACTTTTGATAATTGTTCGACTTGTTTTCAAGCACTTTTTGGGACCTGTTGGACGACTCAATTTTGTATTATTCTCTAAAGACTGAAGATCTTAACCAGTCTTTTTAACGCTCTGAACCGTTTCAACTCCTATCTGTTCCTATCTTTCTCACGATACTAAGCTTTGGTTTTGAACCGGTCATCACGGTGATTTTCTAAGACTGAACATTAAATGTAGCTGTTATTGTTCCACGGAAAATGGTATATACAAAAAATTGTCCTACTTACTTTGTGTTATACTACATAATTTGACGACAATACTTTTCATTCCAGTCCTTATACCTTGATCTATCAATTCTAAGCCATGCTGTAAAAATCCGATATATGTACTGTCTTATGCTGAAGTAGCAATAAATTTACCAATTTCCACAAACCTAAAATCTGAAAGATCAATACTGACATACATCGGCTAATGCGGCACTAAATTTATGTATCTTTGTTTAAATTTAGTCTTTGAGGTGTATATTTATTCTTGATTCTGCTTGTAATGTAATCCTTTTATTGTTGTTGTTTTTGTATAACGGCAAATCACACAACAGAACCATTAATATGAACGCGTACTGCCAGAAGTTAGAAAACTAAAGAAAAACTCTTCCACCAAGACAATATTGAACCTTACACACTAAAAATTGTACGACCTTCAATGGGAAATCATTTAGTATCCACCTTATAGCCAAGACTTATCACTGCCCAATTATAATTTTTTTCGTCAGATTCAGAACCATCTTAGAGAAAAAAAGTCACAGAACTGTGTATAGGCATAAGTGTGTTTCCACTTAGGAGTCCAATAGAGCAGCAGGTGATAGTACTCACCTAGCCGAACAATAAATGTATGGGGGGGGGGGGGGGGGGAGGCAAATCAACCGATTCGGATGAGGTGATTAAGAACAAAAGCTAGTTTTTCACAAAAAACCCTGTTTCTTAAAAATTACAGGGCATACGGTCGCAGTTAAAAGCTCATTGTATGCAGAGCTTCATGGCCTCTCCAACGACTGCTCAACCAGCCCCGCTCTCACCACAGGAGTTATGTGTGTTCCCGGACAACCAAGTTATAGTTAGCTTTAGAGGTTTCGATTAATTCATAAATAATTTTTAACGAATTTAATCTAGGTATTTCTAAAGACTGACATCGTTTTTGTATAGAAAAAACTAGTCAAAATTAACGCAAGCTTCAAGGAAATTTATAATTTTAGGTAAAGATTTTCCTTCAGTTATCTATACTAATTCGAAAACCTTTCCTTACTGAAAACCTTTATAGAAATATTAAACGATCGTTATCGACGAACTTTATGTTAATTTGGTGAAAAAATAAAAAAGATATATGAATTTATGTTTTTGTTCAGGATATTATGAAATTATTTCTTTGCTTTGATACCACTCACTATGTATAATAAACACCATATCATTTCGTTAATATATTGAGAATTACCTGATACTATCGGACTATTGTTGAGCTCGAGCCCGGTGCCCTAGATTAGAAATCCTAAGACTTATCCACGGAACTAAGCTGATACTACGATTCGATCCACTTCAAAGCTTTAACAAGAAAAATTTACATTTACCCTAAAGAGCGTTAAAGATCGTTGCATGTAATTTAAAGATCTTTAAAAGACGTTGAAAATTAGTGATAACTAGACATTCATGAATTTTAACGTAAGGTCGTAAGAATCGAGAAAAGGGTTTAAAAAAATATTCTTTAGATCGTTCCGGAAGAGTAAAACAAGTGGCAGAGATTACTTTATCAACAAAAAGGGCATAACAAATAAAATAATAAATGTTTGTAATCCCGTGACACATGTAGGTGCTCTATGAAGTCGAAATTTAAGTTCATCTTATAAGGGTTCATCAAAATCTGAGGAGTCGCGTTTTGAAATAGAAAGTTTTACACAAGCAAGCCATAAATAAAAGAAATTGTATTTTTCATACATAGAAGTTTATTTTCAACATCCCTGAATTTAGAATTTTCCCATTTGTTGTAGGAGTCTCATGTGAATAGTTTGTCACAAAAATTGGCTTAATGGGTTATTGAAAGCAATGTACCTTTAAAAGAACGAACGAACGTATAAACATGGCAATAAAATTGCGTCATATTAGCAGATAAAACAATTATTCAAGCCAGATATTTCTTTATTGGAAATCCAAAATACGCTATGGCTCAAAAGCTAGTGAATGTTAAACCACTAAATAATGATGAAAGTGTGATATATTTGATATGTTAACCAGTGAACTTGAATTCAATATATTTAACCAACCAAATAATATAAAAAAAGGTGTTATTTTCCTTTCAAAAAACATTTTCTGTGCTCGCTTATTCATCCCTGCACTTAGCTTTCTATGAAATAAATCCGAAACTATTTTATTAAAACTTTTAGTAAACACAACAAAATTAATTCATTAAAAAAAAAATCGAAATTAGGGTTAGTAAATTAGTTTTCAGACTGCCCACAGCTCTAACATTTCTCAGAAATCTATTCCATATTAGTCAAATATTTTTTTTTGCATTTCAGAGATCACGTCAATTTCAATTCTCAGACATGAAAAAATAAATTATTAATATGGAATAGGTTTCGCGAAAACTTTGTGTACTGGCCCCTGTCTAGAAATTTGTGCATATCCAAATTAAAAAACTTTTCAAAAAAAGAAAAGGAAACTTGGCACTTCTTTTCAGGTTTCACAACCTTGCTTCCTGATACATGTGTGATTTTATTTTCTCGGACTTCATGGTTGATCGTGAAATATTTTTCGTGCAAGGGCTCTTTTTCGATCGTAAATTTCTGTTCTCCTTCTGCCTTCCCATCTTTTTCTTCCAGAACGATAAGTCTGTGGGCATAATTACACATAGCGTCTAAAAATGAGAAATAAGGAATAAGATAAACATATGTATACTAATGCTTTTAATTCCGTTTTGTTCTTTGTGTAATTTATTTTACTTTGTACATCCATACAGTAAGGTTTGGTGATGATCGATCTCGTGAAAGCTCATATATCCCTTACGGTTTTCGATTCAATAAATTCCACTATCTTGTATACTTCGTTTTAAGCAAGTACTTGTTTATACGACGCGTTTAAAATGACAAGTGAACAAAACAAACAAACGTGAACATCCTTTATATACCGTCATGCGTCAATAATTACTTGTATATACCCCGCCCATCGTGACCCGGGAAAATGGTATATGAGGAAATTATGTGCTAATTATGTGCCAAACTCTAAAATTTTGTGCTCGCAAATTTAGTACATTTTTTAAATATTTAAAATCGGGGTTGCAGCACGATGGGCAGCTGCACCTTGTCCTAGTATTAGCTCTACCATCAAAGTGTTGATTAACACAGGACTTATGTGCTAATTATGTGCTAATTCTTCGTCCAATCAAAAAATTTTTTACTCAAAAATTTATTGCGTTTTTTAAAAAATCAAAAGGGGGGTGCCCCTTCTGAGTTTCTTGCGCATTTTCTTAAGCATACCAAGCGAAAAAAATCAATAAATGCCAGAAAGTAGGCAATTTTCTTTCGGGAATGAGCGTTTGAGCCAGTCGGTGGATATGCATAAAAACGTGCAAAAAAATTCCGTTTTAGGTACAGAGTGTGATCAATTATTTATATGGCAGCTTTTGGGATTTTTAAATCGCATATGAAAAATGTGTGTTGATAACGTGTTTTTTGATAAATATATTAGCTAAAAAAACGGAGTTATGAATACGAAATGTTATATTTTATTAATCATAACTTCAGAATGGAAAAGAGGAGCGGTAAAAAGTGTGCATCATTGGAGCGGTGTAACGATTGTCAATCTACGAAAGTTTAAATGATCATCATAGGCTGCAACGTTAAGAAGTTACAGGGTTATATATAAAAACATACCCAATTATTTTTAAATCCCGTTATCCCGTAGGGATTTTCCCCCACCATGCATTCAATTTTTTGCTTCTCTAAGCATGGCCTATCCATAGCTTTCAGATGCAAGACCACATACGGGACACCCTATAAAAAACAAGTTTTTTTTATTTGTAGGTAGCTATAAATCTATTTTTGTGAAACTTTCTTGAGTTTTTACTCCTTGACGCCGATGAGATCCCAAGTTAAAATTTTAATATGTTTTAGTAGATAATACAAGGTATAAAATATAAAAAAATGAACAAAATCAAAAGTACGTCTTCCAGGATATTCAAGGACAAAGGATAAAATCCTTATCCTTGATGTCCCTTTTCGCATTTATTTTTAAGATTCTTTGTTTTTAGATAGCTTGAAGTACTATCTTTCAAATGACCCATATTTCACTGTCTTAGCAAAAATAGAAAAATATATATGAATTTCTAAAGAACACCAGGACAGCATTTTTGCGAAATTTTGAAAACGCCATAACTCGCTAAATACGCACTATAGAAGGAAAAATTTTAATTTTAACTTTTACTTTCACAAACGCCCCAAGTATGTAAAATTTCAAAAAAATGTGATTTTTTGTCCATTTGCTCTCGAATGGCCCTAACGCATTTACTCATGGTGTCTCTTAGAGAACCAATCATATACTAAATATTGGTAGATTTTTATGACATTTTAACTATCCATAGAGAGCATAATTTCGCAGATTCGTATTGAAGCTATTTTTTAAAATTCATTTCGAACATAACTTTTCTTCGAACTAGAATTTTTAATAATGGCACTTTCCTCCATTTCCTATTAATACATTTTTCTAACCCCTATTTCATCACAGCATGAGGGTCATGAGTTAGAAGGAGATAAAAGACACTCTTTTCCTTTCAAAACCCCCGCTATAGTTCGAGTAATTAGGTGTCGTTAAAATTCCGGCAGATATAAAATGCCACAAAAAAACAAATTTCTTTAGATGATAGCCTATGTAATGCCTAATAGAAACCTTAAAGGGACTACATGACTATTTGTAATTAGCTGGAAAAAAGATACCAAAGAATAAAATATGGATGAGTTACTTTTGTATTCCATATAAACTCTGAAAGTTACCTCAGTCTATAGGTGATTGGGTTCGTTGGAATTGCTATAATCTGAAATCAATTATTCCATTAGATTTCATAATCTGCTATGATAATAGCTCACCAGTATTTTTTTGTTTCTTTCTCCCACGTAAATATTTTAAAAAAATTATATTTGGAGAATGCCGCAACCGATTTTTCTGATTCAAAAGCCAAATGGAGCTTAATACTTTATGTTTAGCAAAAAAAATGCAGCAGTGCAGAATAAAAAACTATTTTTCTTAATAATAGTATTTTCTTCAAAAGGATAGAGTTATTTACTCTAAGGTCTTCTGGAACTTTTTGTGGAATTTTTATTTGAAAGATCTAAGCTTTATCTACCTATACCTACCTATGTATACATATATGCCGCAAATTGCGGTGGTGCTCGACTTCGTTTTGAAGATATGAGTTTTGAAAGTCACCCTATAATAAAACTACTGCAGTATAGGAGCACCACACTTAAGAGAATGTAATGCATTTTTGTTTACTGGGGACCATAAACATTTTTTTCTTTTATTTTTATTTCAAAAGTCTAAGCCATTATATGTTTGCAAAAAAAATCGGTCGCTTCGTTCTCAAAATATGATTTTTTTAAATTGACGTTTCATCGTAATATCACGACATTTATAACCCCCTTAACGGAGGGTGGGTCGTAGTAGAGGGAAACAAAAAGTATGAAGGAATTATTTTCTTATCCCATACAAACTCTAAAAGTTTCATCAAAAGTTAAGTTGCCTAAGCGGAATTATTGCGCGAGCTGATAAGAAATACGAAAAACAAACTTAGTTTTCGATAAGTATTTAATCCATTAATTTGTGATCATGCTTACAAAGGGCCCACTTTAAATTCACGTTTTTTCCCTCTTTAACTAATTCAAAAAAAGTCATCAAAATTTTAATTAAAAGACATAACCAAACCATGAATTTGTAAGCATTGTTCTCTATTTTCTATCAGTTATTGCAATGGTACAGTCCCAGTTATCCACTAACTTTTCTTATAAAAGTTGTTCTTCTGTAGAGGATGCATACCACTTTGTTAGCTGAGAAAAAAATATTGGCAAGAAACAGGCAAAGTTTGCGTTGCTCCATTATCACAATTCAAAGAAAGACAATGGAGCAAGTTCCCATTGCACGCACTTTATAAATCATCTTGGAAACTTTTGCCGAAGTTAGGAATATTCTGTAACTGCTCACTTGTAAATGGGATAAGTTTGCAAATTTTATGTAGTGAATATTGAGACAATTTCCAAAGTTCTCAGCATTTATATCGGTGTTCCATGAAATAACGATTATGTGCCGCCTCAGCCATATTTCTTTTAATTAGCAGAGGCGCCTAATTAGTCTTAGTTTCATCCACTACTGAGCTATTGCAAATTACAATATGAGTCATTTTACGACTTCAGCACACTAACGCTATACGCCGCTTGTAGGGAAGAGTGATTGTGAAAAGAATTGCACTAATCTTGTAACTCAGTATGTTGCTTGCTTAAAGCGCACGTTATATGAGTGTACATTGTAGTATGTATTTCCAAGTAATGATTTCAGTGAAATTGATTACTTCATAAGTTTTTTAAAAAAATCAGTTGTTAAGTTGAAGGCTAGATATATTTATTTAATTTATTATTAAATTGTAAACTTGTGATTTTTAAGTTAGAGATTAAATTTTTGTGGTTTGGTGTTGCTAATTGAAAATTTCGGCGGTTATTTGCTGCAAGAACTATTTGATTTGTTATGACGTTGCAAAATTTGTTAAGTGTTTGAAGTACCAACATAAAATCTAATGAACGTACGGTAGTATAAAAAGTATTATCAGATTTAACTAATCATTTTTAAAGTTTTTTCCTTACGATCGAAGGATCAAAAAAAAGGAAACATCGTTTCTCATATTAATAAACTCGATTGAAACCACTACAAAAATAGTTTAAAAAACCAAAAAATCAAACCAACCAAATGCACAAATAATAAAATAAAATAAAGACAAAGTAATAAAACTGACCCCATAAACGATTAGATCATTAGATCAATAAATTTCTTTGCTATATCTACATACTATAATACGGAAAAAGAAACTTTTGTCACTGTGATTTGTATCAGTAAGTAATTTTAAGGAAGAGAGATTTTTGTGGCTTCTATCGCACTGTTTTTTAAAGTTTAGATTATAATTTTGTAGTGATAGTGCCTCAAATGAAAGTAGTAGTTATAGTAGTCATAACAATCGGAGTAATTTATTGCAATGATCAGAAACTGTGTCTATCTGAATACAGTAGAAATATTTATAGCAGCGCTTACAAAAATAAGGAAATAGTTCTTCAAAATCGGAACTGCTGCGACATTGACCAATGAATTTGTTAAATGAAAGTGTCTGAATTCTATTGCAGAATGCATTGGCAATAATTTTGAAGTAACAGCAAAATTAATACAAAGATTACTGACAACTGAACAGAAATGATTGTTTTTTCAACTAAGGGTAATTGGGGGAATTCAATTAAACAAAAAGGACGTTTGTACTCTTGATGACATCTCATAGGGTGTACCAACTTTCCCATTCCGGTAGTAACGCATAGAAATAATACGGGTAGTCAAAATGGATTGGCCACCCATGCATAATATTAATAGTTATTTTGATATCTGAATGATCAGCTGCCCGTCTGTCCGCCTCTCTGCCCTCACGATAACTCTGGATAGAACGCGTTTACTAAGAGAGTTGAAATTTACCATAGACGTTTTTAAAAAAATTGTAAATTCAAGTTAGAAAATAGGATAAAACTTACAAAACTTTGGTTTTTCACTGTATTCCACTTTTATTTTCATTTAGGTTATAATATTATTGAACTTGAACAAATTAAACTTTTGTTTTTCATCAATATAATTTTTTTCCTGTTCTACAATATATATAACTTAGGTTACGCCTACAGATTAGTCGACACTGGTCACGAAAGTACTTACATACTATGCACGTTACATATTTTCTGGATTCTACAAAAATAATTCTGAAAAATCTATTGTGTGCATAGAGGCATACGCGAAAACTAGGAAAAAAGTTATAATTATTTTAGCAATATTACTGATACCATATATAATAGATGAATCTATGTTGATATTGCCACCCCTCTATTTTCGTTACGTTTTTAAATTACTGTTTCCACTCTGCTTTGGATTGTAATTATGGCTAAGCATTTTATAGGTTACGAGGAACGTGGGCTGGCTTGGCTGTTTTACTTGGTTACTTAGGTTGATCCGATTTAGTTCAGATTAAAACTTTCTCACAAAGGGCGGGCAAGGTTTTTTTTTATTTTGTCATATGAATGTATAACTTATCAAGATTGCTGTGTTAAAATTTGAAGTCGATTGGAGTAGAACTACCGAAGATATAGAGTTGTAACTGTCAGTACCTCTGATCCGGTTCAGAGCTGCAGCGAACTACCACTTATCAGTGCAGTGGGAAGTCCTAGTTGCTGCTTAGTTCTCTTTGGGTAAAACCCCCTACCTCAAATCCCTTTCTTCAACGAAGGGTGTACATAGATGCTTGTACCTGTGCCTTGTAAAAGTTCGGTGTATAGAATAAAGTTCACTTTAGACGTAACGTTCTGCCGAGCAATTGTATACGTGCATTGTAGTTTTGTCACACTTAGCATTTTGCTCAAAATCTACTGCACATACTTTTGATATTCATTGTCCACATATGTAAATTTCGAAGTAACGCGCTCGAATTTCTTTTAATTTTTTATAATTTTAATTTAATTTACAATAACAAAATATCCGATTTTTAAAATGAAAAGTCGATATTTTGACTTCTAAGTGTAACCAAAAATTAAAAAATCAATAAAAAAAAGATCATGCCAGCGTTAACTTAAGGAAATTATCAACTTATTAAATATTTTTTTGGTTTTTTATTTGTGATGATTTATGAGTTATGCGATTCACCGCAATGTAACTATTTTGTTAGGCGTCTGCGAAGATCTGCTGTCAATGGCTCATTTCTTCTTAAAATGTCCTTTTATTATATACTAATTATATAAATAAATACATATATATCGTCAAAAACAAATATCGTAAATATCCTTTCTTTATAGCGAATTAGCCTTACCTTACATAGGCGGGACTGGGTTTTCCAACCGGTTCGGGCAAATCACTCCATACCGGCCCCATTGAATTTTCAAAAGTGACTTTTCAAAGGCAAACAACCGAGATTGTTAGGCTAATTTCCCACTAAGCCCATCAAAGCAGAGTAAGATAGATTTGTCTATTCGCACGTCATTTTTACACTTAGTATAGGTGTGGCCCGAATGGAACCTTTCCTTTTGAACCGGTTAGTAGATATTTCTTTTGTAGCAACTTTCAGTCAATAAGTATCAGTAGTAAGTGTGACTTTTAATTAGTATTTCTGTTTAGCTTCTACTTTTCACGACAGATAAAACACATTTTGTCGAACTTAATGTCAAAGTATATGCCTAAATGAAATGAACTTTTCTGCTGATTTTTCGTGTTTTTATTTAGCTTAGCAAGCCTTGCACTGCGTATAATGAACTGAAAGTGGCAATGCACAGTACAAATTCAAAATATTATTTCGAATTTAAGCACTTGTATTGCTCTAATTAAATATAAAGTATCCATGTACCACAGTATAAAATGTTGTCACAACCACTGAAGCAGTTGACTAATTTGTCGCACTTTTAGATGTGTATTAATTCATTTTTGTTTATTTTGCGCTTGATGAAAACGAGTAATCAAAATGAATATGATGAATATAAAATTACGACAAATTTGAGGTGAAATGTCAAAATATGTGAAAAAATACAGGCCTAAGCTACGACAAAGAGATCAGAATCAGCCCCCACCTTCCACCCTCTGGACCGGTATGAATTGCAACCAAACAAGCATTTTTGTTTAGCTTGTGTTTTAGATTTTACACTATTCACTATGTACTTTTTAGATCGAGCAAAAACAAAAGTTTATTGTATGGGGACGCCCTTTAACTTTATTTTATTTTCATAATTAGTTGTTATGACAGCTATAGTATTACATCCTCTTTGAAACGTTAATGTATCTACCTAATAGGGTTCATGAGATACAGCCCGCTGAAAGATAGGCGGTCAGTCGGACGGATGGACGGTCAGCGAAGGATTAGTAATAAGTCCTGTTGGCACCCTTTGAGTACGGAACCTTAAAAACAATACATTTGACATAAAATAAAATATATATTGAAAAATAGGCCATTATTATATAATACACAAAATATAAGAAAGTAGATCAGATTAGCAAATTCTTATTTCACATAGATGTAACTACATACTAAGTAAAACGGAATGAAAATAAAGAAAAGGAACAAAATTAAGAAAAGGAAAAATACAGTATTAAGGCTAGGGAAAAGTATCAAATTACAAATAAGTCTCTCATGTTTTTACGCTTATCTTCAGATTCTGCAAGATATCTTCATTTTTAATCGTCATTATAATGTCTTTTTCGGAAGACATTAGCATGAAAGTCTCCAAATGATCGTGAGAGAGACAGCTTCTCACTCTATTTAAAATGAACTTTAATTTAGAAAAGGACCTTTCGCATCAAATTGTGAAATAGAAAGGGTTAATAAATATTTGTATGCTTTTTCTACATCAGGGTATGCCTCAGTATATAAATTTTATTTTTGCAGAACATATAACAGAACAAATTATACATTGTTTGTAGAATCTGTCCTGTCGATCACAGTTTCCTGCTTCAACATTATCCTGATCAAATTCTGCTTTGGTATACTCCTATAGTAATGCTGATGATCACTTATTCCATGGAAAAATGGAACAAATCAGGTAACTCCTTCGTATGGTTTTTCGTTTTTCACTACATATTTGGACACTGCCTGAGAATGCGTCAACGTAGAGTACTGACATTTTGCACGCTGTGTTTTCATACAAATAAATATAATTTTAAAAATGACCTAAATCGGGCAACTCCTTCTTGGTGTTGCCATACAAAAATTTTGGATTTTTATTTATACTGTGAAAACGGTCAATCCTGTTTTTATCGTACAGAAAACTTCTTCAGAATATGGAATCCTATTAAATTGGTTATAATCAGTTTTTCTGTACGACGAGCCATATTAGAAATATAAGCTAAAAGTCACTTCGAAAATCAAACTTGCACAGAAGGGTGATCATACAAAATTACAACTCGGGTATCATAAGAATTGCCCTTAGATCAATTTTAGCTTTTTTACTTCTTGTTTTTTTACTTTTTGTTCTCGCAGTAAATAAATCCGCTATTCTATGGCAATTCTTTTCTCCCTTTCATTTTCTCTTTGATGCTTTGACTTTCTCGTAATTTTGTTTACTAACATTACTCATCTTCAATATTCCACTAATGCCTCTCAAAAATAAAGAAATGTTGAAATGCCATACACAATATCGGCGGGGCTCTAACTTAGCATTATTTTAAATTAAGTGAAGTCCTTTTCGGATGAAACAAATGAATAAAAATGAATATAGATCGCAATTTAATTTAATTTTTGTATCATAGCGATTAACTTTACCGCCACAGCTTTAAAATGTAATGAGATTTCTAGTGCGGTGCAGTTTTAGTCAAGTATTTCTGACTTAATTATACTCTCATCCCGTTATCAAGGCAAGGTAAACCAGCCCTTTCTGGGCCATTATTCTTGAAATTTATTGAAAAACATTTATTTTTTCCAGGTAATGAAATGGCAAATCTGTGCTAAACCCACACTGCACTATAAATATTATTACACTTCAAAATTAAAAGAGTAAACTCTGGTAAAAAAAAAAAAATAAATATACAATTAAGCTAATTGCACTTTTATTCGGTGATGTTTCATTTCATTTGAAAAAAGATGCATTTCATTTGAAAAAGGATTCATTTGATTTGATGAAAGTTTCAATCCATGCAAACAAGATTTTGCTCCATGCGAAAAAGGTTCCATTTAATTTAAAAATAGTTTCGTTCAATTCGAAATTGTTTTTATGTGATCCAAAAATTTAATTTTAGTGACACACAACTTACTAAGTTATACCCTAGACACACAGCACGAACTAATGAATCATTTGTACTAACTATTCATTAAAATGCCGTGTGCCAAATAGTATATGTCATTATAGCTCGAAAATCAGATGATAATGAAGTACACTAATGAAGTGTTTTCCTCCTTCATTATAACTATAATGAGGAAAAATGTGCTAGATTTGGCATATAATGTAAGTCTGGAGCTCCGCTGTGCATCTGCCGAATTGAAAAATAAGAAGAAGAAATGCACAGAATTGCAAATCACAATTTATATTATTAATATTTTTTTAAATAAAATGTGTTTCTCATTTGGAAATTGTTAAATTGAAAATAAAATAAATGAAAACGAAGTTTATCACGTTAATTCGATCCATATTGCTTCTTTAATGTGATAAGTTCATCAAAACCAGTTTGACAGCAGAACTTAATTAAAGAAATGGCTGTGTGTCCGCACTTTATAATGAATCATTATAGACTAATGAGTCGTTAGTTATTTCTTCATTAAGAGTGCTGTGTGTCTAAGGCATTACTTGGTTTTAAAATATTTTTGAATGTTTAAAAACAAGAATACTTAAACGGAAACGTCTCGGCAAACACTTTATAATTTATGAAAATTCACTGTACACAGAGAACAGCTTAGCGTAAAGTGACCCGATTTTAACATTGGTAAAGTGGGACACCATTGACCGGGAGGGTTCTTGATTAAAAATTTGGTCTATATGGAGGAACAAAAATTTTTATAGAACGCAAAAATCGTATTGTAATATATTTTTATTAAATTTCGACATAAGTAAAATTCACAAATATAATAATTAAAAAAAAATTATGTATAGTATTATTTTATGCTTTGGCATATTTCTCATTTGAGTGATTTTTTTTTAGTAGATTCTGTCCGTGTTTAAAAGATCATACCAATTAAGTTCTTGTTTTAATGTAATCCAAGGAAATGTTCAATATCATTTTAAAGAAGCGTCCAACCTTCTAAATAATCCATGCAGTTACTAAAGAACTTTTTGACGTGATTCATGAAAACTAAACGATTTATTCCACCTTGTTCTTCTAGCTGGCTTATACTATTACGGATAGTTAACGGAAGAAAATTATTTTCTAACTACTACTTCGATTACCGAAATCTTGTCACCTTCAATAATTTTTGTTGCATTTTGAAAAAGAGCTGTTTGATTGTATACGAACTCTATCCAAATTTTTGAAGATTTTTCAAAAAACTCTTCTAAAATTCTAGGACATTTATCCTGTGATAGAAAGTAGGATTCCAAAGGATCGTATATTTTCATAATCAGCGCGTTTTACTGTACCCAAGTATTTTCTGATATTCGACATCCGCAGTTTCACAAAATTCTTTAAGCATTTCAACGCCCACAGGGTATATACATATAGAAATAAGAATATATTTTAAAATAAATATTTAGAGACAGTACTGCATGTATGATTTGACTTACATTGCCCACGCCAGCGTCCTCGTCGTCTTCGGCGTGGTCGCCCACTTATCTCTAATTTTAATTTTAACGCTGGTGGTCCATTGCTCCAGCATTATCAAATTAATATACATATATAATATAAAACTCATATCCTGGCTAAATAGCCATATGGCCCCTGAAAACCGTTTATTGCTTTCCTCTTCTCCCGCCGTTCCCTAGCTTTTCGTGCATTCTTTCCAAAAATCGGGACTTTTTTAAAACGCCGCGGGACAAATTGTTGAAAACGTCTGGTCACCGTAGCTTAGCGTGACTTTTATAGAAATATTGAAAATGGTCGCATATCGCATTGCAGTATGAGGATTTAGCGGGAAACACAATTCGGTGGTCCGGCGCATATACAGGGGGTCACAGGGGTCATCCCCCCCCCCCCCCCCACGACAACTAACCTTCGCGGTGAATTGAATGTGTCGCTGGACTGTAGAGCGAGATGTAAAAATTTAACAGGACGATTTTTGTATGATACGGTTTGTTTGTCTTATTATAAGTAGTAAAAGTGGATTGGGTATAATAGTTATCCGATCGTAGCTCTTCGTCTTTTAAACGTTTACAAGTTGTTTAGAATTTTCTTGCGTTTTTATGTAGTGTCAAAAAGTCATCTGTCATATCTAGCGCAGAATAGTAAGTAATTTTGGAATGCATATTTATTTTAGTATTTGATTTTTCAGAAAATGGCACGTAATGCTTAGCAGCCCAGCTAAGAAGATGCTTTTATATTTTTGTTGCGCCGATTAAAAAGTTTAAAAAGTGTTATTGTTTCTACAAAATTGGTTAGCGATCATAATTTTTTTTACCTATGGTAGACAGCAGTATCTTCAAGAAATTTAAATTAATTTGAAACTAAATTAAAGGCAATTAATAAAGTAAAATTTAACATGTAGGTATGTAGATGCTTTTGCTGGCGTCGAGGTAATCTTGATTATAAATGTTCACGCTAAATGTTCAAAACACTTTAAGATTTCATTCAAATTATTTAGGCATACATAAGAAATAATCTTCAATTGTTTTTTTGTAAAGCCTAATACCATAGACAAACTAATAACACACAGACTGGACACGTAGAACAAAAATATGCAACGCTTTTCTAGAATATAAAACTAACGATGCCTCGACGATGCCTCGACTTGGCACTTGATGACGCGCCCATTTTTCCAATATATTTTAATTCATCGAAATAATTTACATAAATTGGTTTGTCTACCTTATAATAATTCCCGTATCATGCTTTTAACATTCACGTACTCACGTGGGGTTAATTTTACCTGAAAGAATTTGTATTTTTATTAGTATGTATGTTTATTGTATATATGTATATTATAATTGCATGACAGAATGAAAGTACATACTGTACCTGAAAATAAGTCTAGTCGGCCACCAAAATGAATAAAAATTCTACCGAAACATTTTGTGTTTACGGTCTATGCTCATAAAAATTGTTGTCGCCCTCCAAAAGGAAAAAATTTCCAGTAAATTTCTAAGAAAAAATTACGGCCTTCCTTACATCAGGTCGAGGCATCGTTGTTAGATTTTATATTCGAGCGAGTCACTGCTCTCGGCCTCGGCCAATGCATAGAAATTCGAAGGAAGAAATTTACAAAAAATTTCTAAGAAAAGATTGTGGCATCCTGCATCGTCGGGTCGAGGCAACTGTGATTTTGTATGGAGCGAGGCATTGGTGGCTTAACATTTGGGCGCGTCATCAAGTGCCAAGTCGAGGCATAGTCGAGGCATCGTTAGTTTTATATTCTAGAAAAGCATTGCATATTTTTGTTCTACGTGTCCAGTGTTGGTATGTTATTAGTTTGTCTATGCTAATACTATGATCCGCGCTAAGCTAAAAGATATTGGCGAAAATTTATCCTGAATTTTAGCGAGAACGGTAGTAAGGTCAACGCGCTAAATGTGGCTTTTGGGTTTTGATTAGAGATGGCACCACCAGTAAGTCTCCAAAAAATTTAGCTTGAATTTATTTATCCGCCCGGGCCGTTCTTTAGCGCGCTAAAAATTGTCAGAGCTCTGATATTTGATAAATTTATTGACCGAATTTGTGTAGTTAACGTAGTTTTGTACGTCTTTGCTGTAAGTGCAGATGAATTGGATTTCTTATCGTTGCTGTATTTTCAATATTATTGTTATTTTTCTTTTGTTTTATTGTTTGCATTATGCGTATTGTTTTCATATTTTTAATATTTCCAAATAATTTTAATTAGCTGTTTTTAGAAATATTATGACCACGCGTTGTATTTCCGTAAAGAAATTGCAAAATTCTTCTTATTCTTGTTTTTCCTATATCTTTTCTCTGAGTCTCTGCTGTAATATCCTAGCTGCTAAAGAACGGCCCGATATTGGAGACTCGCTAAAATTTAGTTTAGCGCAGACGTTTGTGCCAGGCTTAAGTACACAATGGATCAATCGAAAGTTATTTCCATCATAGCATTGATGCCGCTAAGTTTTTTTTACGTAAATTAAAGCACGAGAAAAAACTGACTCCGTGATCAGATCAGTGATGTAATCGAAAAATGTTCAAATATCTGAGGACAGTTACCATCCCATGTCATACTGTCACATACATATGCACATATCTAAATCCATTCTATTACATCCCAAAATATCTGCCATGTTTTCCTGGAAATCCGGTATAAAAGACCAGAGTTAAAAAATCAATTTTCCGCTAGGACTTTAAAGTATTCGCAACATCTTCATTAATGTTTTTGTGCTCGTAATGCCTTAAACAAGCCGATATGGTGCAGTTCCCGCCTTTTAATTAGTTTCAAGTGCTTCAAAAAGAGGCAAAAGCACTCGTCTCGAGCTTTTTCCACTATTTAAAAAAATCCATTTAATTGAATCAAATTACATCTCCATGAATGAAGAAGCACCATCGGGGCGGCCAGACGGAATACCCTCTCTTTTGCCATTCTTCGCTTCAGTGAATGTTTTTTTTCTTCAAAGCTAACCAATCTACATAGGTCTACATACTTGTATCGTATATATTTTACAGAGGGGAAGAGAGAAAGAAGAGAAAGGAAAAAATTATAAAGATTCCTATCAGAGCCCGTGTCCATTTTCCCTTTTTTATGTCGCCTGCATCTGCTGGAGCTACAATTTGAGCTTTATTTTTCTAGAGGATGAAGAATTTTTTCAGTCGCAAATACGATGGATTCCCATAAAACAAGTGTGTTAGGGGCTTGTATTTAATGACAAAAAAAAATTTGAACAAAAACTTATTTGGTTAGGAGTGAGAGGTTCTGTTTACCATGTAAAGTGACAAGAAATTTGTAAAATTTTAACATCATGTGTCAACAATAGAATTAATTGTAAATGTCCACTAGAAAAAAGGAAGGAATTGATTAAGGAATTAATTAGAAAATGAGAAACACTAGCATATTCTCTGCATTGAGGGGACATAATTAGTCTTAAGATTTCTTTTAAAAATTTAAGTCTTTGAGGGAGTTGTTTAATTTGAGCAATTGAATTAAAAAATACGCTACACGAGAATCGAATTGCAACATTTAGGAACTTTGTTGTAGTATGTATTTTGGTCATGATGGTATACTAATAATTTGTAAACTTACACAGGATTAAATGTTATAATAGTAAAATTTTTTATTTATTTATTACTACTGACTTGCTAGCTACAGCAGGGATCCTAGATATTAATTATGATTTGCCATCGAATCGTGAGAACTACATTCATAGAATTGGACGTGGTGGCCGTTTTGGTCGCAAGGGAGTTCCTATCAATTTTATCACAGAGGACGATAAACGTACCCTCAAGGATATTGAGCAGGTCTATCAAACAATAATTGAGGAGATACCAGACAATATTGCTGATCTTATTTAAATCAAAATAAAAAAAAAACAGAAAAAGAAAAAGCGAAATAATTGTTAGAGAAATTTTTAAACAATAAAATAACAGAATTTTTTAGTATATTTTTTAGTATATTTCACGCTTTTTTAAATCTAAATACGTACTTTTATAGATATATATATATATATTTGTAATTTTTGTATTTTTTTAATACGCAGAGATCCGTTAATCGTGTAGTTATTCTTTTCATCCATCTGCATATAACTGTTAATTTTCTTTGACTATGATTATTCTTTCTTGGGTTACGCCTTAACCATTCAGCAATATTGATATACCAATGTATTCAATATACAATAATCCTCAAACCCTACAATTCCTACTAGACCTTAACCTTAATATGCAACATAATTCAATATAGTGATAATATAATATAGCAATATATCCAAACGTATAGGTATCGATATCTAACTGTTGATTCCATATGGTGGCGATTGTGCAATTAACAATTATATCGACTTCTTGCAGTTACTTTTGGATGTTTTTCTTACTTAGTTGTTCACTTTTGCTGCAAACCGATTTCTTATAATTTCTGGCTTGTCTGTCCTCATGAAGTTTTTCAATCTATGCCTTTTCAAGAGAAATCCGCGAACTTAAAGGGACTTCTCAATCTTACCTTACGTCTTTAACGTTGTTCTTCTTTTTTTTCTTTATATACTATATGTTCTTTTGTTCTGGTTTAGTTTTAAGCAACTTATATTTGCATTTGCACAGATCTGGTGCACTTCTGTCGGCAACCCGCTTGTTTCTATGGACTCGCAACCTCACACTCTTACTGTAGTACCTATACAGTTGTTTAATTTTCTAGACTTTTTTACTTTTCGACTGCTAATCACTTCAACGTTTTCATTAATTAATTACAAAATTGATGGCATCACCTCCCACCGTCTAGTGCTTAATCTCGTGTCAATCTGAAGGAAGGTCCTCCATTCGCCCTTTCCTCCAATTATCGAATCTCGCAACGGAGTTAATTTCGAAAATACTCAAGTTTCTAAGCCGTTCACACATTGGGATCTAGCTCCTACACTATCTTCTATGCCTTAACCAATCGAACAATTCACTTTAACTTATCTCAAGATGTCATTTGAATTCTGTTTTGAAATTGTAAGCAAACATTATATTATCACTATCTGATATGTAACAAATTTAATTTTTGAATCAAAATCTTACACATTAGTGCTAAAACCCTAACTAACTTCACCTCAGTACGAAATTCTATTAGCCTGGAGAAACTTAAATTTGTTCCATTTATATACTAATTTGAGTCTAAACAGGAATCAACTAACGATATTTCGGCTTGTAATCATTTAATAACGAACTAATAAGGATGCAGCATATCGGGTGAAAACTAAGCCGCTCACAAAATGTATTTGATGTGCTTTCGATTCATCATCCAAGTAACAATTTAAATGGTATTTAGTTTTACTCAGGTTTTATAATGGTTTTATTATGGTTTTCAACTTGCTAAAAAGTTTTATGGTGATTGTAAGTCATGCCAACCACCTGGAGAGTAGTAATAAAATTATTTAGCATTTAAGTCCATTTGTACTTATAGAAGTTTTATTATTGTCATAAATTCAACTAGGACAAAACCATTAAGCATCCAAATAGGAATTAAATACCGCTTGGTTTTATTGTGGTTTTATGGCATTGCGTTAATCTTTGATAAAACTTAAAAATAAATTCATTAAGAAGCACGGAGGGCTACTTTAAATCTAATTTAATGACAATTTGGTCTAGAGAGCTACTGGGCTATGTAGGGATCTGTCACAAAATATTATATGTAGAGGTTTTAAGAATGCATTTCAAAATTATTTCACAAAATCAAATCCCGTATAAGCCTAGTACATCTTTCCAAGTGTCTTCGTCATGTGACATGCAAGAATATTGTATTCCATTCTAGATCTGATATAAGTCTTGTAGCGCTAGATTTGACGAAAATATTTCTTACACCTTTTAAGAAATTCATGATATTTCTATACTTCTTTGGCAACAGAGAAGATGCGATCTATCCAGCTTAACTTACTGGCAATATTAATGCCAAGAATGCTTATAGTGACGGTGAATCCGAAAATAATGCTCCGTAAAAAGAAACATTAGTGGATAAGTGATGATCTTGCTTTAAAAAGATAAGACAGCTTTGGGATGAGAGATTACAAATTATAAATTAGATTATAAATGATTAAACATCATGAAGAAATCTACAAGTCGAAATAAGTTTCATCGCTGATATATATATAACTAAATAGATTTATGCAAGACCAAGTATCATTATTTGAGTATCAACTGAGATCAAATAGATTTGAAAAAGAACAACGGTTTTATTAGCAACTAAATTAAAGTCAAACATATTTATTTGCATAAGTTAAAAAGACTATTTTTAATTTATAAATTCTCCGAAATGTATGGAAAATATATACTTTGCTTCGTACGAACAATGCATACAGGTACTATAAGCCTTGTAAATAGTATTAAAGCACAGTAGGTCAAAACCAAGGTTCATGTTCGATTCCAAATACATACACAAACATACATATATATACAAGTGTCATAAGTGCACTGAGTTTTATAAACCGTTTATACAAAACTAAATCGTTTTATTTTATAGCAAATGGCATTATATCAGTCTAGAAACACTGAGAAAGGTTTAACTTAAGACCCAATGGATTTACAATAGAATGAATTGTTTTAATCGCAGCCATCCTACAATCAAACGGTTTTATTACGGACGTAACACTAGCAAATAGGCTTTAATGTGAAATCGCCTTTTTATGATTAAAATGCATTACTTTTAAATTAGTTATTTTCAGGAATTTAAGACGTTTTAGAGCTAGGAGATGTCGTTTTCAATTTTTTTTTCAATTCCGAACGCATTTAAAATAATATCAAAATTAAATACAGTGTAAAAAAATTTATTTTACAAGTATTTCTAAACTTTTCCTAATTTGAATTATTTCTGAGGCGCGTTATTATTTTTCGAGCTATCATGTAATATAATCAGTAAATTGTCAACCGCCGTAAGATTTGCTACAGTAAATTGTTAAAACTGCACTTAAAATAAAATTGAATTACATTTCAACATATTATTAAATTAGATCACTTTTATTTTGAAATTTAAAGTCTAAAAGGTTTGCTGAAATAGTATTTCCAATGCCTTTTTATCTTAAAAAAGGTTTGAGAAATAGCTTTATGATGGCTTTGATAACATTATGCGGACATGCTGATGAGTTGAAATTAGGCTTTTAGTTTTATGAAAGGTTTTATAGAGAACTGCAAATCATCTCAAAGCGTAATCCAATAAGGCTTTATATAGCTTAAAAATAGGCCCTCACAGCTTCTTGTAGCGTTGGCCCTTTTAATTTTGGCATATAGCTTTATTAGAAGTTATTTTCATGAAATAGTATAGACAACGTTATGTAAGCTATGTTAAAACTAAAAATGTTATTTGGGCATGGCAGTAGTGATATCGTGACATTTTGATGAGGGACGTTTTTTATAATCCAAATTGCTGTGTAAAATAAAGAAATCATTAGCGCCCCCTACCTTTAGGTAAGAGTAACACAGGGCAGCCAAGGAAAAGAAGAAACCTTCTGACATTACTCAAATAAACAAATCGCATATGATCTTAAACCATTTTAAACTTTCATATATTTCTCTCTTTCTGTTATATGTATAAATATTAAAAAAAAATTTCACCAATGATTATAAAATATGAAGATATTTCTTTTTAAATATATTCACTTGCCTAAAAAACGATTTTCCATCTGAATTTCAGCGGTTGTTTCTCAATCAAAATTTGCACTTCAACCTTTCGAAACAACACAACTTCAAATACTTATGTAATATTTATTAATACAATTAAATTTAAAAAAGTTTGACTGAATTCCCTACCTTACCTACTTTCAGAAACGCCAAAGCAAGTGAAACCAACTGCAATCCGACTGTAATTGAATGACTTACATGTACACTGCATTCGCACGAAGCGGGGTATATTTGTTCTTAATTCAATGCTTGTAATCGAGCCAAGGATATGTTTTCATTTATAACTATCAATTTAATTAATATTCTTATCTAAAAGTTATTTATATTGCTGTTTTTTGGTGTTCAGCTCACAGGCTTTTGGATTGGTAGGTAGGTATATTTATATTTAGTAATACGCAGTGCATCTTTTCAGGTTTTGAAAGGCTCAGACACCTACGATTTTAACTCTTGACTTCAAATACCTTCAGTCCCAGAGCTAAATAGCACGCAGATCTCACAGTATGCTCTTTCCATTAAAGCTGAATATGCCAATCATTTGTACTTCTGTAGCCAACATGATTGAAACTTCAGATTTCATTTTCCCGTAACTGAGAATTTAAAAGTGGCTGAAGGCGTCCAAATCGATGTCAGTGCTCTTCCTTTTTATATTTCGAAATATCAATGACATCGTTATATACTGCACTTTCATATCTCTCCGATGACGTAGACGATAATATTCTAGGCTCTACATCTGATGTTTGGCAATGATCCAAGAGACCTTATCACTGTTACGTACCGGTGTACTGTCTCCTATTAATTGTTTAATAAGCTTAAAATGGTCCGCAATATTATGTCTATTCATTTTATATTAGCCAGTTAAAATAGAGTGCTTTAATAAAAACTTTCGTTTACACAACACTACACCCTGGAGCTTTCATTCTAATTTTATATTTTTTTAAAGACAAAAGTGAGTTAAGTGTTTCACAAATTAGATTTTCACAAGACCACACAAAACACACTAGGATTGTTGGTGCTTCCTCACGTTTATATGTATTAGTAAGTTTTTTAAATTTATTTTTTAACTATGAAAATAATACAGTCACTATGTGTCTAACTCAGACTGAGCTTATCAAAGCTTATCCACATATTTCACAAAATATCACCAAATATTACACAAAACTTAGCAAATGCTTTTATTTTACGATTACAAATTATAATCGGTAAGACTCCTTTAATTCCGTAAATAAAAATCACTTCCATTCATTTAAAGGAATCAACTTTAATAACTCAAATTTTCCTTTCGACTTGTTTTTTAAGTCCCATTTAAAAAATGCATATAGTATGCATATGAAATATATAGTCAAAGATAAGCTAATACGAAGAACAGACATAGGAAATTTTCTTTGTTTTCTAAAAAGAAAGAAATATATGCCACATACTATCGTCTTTTGCATGAATGGGGAAAAGAGGTTGGCTATGAATTACTACAGTGCAACTGAGACAACGAGTTAAAAATAAAAATTGAGAGAACGTAGGATTACCCGAATGATAAAATCTTATTGAATACCTTCAAAATTCTTCGAAACTATTCATAATAATGTACATCGGGTCACACAACCTTAATTTTTTAAGAAATAGATAAATTTCGCTTTGGCCAAGGTGGTGAAAGAAGATATAAAAATCCTCTCAAATAAAACTCTCATTTTTCAAGAACATCAGAGAATCCAGCAAGAATTTCTCCCACTTAATCTTGTCGGAGCAAAACGAATGTAAACAGAAGCACGTGCGTTCAAATATCTAATGATTACAGCAACAACTTTGGAACCAACTCTCTCAATATTTCAGAAGAACCGGTTTTCACAAAAGCGCGGGAACATTTTATGAGAGTAAAACCTGAAAACTCCGCCCCTTCTCATCAGTCCTTTGAAAAAAGCCGTACTGACGATTATGCGGTTTCTACTTATACTACTTCTACTTTTTGCAATGAAATTTCTCTTTTCAAAGATTTTACATTTGCATAAAGAGTTTTTTCCACTCAATTCTCGAACTGCAGACTTAGCAGCAAACTGAGTCAATTTCAGATTGACATATTTCGATATGAATTTTCATAGCAAAACTCGCTTTTAGTCCTGTCGGCTGTTTTTTGACGTTATTTTATAAAGGTCTTTTTTTGTGACATCTTTGCTAGGTGATGAAACTCTGGCGTCTTGATGTCGGTTACATATCACATTTACACAGGAAGATGCAATGAACTACCACACAATCATGTAATTGTCGATGAGTTATTCACACAATACACAATTAAAAATTTAAAAAATGTGTAAATGTTGTAACTGTTGGATAAGTAAATTATTTAATTATTTATTTATTTACTATATTAAATCTAAGCACCGATCGTTTTTATCAGCGCAATGAGGAAGTTAGTATTATATTTCATTACAACTATGTAAAGAGATCATTGAATTTTGCCAAGTTGCTTAAGCGGATCTCCTATCGACAATTACTATAGAAAGGAATAGTACTTCTACGAAAATATAAAGTTAGCACACTTTTTCTTTCGGTAGATCATGCCTCACAATCGCAGCCTATAAATAAAAGTTTTCGCTTTTGAGCCAGGCAAAGTATCTATTTCCTTTAGGAGTAATACTATGGAAATTATCAACTATTTTATATTATTGAAATAGTAGAATATATATATTGCACTTCTTTAATCATGTGTTATTATCTAGTGTGCATTGACTTCTCATGGGGGATTACCCCCCCCCCCCCCCTTCCTTGAATCCGGCCCTGATCACAAGTTATTTGCGGCGATGAAAACATTGAATCGTTATAAGATATTTCGATGGGGAAGGAATTGGTTAATTGCATACTCTTTGTATGAGAAAAGAATACTTTGGGGGCCTGAACGTTTGGTTCTATATTTTCGATATGTATTTTATAACAAGGTTTCATTAGCAATTTTACTCTTTTTCTCAAATATCATAAGGTTAGATAGTTATCTGGGTTCTTATAATGCTTATAGGCTTTGTTATATTTCGTTTTCAAATTTTACTGCTGAGATAAGATTATATGTGTGCCTACATGAGCATTGGGACCCAGAGGAGTTTTAAATAAACAGGCTTCTGGGTTCTCCCTGCATGTATGGAATACTGTTGTTACCAAACTTGTGATGAACTTTACTCGTACTCTACTCTACATTTCAATAAATTGCTTTTCAGGATACTTGCTTCTGACGCTACAGCCTTTAGAGAAATATTTTAACTAGTTAACGTGGGTCGGCGAAGCTCGCTTCATATCCTCATCTATTCGGCCCAATGAACCATTTATTTACTTCACCCATTCTTTCTTCCCATTAATTCTATCGATTGATCCATACCACTGATAACATTTTCAAACCTCGTAACTCTACCTTTTGAAATTTTAGTTCACAAAACTTGTATGGGACTTAAAAAGTAAACTGAAGATAATTTATTTAAAAAAAAAGTTTTGTTAATAAAATTTAGGTTTTAAAAATATTTTTGTTTTTATTATATTTTTATTATATAGCCACGCTAAATCAGCGGGTTTTTTTTTTTTGTTCTGCCGAACAATTTTGTTGAAGTGAGGTACCAGGTTTGAGAATACTCTCAGCGATATGCATATATTTCATTAAATCTATCCTATCCCATCCAATTCGTCCCATCACTCTAACCCATTCAATCCATCCAGGCCATTCCATCTGTCCCATACAATCCGCCCCACCCCCCTTCACCAAGCATACTCATCAATACATTCTATCCCTTTCATCCATTAATTGATTTTAACAATTAACATTTTTTCAAAATTAAAAAAAAATGGTTCACAACCACAGCTGGTTATCTTTTCGCCACGCTTACGCAATCGCAGTTACACAAAAACCACATCACATGTGAAAAACTACAAACATACTAAACTAACAACAAAAATTCTTGCACGATATCTCTTCTCGCTTTGCACAACCAGTCAAAATTTCTAAAAAAAACATCAAAAATGTTTCAAGATACGTCACCACAGCAAAACATTAACGAATTGTGCAACATTTTATTTCCAAACATCCTTCATTCCCCCATTATTCTGATTCTATGCTCGAAAAACTCACAATCCTTCTAGTTGCTCCTGATCCAAAATTTTTCAAAATTGGAAATAATAGTACACATGTTAGTGGATACAGCGTTGTAACAATTCATAACTAGCGTACATTTGCGAGACAGGGGTTGGTCTCTACTGACATTTTTATTTACGGTGATGACTGCATTCTGTTGCAAGTACATTCCTCCACAGAAATTTCGCTCACTCGTACTGCACTCCGAGAAGCTTGTCTGGCAGATTCATACGCTAATGCATAGGCTAGCGCTTCTGCTGTTGATTTCTTTCCAACTAGCCTTAGTGCTTGTTGTAAATTTTGATCTGCAATAGCGTTCACAAATGCTTCTGTGGCCACTTCATTAATGAATTCTGCATTGACGGTAGAGTTTGAAAGATAAGTTCGAATTCTCTCTTGAAATATGCCGCGAATTTTGTCCATCAAATATTGGAGGTTTCATTCTGCCTGCACCGGATATTTCTGTTCCTTCGTGCCGAGGTTGTCGATGCTTCATCCTCTCCAAATCTGCTTTAAAGTTGTCAATCTGTTCGGTGACTTTTTGTTGAAATTCCGCCACTTCCTGCTCGATTCCTTCAATTTTTAAATGTTGTTCGTCTAACGAGTTTTTCAGGAAATTCTTTTGTTCCTCTAACCGATTTTCTAGACAATTCTCCAGAGAACTCGTTTGTTCAGCCAAACGCGTTTCCAGTGATTTTTTCTGTTCATCTAAACGGGATTCCATTGAATTCTTTTGTTCATCCAAAGCATTCTTGTGCTCATCTAAACGGGATTCCATAGAATTCTTTTGTTCGTCCAAACGGGTCTCCATATATTTCTTGTGTTCCTCGAGAGAATTCTTTTGTACGTCCAAACGAGTTTCCATAGATTTCTTGTGTTCCTCGAGAGAATTCTTTTGTTCATCAAAACGGGCTTCCATTTTGCTCATTAAATTACTTAAAAGCTGTTCTATGTTCATCGCAGGCTCTTCTTCATTTTCTGGTTCTTCTTCGAAAACGAATGTGTCAGGACTCTTTTCTTCCTCTATCAAAGCTTGTCTAAGTCGCTCGACTAGAACATTCTTTAAACCTGTCGTTTGCAATGACCGCTGCCCCAACTCTACTTTCAATTCATGTATGCGAACCTCCTCTAATTTGCGTCCCATTCTTGCGTCTTTTGTAATTCACTCACAGTTTAATATAAAATTATCTTTCGGAATTTTTACATACGATTTCACAAAATTAATCACTCTTTGAATTTCACAGTCAAATGCCACCACTTTATTTCGCGATTTTATTTTACTTCTGACACCAGTTGTTACGAGCGTGGCCTTAGTTCGTTATTTAAAACACAATATTTCAGATATAATTCAAAAGTTCTTTCTTTATTTAACTTTACTGTTTACTCTCACAATTCACAAGCAATTATCAAATCAACTCTTTAGTTATCGCTAGTACTGTACTTCTAATTATCAAAATCCAAATTGTTTACTTCGTTTACTTCACTGTCTGAAATAAGACTCTGCGTCCTGGATGTGAGTAGTGCCGTATTTATACTCTACAAATTATAATAGAACCTTCTTGAATATTCCGTTTTCCGAACCCAAGGTATAGATGACACTAGCCTAAAGTTGCTTCAATTTCCAACAGATGTCGCTTGTGTCACTTATATCACAATATCTTTAACATGCATTTTGGAAAATCGAATTTTCGATCCTGCGTCGGTACAGCAGTGTTCGGGTTTGTGTACCATAAGAATGATCTGTTTTCGATAACTTACTTTATAACCGATCATCACACGATCATTTTTTATGGACGTCCGCAGATTTCGCTCGACAGGGCGGACATGAGTCTTATAAAAAGCATATGGAAAGTATGAAAATTGATATTAATTCGTGTAGTCAGAGAACATGTTCTCACATCCTGTGGAGCATATCAAGAAGATGCCCAGAACATGTTCTGTTTTATCTGGGACTACTTTTCAGCAATATACTCGGCTTTTGTAAACATGCGATCACAAAAAATGCAAAAACTTCTCTCGTAGGGAAAATTCCTTAGTGATGTAATTTAAAAAAATTTTGAGATTAATTAAAAATTAAAAATTAAACACTAATAATTAATATAAAAAATAATTTGCGAAAACTGCTTCAAAATCCGCACTAAAAATAAAAAAATAATTCCTCCCTTCGTTTTACGAGTACATAACAGAAGTCCTCTAGACTTTCCCTTCATTTTGCATTTAATTAAATTTGTAAATTATATTGCATTTCTGTACAAAATTTTCAAGGTACAGAAAGAAAGCAAAGTCAAAGCAAAATAACTTAAATATTTTTATAAACATTAGGAGCTGGAAATATCAATTTCAGGAAATTGTTATCCACTGTAGTGTTATACTTTGTTATACCTTGAAAATTTTAAAATTTATACACAAATGTAATATATTTTAAAAATTTAATTAAATGTAATTACGTGAAGGGAGAAATTTTTTTTCTATTTTTTAAGTGCGGAAGTACGAATGAAAGAAAGAAAGAGTCTGTTTTAGAATTTGTTTTTTTTATTTGATAAGAGTATAAATTTTGATTTATTAGAGCTCTAGTTGCGATCACTCCCCCCCCCCCCCCCCACCCTCCCGTCACCAACAACCCCCAGAGCAGGTTGTGTTTACGAGAGTCGACAGTTCGTATTATTCAATAAAAATAATGTACATTAGCATTCGATAAAACTATAGCCAGATATTTTCATCACATTGGAAAAATGTTCGTACCTCAAACAAACCGAAGCACAAGAATACTTCTCGTATACATTAAGTATTCACCGAACGACATTTATCTCATGAATTTAGCGAAAGTGCATAGATAAAGATTATTTGAACCCTAAAGGAAAGTTATACAAAACTTTTTCCTACTAGAATAATTGCATAAATGCGATACCTGTACTTAATACAACTCAGGCTGATAAAAAATGCTACCACGCTGATAGACCACCGTTGCTAGGTGAGAAAATTCATAACTGATTTAACTTTTGTACTTTGGTTTAGTATCTTTAATTATACCCATAAGTGGTCCGCTTAGCCAATGCATTGCAAAATTTTCAATAAAACGCTTTTATAAGCGTCAGGTTTTTTCCCTCCAGCCGGGTGGCGAAACAAAGTTTTCCTCTTAAAGTTCGGGAACGTAAATAGCAATTACTAGCTCTGGGGCTTCATAAATTCACACACGTTCCGTACTCGAATCGTCTATTACAAACTTTCCTATCGAATTAGGCGCTTCACCAAACCTTATCCGCACTTCACATTTATTGACTTCAGTTTGAATTGCTTCCTTTGCTGCCTCTTTCCCTATCTTCCCTTTCTCTTAATCCTTTTTCGTTCCTGCTTATCCCCCGAACAGGATTCTGATGCTCCGTAACATACCGTCTCGTGATCCCTCAGTGATGATGACCTACAGGAATGCTTTTAGGCGAAATTAAATTCTGAAGTTTATTAAGCGCGCACTGAAATATTCCAAAAGCTTTTAAGCTTATTAGCAGCTCGTACTGGACGGGAATGTTGAGCGGTTGAGCGCCCATTGCATGCACGCAACCTGATCCCCAACTACTGTACAGTGCGGCGGCGGCCTGTCGGTTGTTGGATACTCGAACGAAATACTTCGGTTCTGATTTGACTAAGCCAAGTACAGTGTGGAGGTCGGTGGAGCATGTGGGCCACCTCCAAGATATCTACATACATACTACAGTCAATGATGCCACTGATGAAAGATCTGAACGATTGCATGAGTGAAGAGCCGGACTTTGTGATTCTTCTGGTGCTCCACTGGGGATTGGGCACCGCTAGGAGCAAAAACAATTTGTTAAGCGCCTAAGGCCGTGCAACACAATTTTATTAGACTTTAACCTCGACGACCGACGCGACGTACACTCGGCGCTCTTGTTTATCGTACACAAAATTTAAATGTGCAAAAAAGTACATGAGTAAACACAATTAAAGCTTCAATACCGTGATGTTCCTTGCGGATGATGGAATTATTTGGGGTAAATCTGGATTTTCGTCTTTTTCATGCCTTCTTGTCTATGGGGGACATTTTGCACATATTTTTATAAACAGTTTCTTAACAAAGGGAGTTTTTATGAAATTAGGACTAACTTAACGTTTTAGTGGATATACCGAAAAATGTTGGTTAACTTCAAGGGACAACCATTCAGTGGAACTATGATAGCAGCTTAACGTTCTTAGTTTTGTACTAAAATTAATCATTTCAACTATACATATTACAACCAGCAATAGCTGGAGGTGACAAGCTTAGGTTAGGAGGATTCCATTGTGCTTCTTATACTTTTAGAGGAGTCCGCTAACTCAATCAAAACAAAACACTCTGAATCTTTTGACGTTATAAGAATAATGTTTTATTCCAATCGGAGGTTATCAAAAAATGAATAAACATTCTTCATATACCAAGATTGTATATTGTAATAAGATTGTTGTTCTAATTACACCCAAGCATCTATCCATGATTATTTATTCGTTGTACCAAGAATATATTGAAATGTCAGAAGGCTGCCGAACTTAGTTTCGATGGATAAGAAGCCGCTGTTATGATGATATCCCTTGGTACTATTTAAATGGCAGAATATGCCAGAGTTCTTCCTATGGCAGAGTATGCCGCTGCTGTAGTATTATAAACGGCAGAGTATGCCAATGTAAAGTGTGTGGCAGAGTGTGCCGATATTTATATTAGAGGCAGAGTAGGCCGCTTGATTCTGGATGGCAGAGTATGCCCATATTTTTGGAGCATTAAAATGCACCTTTCGATGGTCAGATAAATTCTTATTTTTATTGAACAATAGCTGCTTATTTGTATAAAATAATTACAAAGGAATCAGTATTTCTTTATAATTCTGAAGGGGGGATTATTGTAGAATTGCAATACTTAAAATTAAAAATCAGAAATTGTGATGTCAGCATTTCTGATCACACAATTTCTGAATGAATTATAATGTATTGATATTGTAAAGCAATGACCTCAGGTATGAATATTTTCTCAATCAAGAATTATGCTTGCATAGCAGAATTTGCTTGCGTTGCAAATTCTTTTTGAGGTCGAGCAAACTTTGTTTGTTTTTAATTATTTTTCGTTTCAATTACCATTTATATTTCTTAACCGTGGTCATGGCTTTATAATATGAAGCTAATAGTATAAAATACCAATCTGCAGGCAATTTTCAGCCTACTGTCAGTTACTGACTTAATCAATCAATATTTCATGAAAAAATTATGAGAGAATACAGTGTCTTTCGAACTGAACTACTCTGTCTAAACTACAGTAAACTCAGATGTCCAATAGTTGGTTGTGGGCATATAAAGATTTATGTAAATAAATAAATATGTCCTGAAATCATTTATTGTGAATAAAATGCATTTTCCTTTAAATTGATTTAGATTGATTGATGTTTAAAATTTTTAATTAATTTTTATACGTCCATCATCAAGTTTTAGAGATCTGAGTTCACTGTAGTTTAGACTGCAGATAGTTCATCGTTTCATTGTTGTCCTGATGAGATCGTTCTGAACTGCGGATTGAAAGCTCTCAAAATATATGCATGTAATTTTGATTTTCGGCTTTAAACCAATAACTGAAAGTGACAGTACCTCGGTAAATATAATGTTGACTGATCGCCCTGAAACCCTGACTTTGCATTCTAAAATAAAATAGATATAAGATACTTTGATTGACACTCCGCAGAAAGTTGGAAAAAGTCTCATATGCTCGCATACCAAATTCGTTAATTTATTTGTTTTTGTCTCCTATTGTACAAATGAATCCCAATTCCGACACTTGCAATGATTTTTCAATTGGTCGAATTTTAAAAATATTATTTTCTTAATTTTTTATTCCAAATGTTCATTTCGACCTTTTCTGTACTTGAAAAACTCCTCTTGCATAATTTTTTCAATTTTTGCCAAAAATGTAATTTTTAATAGAAGGAATTATATAAGTGTGGGAATTTTAAATGTCCGGGGCTTTTGATTTTGCAATTTTTAATTTAACCTGTATTGCATATTACTTTTTACACTGGAAAGTATTGTTCGAAATATAAAGTTTTTTGTGAATACTGGGAGTTTGTGGAGTATAAGTTTTTTGCGAGTTCTATTCCGCAAAAGGGTCCAGATAGCGTAAGAGTCTTATAATATGCCCAGACTACATTACTACTTCTATAAGTTTCGTTATCAATCAGTTAAATATGTTGAGTGTCTCCATATGAATTTTTTGCGCGTCCTTTATCTTATCATATCTTATCTTATTACAATTGTATGTTATGTAGTATCTTGCTTTATGTGCGATATTTAATATAAAATGGGAGATTGATGGTGATGTCATGGATGATAGTCCGATATAGTTCAAAAGATACAGGAAACATTTTTAAATAATTTTTAATTAAAATGGTATTATATTTATATACAAAGATAACGCAGTTTTAAATTAACATAGTGCCTTTCTCTTACAGGGGCGCATAACGAAAAAAATGTCTCCTGACTCTTCTACTGCCTTTAATCTATTTTGCTTTCTGTCCAAAGTATTTGATAAGTTAACATATAGACAAATTCTTTATTGTGTAGAAAAAAAAGGCATTTCTGTTGTGTTGTCCGTCAATATTTCGCTCTTTCCACAGTTTTCGAACTGCTATTCTAAAAGTTTCATCTGATATTAGACCTTCGATGGATATGGAATACATTACTGTCCTAATACTCCTAGATTTCTCTATTGAGTGGTGTACTCCATCCATCTGTACTAAGTACCTTGTTGTTTAGTTTTTTCGTAAATGACTGGCCGAAAATTGTCGATGATGCAAAAGTTTACTTGTAGGCATATGTTGCACAATTGTATTCATGTAAACCCATTGGACTTCTTAAACATGAACATAAACTGTGACCTATAAAGAATCAGCGCTTGGTCTATATCTAACTTATTACTGTTGAATCCTGGAATATCGTAGTGCATTACATTTTATAACACAGAATATGATGAGGAAGATGTGACATCAATGTTTGTATAAATGATGATGATAATCTATACTAGGTAAGGCAGCCCATCTTGGGATCGTTCGAAACCACAGATGAAAATGCTGTAATAATGTATGCATGACGTTCAGTAAAATTTACCCTGGGATTTTCCCAAATTAGGTAGCTCCTGTGCACGTAAGTTGCAGGTCGCTTTCAATGACGGCATTCGATTTATCGATTTTTTGTCTCCATTTCGGGCTTGTTTGCTTGATTGCTTTCTCTCTATTCATCCAAAATAGGCCAGGATATCTTTGTGAATATTTTAAGTTGACAACATCGTAGCGCAATAGGAATCTAGTGTCTCCCATTTTGAACGTCATGGAGAGTTCTTACCTTATCCAAATCGCTCGCTATATTCTACCTTTAAATATATTAACGGCGGGTATTGTAAGCGTATTCAAATAGATTATATACATATCGGGGCCTGAACTTTTATGCAGAAGCGGAACTGCGTGGATCAAGTTACCGACAGGTGCACTCTGGATTATCACTATGGATTATCAGGGAGCATATTGCTTCATGTATCAAATTGCTGGGCTTTTGAATCTTATCTAATACTGACTGCCTATTATTACATATTATTACGACAAATACTAAACAAGTTATTTCGCACAAAAACCTGCTTGGTTGTTACTATAGTTTGTTTACAATACATGCTGCTTACAATGACCAGCCGTTTCGTCATCGGCAGTAGTACATTACTACATCATAAGTATTTGAGGGTCATGTTGTACTTCCGAGTTCCGCCTGTAAGTTTACGAGGAACGTGACTGACTGGAGGTGAACAGTTGGTATTTTAGTAAAGTGATCGGTAGACGTAGATGGAATTACAATAGTATATAATTTAGCAGTACGAACAAATGACTGCTCACTGTTAGCTTAAGTATAATTGTTAATAAGTCTTATATATCTGGTAAAGAATCGTTTTAGTAAAATCTCTCCCGAGTGCTTTACTTTACAGGGACTTTTTGCCAATATATGAGCCATTTATTTTGAAAGTGGGGCGGGCAAGTCCATTTTTTCCTACGATTTTTACATATTTTGGATTAAATAGATCTAAAAATATTTATAGTATCTAACAGTGAGCTTTTCTGTGTTTTGAAGTTAAAGATAAATCAAACTTATTAACCATTACAGAATTATGAAGAAAATAAAAATACTAACCTAAAAGCACTTGACCCACTTTCAAAATAAACGGGTATTTCCATCGTCATATTAGTCCTGCAGTAAGTTAATTCTTATAATTTTTCGCCTACACGTCTCCGTGTAGATGGGGTTAGCATTAAAGATGCCGAATACACGGCGCCAGCAAACTCAATTAGTCAGTGCGTTATGTACAGTCAACATCTCCGTCATGATCTTTTACAACTACAATATGCCCAGAGACGTGAGAGTATGTTTTATTAAAACATAAAAGTGGCATATGGTGGCAGTTTTCCCCCCAGGCGATGGCTGTAAGCGCGTTACTCAGTAAATTATATAAAGCTTCATTCATGTTGTGGTAATGTTGCCAGATTTTTGGATAATTTCCCAGATGGTAGAAGTTTTTATAAACGTAATAAAATGTGGATTGACCTTCTCCAATTGGGTTCAGTCAGTATTATGTCAGTGTCTTTATATCCAAAGCACTTCATTACGTCAAATATATTAGCAGACAGAGCTTCAAAACAGGTTTAAGATTCTTGAGTGCATGTTTCGGTACTCGGACAAAGTAAGTCGTACTCAATACAAATCAATAACTCTATTAAATTTAGCACGAGTATGCAAGCTGCATAATAAAAATTTACCAATGTAGGGTGTATAAAGAAGAACGAAAGCATTTTATATATAATCTACACTAGGTTCTGGTATTGTTCTCCTTACATTGAAATTTTAAATTAGTTTTCGTTTTATCCTTTTATTTTGTGCCAGGTGTTTTTGCATATTCACAAAAAAAAAATAAAAAATTTAAATACCTGTTGTTTTGATGATTTTTATTTAGTTTTTGTATTATAAATCAAAGTAATTGGATTAATTTCAAATATAGGAACACAGTAAGAAATGCTTACTACTTTTAAAATACGCAATTTAGTGCCTACTCTTTAAGTAGTCATTTTCAACCAGTTGAATAAAATTACACATCCCTATTAATCTTAATACTCAATGTTGTAAATTAATTACAGACGAATTTCTAAAATTACACATTTTCATAGTAATTGCACTCAAACATAGTTTATAAAATTACACACATGATTGCAAACAATGTAATAAAATGCATAAAATTCCAATGAAAATTTATACTTGGTTACTTTTTTAAAGTAACCGCTCTGGTTATTCCGGAAGTCAATTTGTGTCGAGAAATAACCAGCGATGAAAATTCTGAAAATAATAAAATTCTGTCTTTTTTCATAACATTGGTAGAATCGTATTCTTTTGTTTATTTTATGAAATATTGCAAATATGCAATAGATAAGGTTATGCATGAAAAACATATGTTTGGTTTAAATATATACATATAATATACAAATAACCGGCCAAGTGCCAGTCGGACTCGCGCACGAAGGGTTCCGAGCCATCGTACAAAATTTAACACTATGTATTTTTGATTTATTTTTTCAAATGAGAGTAGGCGTAATGTGGAAAAATAATGACTACTTATGATAATAATAATGAATGAAAATAAAAAAGCAAAAAAACGCCGAAAAAATCACGTTTCTTATTTTTATTTTATTTTTATTATTTGTTGTTATAGCGGCAATAGTAACGTGCACTCTGTGAAAATTTCAACTCTCTACCTGTTACAGTTAATGGGATACAGCGCGATGACAGACAGATAATAATAAGAATGAAAATCGCCGAAAAAATCACGATTCTTGTATGGAGGCCCCCTTTAATTGTTATATCGAAATACATAGTCTGTGACGGACGGACGAACAGAGAAGTCTTAGTAATGGGGTTCCCGTTGTTACCCTGTGGGTACGGAACGGAACTCTAAAATGAAAACGAAGATCAGTAAAGTTTTGAAGAACTAAATTAAGAAACCATAACTCATTTAGAATTTTTTTATTAATATAAACAAAAAATAATAATATAAACAGAGCTTTTATTTAAAAGCTATATATATTTCGAGGTCAGTTCAATATGTTTACAGCTCTAGGTATATGGAGTAAAATTTATGACAGAAAAATTTACATAAAATATCTTGAAAAAATAACAGAAAAATATTCATTAACCCTTAAGTAGGCGCATGGGGCCAGAGCATTTTTAACAGCGAAAAATATGTACAACACATACTCTCTCGACCTTGCGTCTTCCAGTAGCTGTTCATCTTAGAACACTATTTTGAAAATCGTCACACTTGAGCCACTGCAACGTCCGCATGCGTTTGTACTATAGTGAAGTGTAACCCCAAGCGTCCACTTACGTAATTTTTGGCGTGCGATAAGTTTTCTTAGGTATATCTTTTGAAATTCCGACATTTTAAAATATTTTAGGATGAGTGAATAGTGTAGCTTTTCCACTCTATTCCGAATAGTGGTTCATATTTTTTTTACTTTTCTATAAAGACTGGCGACTGTTATTTTCGTGTTAACTTTAAGAGAAATTATTTGTTTTTTCAGTTTGTGTTATAGCAATAAGATTTAGTTATCGACTGCATTATTTTTGTTTTTGAATATTTTGTGGCTTATTTAAAATTCTAGAAAGAAATTGGAGTCACTGCTGACCTGACTTGTGTGATTTTTCTTAAGGGTTAATGCAGATTAATGCAAGAGAAAGTGCAAAAATGCACACTTTTTAGATTATTTTACTTGTGCAATTGGCGTAATCAGACATAAAACTTTTGCCACAGCATTTGTATTCTTATTTTTCCCTTGTGTTATATCTTTGTGGATTTCGAAAAAAGTACCTCTTTATGAACTGCCAAGGTTGTGATGCTTCCTGGGGGTAGGTTTTGTTTAGATTGAAATAAAAACAGAATTCCTGCAGTAGCACTTATAATATTCTTTGACGTTGAATTAGCAACTTTTCTATTCATTGAAAACATAAATAGTGTTTTGCTCATCACTTGTTTCTATATTTATATTTAAAAAAAAACATTGTTTATAAAAATTGATTACGATGAAGAACTTTACGGGGACATCGATATCTGAGAATTGAGCACCAATCTGAAAATAAATAAATAAAAACTACAATTGTTTGCAATTCTATCTTATATAAATGTTTTTTACTTACATCATAAATTTTGCATAAAAAGCCCACATTTTCTTGAAAATAGTGACAAAAAAATCTAGAGCAATAGGAATCTCTTTCGATCGTATTTTGTTTATTTTTTATTTTTTAATATTGGCTTCTTAATTTCCCCATATTTAATGATTTGTTGCACTTTTTCATGAAATGTTGAGGTGATATCAGGTGTTTTGTTTTCTGTTGGACTCTCAAAATGCCTAAAATTAAATTCTTTTTTCAATAGTAAGGGACCATTTTCGTTTATATTCCCAAAACTGGGCACTTTTTTAAGTTGTTCAAAAATTTTCTTTGTTGAGTATAACATTCATCCATTAATAACTGTATTCTATTGTACTCATCTCTGGTAAAACTTTTGTTTACTAAATCATTTTTTTTTTGTAATTTCTTCTGTATTTGTATTTATTTTTTATCCCGATCCCAAGTATTTCCGAAATTTTACTTTTATTTAGCGACTTTTCTGGTCGATTCAAATAGTGATTCCTTTGCATCATACTAGTTATTAATGGAGAATTTCGAGGTGACATTAAGCTGCGTTCCATTTCTTTATAGCCAAATGTATTTGGATAAGCAGTAATAAGTTTGTGAGCTGAGTTCCTAAATACATCAACTGTTATATATTTAGAAATATGGCTCATTTAGTCTACTATTCTTTGAATTACTCTTTTCAATATATTAGGAGGGAGATTTTCATTCTTTTTACAGATATCCATAACAGAACGAGGAAATTTATTACATGGTATTTCAAAATTTTCAAATATCTTGTTCATTTGAATTTTACTAATAGTTTCATCATTTTCTGAAAAAGTTCCATTAGATATTGATAATGTAATAGGAATAGAATTTGTCGAACTATTGTTGTTATATGACTTTTTAGTACAGTCACTTATATTTGATAATACTCGTTGTTCGCTAGAAGTGGAAGTGGATGGAACTTCGGATAGTAGTTTCGTATGAGACCTTTCTAATGTTGAAGGATATTCAATAAAAAAATCTAGTGAGACATCTTTCGAAATTGTATCAGTTTTGTTTTCAATGTGGACATTTTCTTTTTGCTTTTGGAGTCCATCTTTAATTTGCTTCCAACTATAAAAGTATCTCTATAACTAGATGTAATTTAAGCACTGCATATTCATATTTAATTTCATTATATAACTGGATGTCATTTAAACACACATTTAACACTATACTAAAATTTAATTTCCAACATAGGTTCTATATGACTTGCATACCATATAAGAAGGGGAAAACGATTTATTATGGCTCATTCATTAGGAATTGCCGTTGGCGTACAAAATTAATAGTAAATTGATAAACATTGTTTTGCTGATTAATTGAATTGAAAATAAACAATTCATAAAAATTTAGAGTGTTTAAATCTTTAATATAATTCCCCAAATAAATGTTTCTTAATGACATGGGGCATTCCATAGAAATATGAAAAATATCTTCTTTTCTATTCATATTACACACCTGACAGTTGGCTAAACAGTCAATAGTAGTCTTCCGTAAATTCCTGTAAATTACGAGTTCTTCATTTTTATATGTACGTATTTGCGCAATTACTCGAATTTTGTCTATTTTAGTGGTAAAAGGAAGATATCCAGCGACAGACGGCGGTTCTCTAAGGCGTATAATTTAGTAAGATCTTCCTGTCTGATTAATAAGCAGTATTATTGCAGAATCTCATTAGAACGGGTTTTTTTAAATACTTGGATCCAGCAGATTCCACGTTTCAAGAGCATTACAGGATATGAACATCCTTTTTAATTGACTGACCCAATTATATCTGAGTTCATTTTTCCTCGTATTGTCAGCTTTAAGCAGCCTTAAGTAACAAATTTTGGGTAGTCTGTTGTTGGGAATTTCGAGTAGTTTGAGCAGCCAGTTAAGTGCTATTTGGAATACATAACAAGAGAGCTTATGACGGTCACATTCGGATCGCACTATGCATCCTGTCGTACGTCTAGGCAGTGAGAGGATTGACTTAAAGAAACCGGATTGTATTTTCTCTAAATTATCACAGGAGTATAATAACGTGGGTATGACTGAGGACTTGAATAGCTTACATCTGCAATTCCAGCTTTTAACCTTAGCATTGGTCAAAACTTTCCACGCACAGCCTGATGCGATATAGGCTTTTGTAGCAACTAAGAATAGGCCTGAAGAAGAGAATGTGATACCAAGGTATGTGTATCTATTTACAATTACAATTCGTTCTCCTTTATAATAAAAATCCAGAGTTGGCCGTCTTCTACCCTTATGAAAATCCAGCAGTTTCAATTTTTGAGTGTTAACTTTTAAATCGTTGATATCGCAGTATTCTTCCAAGGCTTGCAGTAATCTTCGCATCGACATCGGAGATTCCGTAAATATGACAAAGACGACATATAGAAGACTTAGTATGTCTGTAGATGTATTGATACTAACCCCCTCAAACCCTTTTCCACGATGTCGTTTATAAAATCGAAAAGAAAATTGGGGATAATGGATCCCCTTGTAACACCCCAACATTAACATTAATGTTTCTAGTCCTATCCTGCCCAACCGATAACGATACAGAAGCTATGCTATATAAATTTTGAAGAAGTCGCACTAGCTTTCCGCTAACTCCCTTGTTAAAAACTTTAGTCCATAGCTTGTTATGATTCACAGAATCGGAAGCATTGCCAAAATCAATGAATAGTGTATAGAGTGGTCTATTTTTAATCCCTAAGTTGCCAACTATTGCTGATAAGATAAACATATTGTCCAAGCAACCCCTTTTTGGGCGAAAAACCGATTGTATCTCAGCAATGATACCAGTACTCTCTGCCCAAGTAGAAAGACGGGTAGCCAATATCTGATTAAACGTCTTCAAGAGTGTATTTAGTATTGCTATACGTCTGTAGTTTTATGTGTTAGTGGTATCACATTTCTTAAGGAGCATACAAAGTTTCGCGTTTCCCCATTCCCTCGGGACGATTTCGCTAGTATTATAGAAGTTACATAGATAAGTCATCCAATTTTCAGGGAGAACCTTTAAGAATTCATTGGGGATTAAGTACTCCCATGGCCTTTTGTTTCTTTTTAACATATGCAGACTAGCTCTCAATTCTGCAGGTTTTATCGGTAAATCAAGGAAGAGGTCTCGAGCATCTAGGTAATTTAAAGAGTCTTGTCCAACAAAAGGGTACGATTCTTGCAGAAAAATTTCCCAGGTATTGATTGTAATTGGATTTCTATTGGATCTATTGCACCGAATTTGTTTTATTGTTTTCAGAAGGTGCGTGGGTTGTTGCAATTTCTTAAGCCTATTTCAAAATTTTTATAATATTGGTTTTTGTAATATCTAAGAGTTGACTTGTAATTCTTTTTGCAGGCTGCATAATTTTGAAAAGTTTCTTTATCTGTTGGATTATTTCAAATTTTTCTGGTAATTTTCCTCAGGTTTTTTTTTGCTGTCATGCAAACAATATAGTACCAAGGTTAGTTCTTAGGAAGATGGTTACCATTGATACCTTTAGTAAACGTAATCATTCCAGCAACTTCAGCTGCGTTCCTAATATTTTCTTTCAATATTGAATACTGAATCTCTATACTATCGGTAATAGTTATTCGAGATTTGAAGGATTTTTAGAAAAACAGTCACAGCCTTTTTCGTCTTCCCAGTGGAAGAACCTCTTATATGGTGGTCGGGGTTGTGCTTCGTTTGAATCGGAGTCGAATAACAATTCACAGGGTACGTGATCGGATATGCTAAAACTATTTAAAATTCTGAAGTCTTTTACGTAGTTTACAAGGTCAAAACTGATCCAAACAAAATCTTCAATACTCCTACCCTGAGTATTGAAGAAAGTGTAGTTACCTGGGTTGTCACTGGGATATCTTCCATTTACCACAATTAGTCCAATCGATTCCATGATTTCTACCAAAAGTCTACCGCGCTTATCCAGCTTTTCGTCTAGAGTATTTCTGTCTACATCTACTGTGTGTTAGATAATAAGGCCTTGTCGTCCGTATTAAGAGTACCACTTTTACTATTGAAATCTCCCCGAATAATTAGTGTGAAATTTATGTAACTTGAATTTAAATTATTCACCGTTTGGTTTACTGAATCACAGATATATTCTGAATCCATATAAGGCGGGATATAAACTGAGCCCAGCAATAGACGGAATCTTCCCATTTTCTGTTGTAAAAATAGCCAATTGTCAGATGAATCGACAATATTAGCATAAATTTTTTACTTCACAAAAACCAAAAGCCCGCCACTGTTGGTAGATTTGATTGCATTAGCCTGAAAACAATTATAATCTGAGAAAAAGATATTTTTATATCTGAACAAGTAAAAAAGCGAGAATTGGTCTAGGACCAATTCTTATGATACCCTAGATGAATGCCCTTATGAAATTACGTATTGTTACCCTTCTGTGCAAGTTTGATTTTTGAAGGGGTTTTTCGCATATATTTTTAGAACGGTTTGTCGGACAGAAAATATGAATATAAACAATTTTATAGTATTTCGTATTCTGAAGAAATGTTTAGTGCAATAAAAATGTCTTGGACTGATCATTTTCAAAGTATACGTAAAAAACCTAAATTTTTATATGGCAACACCAAGAAGTAGTTGCCCGATTTAGTCCATTTTGAAATTTTATTTGCTAGTATAATGAAAACACCATATACCAAATTTGAGCTTCCTACGTCGACGTGTTCTCAGGCAGTGTCCAAATTTATAGCGGAAAACGAAATTTTTGTATGGGAACCCCACGAAGGAGTTGCCCGATTTGTCTCAATTTCGAACTTAATTTTACTTTTTTTTTTGAAAGTCTGTATACAAAATTTCTGCTCTCTAAGTATACGCGTTCTCGAGTTATCGTGCGCACAGACGGACGGACGAACGGACGGACATGCAAAAAACAAAACAACTTTTAATATTATGTGTGGGTGTCCAATCCATTTTGCTCTACCATGATTATTTCGAGGTGTTACAAACGGAATGACAAACTTAGTATACCCCTATAGATTTCATCTAGGGTATAAAAACATATTATTTCATAAGAAAATAAGAAAAAAGTAGTTCTAATTCGTTTCTATCTAAGTATCTAAAATTATTCCAACCATGAATATTCCAAAACATTATTTATTTTATTAGCAATAAATTGTTTTAATGGCTTATTTAATTCATTATCTCCTGTATCCAGTTCGTTATGTGATTGCTAAGACCTGCCTGCGGCTCTGTTATCAGCTGCATCAGTTGCAGTAAATTCTGTTCTAAATTTATCGGAAATATCTGCTGGCCTGGATAGAAATCGATACATTGTTACGTCTTTGTTGGTGACTTTGTTTTTCCTACGTTTTTTTGCCACTGTATTTTTAGAAAAGCAGGAGTCGGTGTCTGTATCTGATCACAACTGTCTCAATTTCTGCACTTTATTTGATGACGTTGAACCAAGCAGTTTTATAAATTAGCTCTATCCTTTAGTTGTGTGAGAAAATATATTTTATTGTCCACAAGCAGCTTATCATATCGTAGTATTGCATTTTTTCCGGCTAACCTTGCCTCAGAAAGAAAAGGCTATAGTTCTTTTCTCAGTGATAAAATTTGTTGGGATAGTGCTCATCTACAAATATTTCCGAACCTTTGAAGCGTCGTTTTACTGATAATATTTCTTGGCATTTTATTTCAGTGGAGAAATTGACTAAAACAATGGATCTTAAATTCACACTTGAAAGGACTTTTGTTGATATTATATCACTAGCAGAGCACATCAGCTTCAAATGTTTATTGATTTGGACACTGATAAGTTCACTAGGATATGAGGTTCTTTCTTCTCACTTCTCTACCGAGTTGTGAGATGAGGTCATCCTGTATCATGATTGCCTGCTTCAGCATCGGTTTCTACCTTTTAAAAATGTTACCTCACTTTCAAGAGAATCTAATTTGTTATGCATAGTTCCGATAATTAATTTTATTTCTTTAAACTCGTTGGAATTACTTTTACTTTTAAGTTCTGATAACAATTTAATTACATCATCCATGGCGAGTACTGTTAAGTATTTATTAGTTACGGAGCGGAATGCTGACTGTCTCGCATGATAGCTTGCTCGAAACTCAATTTCCTCGTTCACTAGACTTCCGTCTTCTTCGAGAACCAACATTTCTCCAAGTAAACGTTTTTTACTGGCTAAAAATATCAAGTTCTATTTGCTTAAATTTTAAATATGTTCATACAGGGTGTTTCCCACTAGAAGGTCAATAGAGCGGAAGGAGATAGTACTCACCTAGCCGAACAAAAAATTGTGCGGGGGGGGGGGGGGCATATCAACCGTTTAGGAGTTACACGGTGATTAAGCAAAAAAGCTAGGGTTTCACAAAACACCCTGTATCTTAAAAACTACAGAGCGCACGGTCCCATCAAGATTTATGGTTGTCTAAACTAAAAATTTCGTATTTTCTCACCATTTTTGTTAATTTAACTTCTTTTATTTTTTCAAAAACGGTCGTTAATAAACTTTTTTTTTATACAACCTGTAAACTGTAGACTCTCCTCTTTAAGCCGCTGAACAGTTGTTTACACATAACCTATTCAGGTCACACCGAAATTCGACGATATTTTTTTAAATGACTTGCTAAAGGAACAAATTATCGTTGAGAATAGGTTTGAAAATATGATTGAGAATAAGTTAAGAGCTAATAACGCTTAAAAGGCTACAGATAGCAAATTATGTGTCAAATTAAAGAGGAGAGTCTACAGTTTACAGTTTTTATAAAATAAAAGTTATGTTAACCAACTTTTTGCAAAAATAATAGAGGTTAAATTAAAAAAAGGTAAGAAAATCCAAAATTTTTAGTTTAGACAGTTTCCAAATAAATAGTGAAAAATCAAGATTTTGTATGGCAGCACCAAAAAGGGGATTTAGTCCGTTTTTTAAATGTTATTTGCTATTTCTATGAGAAAACCCCGTACCAAATTACAGCTCTCTATGTACACTTGTTTTCAGACATTGTCCACATCAAAACGTTGTCAGGCAGTTTCTTACGTCTTGACAACAACGCCATCCATCGTGTTCAGAACTATCCTATCTCTCAAGCTGGAACTAACCAAACACATTCACAAAATTTCATTGAAATCGGTTGGGCGGTTTCGGAGATAAGCGTATACTAACTCAGTGACACTGGATTTTCATATAAGAATATGAAATACCCAAATATGTATTACTTCTGTTCCTATTTTTGATTACATCAAATTTAAACGTAGGTGTATAGCTACATTTTCACCCAATTTGGTACGCTTTCTTTTGTACGCAGGAAAAAGTTCTGTACATACGTGAGCTACTGCATTTTTTCTTTTTTATTTTGATATAGCTCAAAATGTTCTTCCATAAAGGTAACAGCAAGGATAACAAATTTGTTTCGTGTTTAATCAGTTAAAAATGAATTGTTTTCATACTCGTTTAGCATACAATATGATTAATTTTTTTTAATGAAACTTTCAGGAGCTTTGAGATTAATTACAGTACTATGCCCTAACAAAAAAGGTCTTTCGTAAGCATGCGTTCAACACACATTGGTTCCGTACAGCAAAAGGAAAAAAACGGAACCATTATAAGATGGCTCCTGCGTCCGTCCCTCTGTCTGTCACAGACTTTTTCCCGAAAACGACGAGAGGTAGGATTTCGAAACGGGGTAGAATGTTATATCATCGTACCGCGCACATATTTCAAGAGTCAAAGATTATTAAATATATTTTTTTCCATCCGCAGGGTTGGGACCCTCTCAAAAAAATTTGTTTCAAAGGGGTCTACTTTCAAACATTGCAAAATTTCAAAATTCTTTTGATGAATTGGCTATAAAAATATAGGCCAAAATATGAGAAAAAGTACCATCCCCCTCTCCTGATCTTCTAGGTTTCTACAACTAAAATTTTTATATTATCAGTGTTACTAGCCATTGAATCATAAAAAACAGGAAAACAGGCTTTTTCGTCTGTATTATATTTTCTGAAGAAAAGAATATTTTTTATGTTAAATTTTAAGACAACATTTACTAATAGTATAGGACCACGTCTTATCAAATTATTCTTGCGTCCATCTGTTTGAACAGTATTCAGTTATTATAAGGTAAATTAATTATAAATACACCTAAATTCGGTCGATCGACTCTTCGTGGATAAAGTGCTCGTACGGCGCCATGATTGCGCGAGCCCGACGTGCTCGTAATCGAATTATTTATTAAAATTTGTGTATGTCTTTTTAAAGAAATATTTTTCAGAAATATGTATGAAAATTAATTTTAATTTTTCTGTGTGTAGTCAAAATTATCTAGTGTACGGCAATATTCAAAATTTAATCAAAAAGTTTACAAAAATTCGGAAATTATGTTACAAATATAAAAAATTTAATTGGGAGAATTCAGAAATAATATTCTATATAAATAAAAAATTGGAACAGAATTTTCATGTTCGCAAAGTTAGATATATGAGACGCATTACAAATATACACATATCTAGAACGAATTTTGCTCCGAGGCACATAAATATGGAGATTAAAAATCTCAATTCGGGATATGAAATTCTACAGCTTATGCACCAATATAAATAAAAGCATATTTCATCTAGACACAATTCCAGACCAGCGTGTCTTATAATCCAACGGAAGATTCCAATTTGAGGAGACAGGAAATTATGTAAATCTCTTTAGAACCATCTCAATTTCTCTAAACTCAAATATATTTGTAGGTGTACAGAACTCGTACTGCTTCGTTCAATGACTGCTATAGAAATATTAATAATAAAATTCACTAGGTAGTTAATTCTTTGTAAATTAAGATAAATAACAAGCGAAGATTTAATAGAACTACAAAAGTCTTTTAACTATTGTGGTTGGTTATATTTTCTCTACTGTCCCACCAACTTTCATGAAGATTCCAACCAGGTGATACAATAAAGCACCATTCCTAGGTCTACGTGTTGCTGTCTGGAATTCGTTCCGCTGGCTGCGATTCTAATCAAATCAAACCTTTAATCAACTTTATTATTAAATTGTGTTGAGATTTTTACATTAGCGGTACAAGTTCAATTTAGTACACATTATTTTAGTACATTTTGCAAGTATTCACATTATGAATCCCTTAAACAATCGAATAAGCTCATATAAAACGCAGTTGCTCTGTGTTTTTATACCCTAGATGAAATCTAGAAATCACTAAATAATGATGGGAGAGCAAAATGGATTGGACACTCCCTCATAAAATTAAAATTTATTTCGAAATTAAGTTCGAAAATGAGACAAATCGGGCAACTCCTTCGTGGGGTTGCCATACAAAAATTTCGTTTTCCACTATATATTTGGACACTACCTGAGAACACGTCGACATAGAAAGCTGAAATTTGGTACATTGTGTTTTCATACTAATAGCAAATAAAATTTCAACAATGGACTAAATCGGGCAACCCCTTCTTGGTGTTGCCATATAAATTTTTTTGTTTTTTACATATACTTAGAAAACGATCAGTCCTAGACATTTTTATTGTACTAAAAGCTTCTTCAGAATAAGAAATCCTATAAACATAACATGTGGACTTCAAGGTGTTTATTAATAGGTTTTGTTCCTGTAAATGAGCATATGATTGAGTCCTAAAAGAAGTAGTATACAAATCAATACAGAATCGTCGTACGTATTAAAGGAAGACAGATTTATACTATTCGACATGATAAATTCATTCAAAATTGGAAGGCGGTCTGAAGTTCAACGCACTAAGTCGGAGATCACGGATTGAACTTCTACTTTCATCCAAAACGGCAGTATAAGTAGGTACATAGTAAATAACATCATTCAATCGATTGAATGCGAATAAATGCAAGATCCTTACAGCAAACAATATTACCCAAATCAATCACCATCGTGTCCGAGAGAAGTAACCAACACTGCCCAAAAATAAAAACAAAGGCAGATGAAAATTGGCGTACAATCAATAAATAATTTTAATTGCGAAAAATCAAAGCCGAACATTTCGGTTAAACGATAATAGCTGATCTTTTATGGCCCTCATAAGAAATTCAACGACATGGAGGCTACAATGGCTACATACTTATTTCTTAATGCAATGACGTAACCACTTCCTAGCTGTTTTAGTCACTCAGACTAATTGAAAGATAAAACTCACATCCCTTCATACAGTTCAGTCAATAAGAAAACAATCTTAAGATAAACATCCAAACTGGCGAGATCATCTCTGGTCACCGGTTCGTTCTTTCATCATGCAGGAAACGTGTTTTAATGAGTTTTTGTGATTTTTATGTACATTTTTGTTATGTTTTTAATTAGGCATTCAACTATTTTTAGCAAGTGTTATATTGGGCGAAAAGATTTATTCCAAAATAAATTTCTCTTACCTAATCACCGAATTTCATGAATGCTTCCTTTAATTGCAAAAAATGAAATTGACGAAAACCGAGACAGGAAATTCCCGTGAACGCATTGGATGTATTGCCATAAAAGACCGGTCAAGGCTAATTGCTCATCCAGTTACGAGTGCGGTAAGCTAAGCCCGAACAGTTATGTAAAGAGCTGCCCAGGTTATACCAAAAATTCGGTGACCCTGGAACACTTTGGTGCAATTCAAGAGAATGTGCAGGTTATGTGTAGTAAGTTTGCCGGTATCAGTACAACTGCAACACTGATTTGCCATGCAGCTCTGCCCTGAATTCAAAAATTATAAAAATTATATTCGTTGCTTCGAGATGACATATCCGAGTTAAGTAACTAGGTTATCGCGGCAACCGCAGAGGTTCGACAAAGCAAATGCTAATTTATTGCCAAGTTATCGCTTTCGTTTAAGTTGTATACAAAAAATTTGCAAAGACACAACTGTCATTTAGCCGTATTTTTAATTAGCCAGTACTACGTGGTTCAAATTATGCAAAAGTATTAAATGTTGTGGTTTTAGATTAATGCCAACTTAGTGACAAATACCTACGAATTACCTTTATGTAATTTTTAAAGTAAGAGTGCGAGGTTCCATTTAAGATGTGGTCATTTCATGATGTGCGCACATATTTCCGAGATTACGTTTAAGGATTATTTTCTGTGTAATTCCAGATTTCAGTAAGTACTATAATAAGTATAATATGTAGTTCAAAAATTAAAACCTAAGCCAATAACAGTAGTATAAGCTCTGACATCAGATATAGTGTAACGGTGTAAGTGTAAGTGTATGAATGTAATATCTTCGCGGAAACTAAGCCTAACAAGGTTTCGGTTAAAATCTTTGGCTTAGGGAAATCATTTAAATTAGAATTTGATACCAGAGGTTAACTATTTTAAACTCTTTTGTTCGTAAAAGTATTTGTTCGTGCAACATTCTTTCATAAGTTTTACTTCGTAAGTTCGTTTGTTCGTAAACTCATTTGTTCGTTAATTAAGTGTTTCATAACACATTTTTGCACCAAGCCTAGATGAATGCTCTTTCTTAAAAATGTGCTCATTAAATCATTAAAATTGCTATGCCGCATTTCTTTCTACGACTCGACCAACACTAAAAATAGGTATAGCCAGTTTCAAAGAATTTTTTTGGGGCATAGAACTCTCGTGGTTTTGTACAGTAATCATGCCAAGGAGTTGCTCGATTGTATCCAATTTACAAAGCTAGGTTAGTTTATGCTACGTAAGGTTAGGTTAAGTTAGGCGTCCATCGAAAAAAAATATACAACCACACATACACCACCTATGGTTCATTGTGTTGCCACTTATTGGGACCTTACCTGAAAAAAAAAAATATTTCAGACTTAGGGGTGCATTGAAATCAGCCACAAGAGTTAATGAACCTTAAAAGGTCCCCCGATTCCTTGTCTGTTAATTCCCGCAATTTGCAAAAAGTAGATACCAAGCGTAATCCACGGTAAGCACGGATGGGGCATTCACACAGCAGATGCTGAGCGCTCTCAACCTCTTCCTAGTATACAACTTATTCAGAAGTCATTGCCGCTCATGTGGTTAGATCTCCCTATCTCCGATTACAGGCCTGTAAATTTAGAATACTGTTCATACAGTAATTGTGCGAAATGAGCTTACAAGTCTGGATCTAGAAATTTTTCTTTATTCTAAGAACCTGCCGTAGACCTTTGAACCGATTGAACCGTTAATCAAAGCATATATTAGCAGAAAACATCAATACCGTGTGATCTAGCTCCGTACTTTCACGGGAAGATCGGAGCCTGCTAGGAATTGGGCTAGTTGGCACAAAAATCAGTAAAAAAACATGTTACTAAAAAAAATCAATAAACTTGTTAACTTAGAAAAATGTTTTACCGCTACATTAAATTTCCAGAACTAGCGTTTTAAGCCTGTTTCAAATAAATTTTCTTTTCCGGAAAATTCAAGAAGTGTTTAAGTACAGAATTTCAAATTTGAAGTTTTTAAAATTAAATACATATATTTACATACAGGGTGTTTCCCACTAGGAGGTCAGCTAGACGAACCAGAAGTTGTACGACAGAAGGGGGAGGGGGGGATATCAACCGTTTAGGAGTTACAGGGTGATTAAGAAAAAAAAACTAATTTTACAAAACGAACCCGTGTCTTAAAAATTATAGTTGAAAGCTGTCTCCCATCAAGAATTATGTTGTCTATACCTACTAAAAATTTCGTATTTTCTTACCTTTTTTGTTAATTTAACCTCTTTTATTTTTGCAAAACGGTCATTAACATAACCTTTTTTTTATAAAAACTGTAAACTGTAGACTCTCCTCTTTAAGTCGACCAATTACACCCTATGTGTTAACTGTAGCCGTTGAACAGTTACTAACTCATAACCTATTCAGGTCACACCGAAATTAGACGATATTTTTTAAACTGACTTGCTAAGGGAACAAATTATCGTTGAGCATATGTTTGAAAATAGGTTTGAGAATAAGTTTGTAGCTAATAACTCTTAAAGGCCTTCATATAGCACATTAAAGTGGAGAGCATACAGCTTTTATAAAAAAAAAGTTATGTCAAGGACCTTTTTGCAAAATTAATAGAAGGTTAAATTAAAAACAAAGGTAAGAAAATCCCAAATTTATAGTTTAGACAACCATAATTCTTGATGGAAAGGGGTATGTGGCTGGTTAAGCAGTCGCTGGAAAGGCCATGAAGTTCTGCATACAATGAGCTCTTAACTGTGTGTGACCGTACTAGTTTTTAAGATACAGGGTGTTTTGGGAAAAAATACCTTTTTTTCTGAATCATCCTGTAACTCCTAAACGGTTGATGTTGACACCTTCCCCCCCCCCCCCCCTGCCATACAATTTTTGGTCCATCTAGGTGAGTACTATCACTTTCTACTCTATTGATCTCTTAGTTGTGAAACACCCTGTAATAGATGTCCCACGTAACGCAGTTCGTGGGCGTTTTTCTCGAAAATATGTGGAGATATTGAAAAAAGACTTAATAAAAGCTGTGTAGCCTTAAGCTTGCTTCACACGTGTGGTTTTCAGGAGCCAAGCCATTTAGTGCCGACAAGCTAAAGCCTGGCTGCGCCGCGCCTATACACTTTCCACGGCGCGTGTTAACTCGAGCTGATTTGTCTAGCTTTGAAAAGACTGCCATTACAAAATGCTGCGTGAAGGAATTATCGCCTTTTCTGCAGCCGTTTTTGTATGAACAAATGACACGCTCGCTCGAGCCACCACGTGCCACCTTGCGCACGCTAGCGCCACGCCTTTGAAGTTTACCGACTCGAAATGGATCAGACGCGCCATCATACACTGAAAAAAAATATAGTTAAAACGACAAATCACGATTAGTTAACTGTATTTACATTAATAATTCCTGTGAATTGATTTGTAAGAACAATGAAGTGATTAATAAAATTGTAATTGCTGATAAGCTGAAATTTCTAATTGATTTCACCAAGTTGTTTTCGAAAATACTTTAGTTGTAGCTTCGAATTCAATTAGTTCAGTCAACAAATATTTGATCATGAATTAACTAAATATTTCAGAAGACGTATTAATAAAATCAACATATAAAATTATGAATTTCTTCGCAGGAACAACAGTTTTCTTTGTTTTTGAGAATATGATTGGTTATATTACCGAATTTATGCAATTAATAAGTTCAACAAATAAATTAATACGATTTCTCTAAATTAGCGAATTACATTAGTTCATATAATATAATTTTCCCATAAATATAGATTTTAAATCACTGCATCATTAATAATTATTTTTATACCATAGATGAAATCTCATAGGTACTATTGTATTTATTATCTCGCTGGTAATGCATATTGCTGATAAAAAAAAATGGATTGGAATATTTAATAATAATAATATTTATGTGTTAATGGGTATTTTGATCTTTGCATGTCCGTCCGTTTGTTCGTCTATCCGTCTGTTTGTCTATAACTTAAATACTTGTTGACTTAGAGAGTTAAAATTCTGTATATGGAATTTTCGAAATTAATAATAAGTATAATTTCAAAAATGGAATAAATGAAATCCGTGGTGTTTTCATACAATTATAACCATTTTTACTGTCGCCTCATCGATCTAGAAACTTATTCATAATCTACAATGCATGATTAAACCACGTCGTCAAAACGACATGGATATTTCTGTTTGCTTCCCACTCTTGCATTTGAAAATTCATTCTTGCGAAAATATCTCTTCCCTTTCATTCATTTTGAGGTAGGAGCACAAGTTTATGTGTAGTAGTTAATCAGCGAAAAAGATGTAGTAATACCTCAAGTGTATTAGCATAATTTAGACCCATGTTGGGGAATTTAGAACAATACAGCTGATCTTGTACTTTCAGTTTTGAAAACAATATTGTATATTATTTGACTTGTTGTCCCAAACAATTTCTTAGTTTACTATAATATAGTATAAATAATTAAGACCAAATACTTACTTTGATGTAATTCTGCAACGAAATCTAGAAAGTTCTTTTATAATAATTGACAGCCCTGGTAGAAATTGCTCACAGTTTTACCTTCTCTCTTGTCCCGCAAGGGGCAGTTATTATGTAAATCAATACTAATTTGACTGAGAAGCATCAAGGTGTTTACAATTTATTAAGAAACATAGAAAATTAATTCCAATTAAGCTTTTCAATTGAATATCATGCAACTGCTTCCTATATATACTAAACCAGCAAAATATACATAAATATTTATTCTTGTGATCACTATGTCAGAGATATTTCTACTAGAAAATTTGAATTGAAATTTGTGATTTATCGGATTTTAAATTAATTTGTTGACGCGTGAATAAGTAAATAAATTATTTTTTCGGGTTTTGATTCAAACGCGAATAAATTTCATTAGGACGTTCATATGATTACTCATGAGGAGCTCACTGATGAGCTGATCATAATTTGTCTACTTCGAAGGTCAATAAGTGTTTAATTTATCAGCTTACAAGTACTTACATATTTCGTGAATTTATATACATTCTTCAGCAAAGAATATCGTTTGGATGATTCCGCTTTACCATGCATCGTAGATTCGGCATTTTGCGCAAAACCATTAAATTAAACGCCTACAGTAGGCAGCATATGAGTATATGTACATGGAGTTTCTGCCCATAAAGAACGTTTTTTCCTTTTCTTTTTTTTTAAATATTGTCAGCCTACTGCGGGCAAATAATAAAATCATACAAAGATAAAAAGAATTAAAATCATAGAATTGTAATTAGTTGAATTTTCAAATTTCATTGTATATTTTAACAAATTCGATAAGTAGATTACTAATGGTTCACTTGTTTTAAATAATGCAATATGCAAAATCTACCAAGAATTAGTTTATTTGGGGAACTGAATTTGTTGAAAGATCAGTATTAATTAGTCGATTGTTCGAATAGTTGCTTCTAAATACTGGAGTAAACAACGACTGTTTTAGTTGATATTTGTATTTTTTTCGGTCGAAATTTATTATGTACAGATAGTTCAACAATAACATTAGTTGAAAAAGCAAAACGAAAGAATATCAGAGCTAACTAAACAAATAGTTGAATTTACAAATGTTATAACTAAACAAGATTAGCTGAATCAGCTAACAGGGTCTCTTAACAAATATAATTCGTAAGCTGAAAATCAACTGATATTTGTTGATGAAACAAATTCATTGGCGTAAAAGCAACTTATTTTTATTTTTCAGTGTAGGCGAGCTCGCACCATCCCGAACCAGATCCTTCCCAAGGCGCGTTGGCACCAGTTCGCTCGTGAGATCAGAGGTTGTGAGTAGCTAGTTACCTGGAGAGTTACATGTGTCAGTTAGGGATGGCCAATAGTTGGGAAAATATCGATACTCCGGTATTTCAAATTTTTTAAAAAAAATATCGATACACCAATATATTGGCTCTTAAAATATCGATATCCTTAGTATTGTCTATACGATATTTGTTATTATAAGTATGCAATGCATACTATGTTGATGATAATATGATATACGATATTAAAGGTCTCGACGAGTACTAATGAGTGGTGGGAAGGTGCTGTACCTTGGTACTTTTTTTGAAATAGTCTTTTTTTTTGACAAAACTAATTGGACAAATCTTAAGCAATCGGATTATTATAGATTGTCTAACCCATAACCTTTCCAATAACAGTCGAAAATGCAGTTAATCATTTATATTCAGGATATCTGAAAGGAAATATGAAGGTCCTCCTTTTAGTCCAAGGTACAACATGCAGCTGTACCATGTGTTACATGCATACCTCCACCCACAATTTTAAGAAAGCATTGTAACATATGTACATACCTATAACAATTATCAAAGAAATGCTAGCAACCGCAAGCCTACATATTTTCATCATTTTTCAATGAACATACATGCCTACATCATTTCCATTAAATTATAATTCTACTCGTTACTGACCTTCCTCAATTACTTAACAAGTAGAGGAAATAACTAAGGTAGAATTGAGTGACGCAATACCCTGCGCGCAAGAATTCGCACGTTGTAATACGATAACCTTGCGCCAGCGGTAGAACCCAGGTGACCAAATGATGGTTCACGAGTTGAATATGAAGAAAGTAATATGTATGTAAGTATGTATATAAATCATGAATATCACGATGAACAAGCAACAAGCGGTTAGCGCTTGTCAAGATTTATGTATGTACGTATGTAACAACAAATGCGAAAATGTACTGACGAAACGCTCAGTACGATTATAGTCAGAAAAATATCTATATGCATGTACGGAAGCGACGAGTGCCGCAATTTATTTGTAAACAGAAATAAATGAATTGCAAATGACCTAACACTTTGTACTGTTATATACAAAGTGTTGGATCGGAAGTATTTCATTTATTTCCGTATTAATAAGATTCTTGTGTATAAATAAGCAAAGAATTTGAAGAATAAATGTCAGTCGATTTGAGTCGAGTTAGAATACAGTAAACGGTTCGTTTCACTCAGGAGTTGTGCTTAAAACAAGCTACTCCAAAATAATATCAGGAGTTGTGCTTAAAACAAGCTACTCCAAAATAATATCAGGAGTTGTGCTTAAAACAAGCTACTCTAAAATAATATCAGGAGTTGTGCTTTAAACAAGCTACTTCACAATAATATCAGGAGTTGTGCTTTAACAAGCTACTCCACGCAACGACAGTCGCTGCCGGGAAGGGCAAAAATAAAATCAACAAATTAAGTCAAAACGGTTTCTTCGCAAAGAAACCACAACAAGTTTAAGTAGGATAGATTCATACTTAACAATTTGGCGCAGCCGGTAGGATCAAGGAAGTTAATTCAATACTTGAAAAACCTTGATCCTCGAACTCACAAAGAAGTGAAACTAAAACTAACGTCAAATTGTGACGTTGGGGCACTTCTGACTTAATTTGTTTGTTTTAATACAACCAGTCAACAACTACAATAAAAGTAAGGGAATATACTCCCAAGGAAATTTATCGGCTTGGACAGACATCAAAACGTTTCTGAAACTGCAGACATTAAAACTAAGTAAGTTTCAATCCAAATTCAGCGATTGGCAGAACTTCAGTATTAAATCGATAAGCCACTATACATTACACAATAAATAACGTCAGTGTAAAATCATCTTCAATCTTTTTCTTTTTTTTTCTCTTTTTAAATATTGCAGTATATATATATATACATAAAGTAAGTTAAACTACCTCTTTTCCAAGAAAATTCTGCTTTCATGCACAAATCTGATCAAAGCCCTGTTTGCTCAGATTTTGAAGCAGCATTAAATTCACTTTCATTCGACAACGTAAGCCCTCCGAATAGCCCAAGAGCAGAACAAAGTTCACCCCAAAGAAGAATAAATTGGTATCGTGAACATCGGTCAGGTAAACGTTTTAGAAGACACAGTTTGGTTAACTTTCTCATAAGAACTCACAGTCTAAACGTTATAATACCCGAAAAATCGTTAACCACTTCAAATCTAGATATAAATACACTAAATACTTCCCAGTTTGAGCATCCACACAATACAAACAAAATGCCTGTAAATTATGAGAAAGTAGTTAAACTTACTGCACAAATGGTGCCTTTGTTCTCTGGAGAAATTAATTCTCAGACCCTCACAGAATTGCAAACTTTTATAGGCTGTTGTAAGCAAGTACAACAATGTCTAGCAGAGGAGGAAAAGGCAGCCTTCATGCAAATTTTCCCAACAAGATTGAGAGGAAATGCATATCAATTAATAGCATCCAGTACACTCACGAGATTTGAAGAAGTTGAGCAGTTGCTATATCGGACTTACTTACCTCGTGAGACATATCATGAGTTAATTAACAAATTAATAACTTGCCGACAATACCCCCAAGAATCGTTTAATTCATTTACTACTAGACTAAAAAGACTTTTAGTACAATGTAACGAGGCAGCACAAAGCAAATACGGTGCTGAAAATTTTAATGTGGTAAAGCAACAGATAGAGGACTTTGCAATGGCTTCCGTAAAGAGTGGTGCAAATAACCCCCATCTAAGCGCCTATCTATTGACAATAAATGAAAGCTCATTAGAGACTCTCATTCAAAAAGCATTAGATATGGAAAGGTTACAACAGGGTCTCTTTTTCATTCCACAACCAATAAACTACTTACCTCAACATACAAATTCTTTTCAAATGGACCATTTCTTTAGACCAAATACCTCAAATTTTGCTAATGCTTATGGTTATCCCATACACGAAAATTTAAACTCCTCTATATATCCCTACACAACTGATACAGGAAAACCTACAATAAAAACTGAGTGTGGTATACCTCCAAATCTGGAGTCATTAAAGGTACCTTCAGTATCCTTTAATACTGATAAAAATCAAACAAATAATTGGTGCTCTACTCAAGCCAGTATGGCAAGAGAATCGTTAAGAAGTCCACCTCCATTCCAGAACTCTTCTTCTCAATATCCAGACAAGAAACCATACGGTGAGCAAAAATTACTTTTAGGTAGGATCACATGCAGTTATTGCAAATACAAGGGACATACGTATGATGATTGTTTAAAACGTAAAAATACTCCCTTCTGTATTAACTGTAGAACAAAGGGTCATGATGCCCAATATTGTAAACAAAATGTCAAAGCACCACGGAATCACCTAAATAGTAACAACAACACTCAGTGGGGCAATCCAAATCACGAACACAGATTTAACGGTCAAGAGATGTGTAAGTTTTGTGGAAGAAGAGGTCATACAGTGCCCACCTGTCAACAGAAGCAACGATGGGAGGCTACAAAATCGGGAAACGGCACACTGTCGACCGAAAAGCCCCGGCTCGACATTAAATAAATTATCGCAAAATACTTTAGGTTCCTCCCAGCTGAAAAACCCACAGATCAGGGAAAACGTATGAGTGGTAGAGTTACCATTAGATATAAGTGGAAATACAGCCGTTCGGCTGGTAGTAGACACTGGAGCTGAAGTAAGCATAATCAAACAGGAAGCACTAGATACACCAAAACGGATAAAACGAAGTCAAAAGGTAACTTTAAAAACTCCATTTGGAGAAGGAAAAACATTGGGTAACTGTCAAGGCAACTTTTTACTAAGCCGCAGTATCCCGTGCAATCTACAGGTTGTAGAAGATAACGCCCAAATCTCTCATGATGGGCTGTTAGGTAATGACTTTCTTGCAAAAAATTGCAATATAGAAGGGCCTAACAAATTGCTCCGGTTTCCTCGCACGGAAACCAACCCTATCGAATTCTCGGTAGCTCTCGAAACATCCACAGAAGATGGAGATGAACTACCGAGGCATCAAACAGAGGAACAATTTAAATCTACTACCGTTTCACGGGCACCCGATAATAAAAACTCCTTATCCCAAATGGGAGACATTTCAAGCACCTTAAATGAAGATGAAAGTAGGCAATACGAAGTAGAACTTCAGCGATCCCATAGAATACCTCCTCGATCTCAAATTGTACTGAGCATACCATTACAATTGGACCAAGAAATGATCTGTATGTCTCAAGAGATAAAAGATGGAGTATTTGTCGCAAATTGTCTAGTTAGTCCTCACAAAAATTTTATACCATTATCTGTTCTAAACATAAACACAGAACCAGTATTCCTAAGAAAGCTGAAGCTTACTCTAGTTCCAAGTAGTCATTACAATATTAAACTTCTCAATATACCTTTGGACGACATAAATACCCAAAGTAATCAGAAAGAAGGTGATCCACCTTCCTCTCGTACACATAACAAAACAGAATACAATTTCAAAGGTGATAAGACAAATTTCAACTCCAATCCATATTCAATAAACGTAAACCATATTAAAAGCTATAACCCAGACAGACTTGTGGCTTTACGTAAAGAATTACTGTTGGATGAAAATTTAAATCACGAAGAAGAAAAATCAATTCTTGAGTTATGTTATAAATATAATGATCTTTTTTATCTAAAGGGAGATAAACTAGCATGCACTAATACCATCCCCATTTTGCACAATCAGCCACCAATAAACCAAAAGATGTATAGACTTCCAGAAACGCACCGGGCTGTAATAAATGAGCAGATCAAGGATATGTTAAAGAATGACATAATCCAAATAAGCAAAAGCCCATGGAATTCTCCATTACTTGTAGTCCCCAAGAAAGCTGGGCCTGACGGCAATAAACGTTGGCGCGTAGTAGTAGATTTCCGTAAAGTCAACGAGAAATCTATAGGGGATGCCTTTCCACTACCCAGGATAGAGGATATACTGGATCAACTTGGGCATTCACGGTATTTTACTACTCTTGACCTTGCAAGCGGATACCATCAAGTATTGGTAGACCCAAGGGATAGACCAAAAACTGCATTTAGTACCGCTTACGGGCATTATGAATTTAAGAGAATGCCATTTGTGTTGAAAGGCGCACCTGCGACTTTTCAACGCCTGATGAATTACATTCTAACGGGTCTCCAAGGATTAGAATGCTTTGTCTATCTCGATGATATTGTAATATATGGAAAAAATTTACAAGATGATAACGAGAAACTGGCTAAAGTATTCGACAGACTTCGAGCCCATAATCTTAAATTACAACCCGAAAAGTGTCAGTTCCTTCGCCGAGAAGTAATCTACATTGGACACAAATGCTCAAACGAAGGAGCACTTCCAGATCCCAGTAAAACAAGTTGCGTTCAAAATTTTCCTCAACCCCGAACTGTGAGACAAACCCAATCGTTTCTGGGATTGGCCAACTACTATCGCAAGTTCATCCCTAATTTCTCAAAGATAGTCAGGCCAATAACAAATCTATTACGGAAAGACGTCAAATTTAATTGGACTCAAAAGTGCCAAGACTCTTTCAATGAAATTAAAAATTCCCTTATAAATCCGCCTCTACTCAAGTACCCAGATTTTACCCAACCTTTTAATCTAACAACAGATGCTAGCAATGAGGCATTGGGAGCTGTTTTATCACAAGGGGCAATAGGTAAAGACAGGCCAATACCGTACGCAAGTAGAAGTTTAAATAAGGCGGAACAAAGATGCTCCACAATAAAAAAAGAGTTGCTCGCTATTGTGTGAGCCGCGAGGAACTTCAGGTGTTATTTACAAGGTAAAGCTTTTACGGTTTACACAGACCACAAGCCCTTGAAAGGCGTATTCAATGTGAAAGACCCGACATCGAGATTAGTCAGGTTTCATCATAAACTCTCAGAGTTTGACTATAAAATTGAATATAAGCCTGGAAAATATAACACTAATGCAGACGCGCTTAGTCGAATACCTGCCGAGCTAAACCAGGCAAAACCCAATTCGTTCATTGTGGAAGCTCAGGTACATCACCGAGCCGATTCCGACATCGACGAAAATGATTCTAGATCTCCAACACCCTCAAAGCCTAAACAAAAACAGTGTGATGCTGTTACGAGAGCTCAAATAAGGGAGGCACAAAATGATATTGAAGAAGAAAATCAAAACCCAGAAACTCCCAATATAGCTCAAAATTACCCCCGGAACCTCCAAAATGAATTAGTCGAAATTGACTCAACTGATAGCAGCAAATCCGAAAGCAGTGCATCTGAACACGGCGAATCACCCTGGAACCAGAATCTAATAAATTACCAGCATACATTACCAGAAAATATTTCAGACCCTGAAGGAATCGGGACAATTTTAAAAGACTATCATGACTCCGCGTTTGGTGGTCACCAAGGAGTAATGAAAACTTATAAAAAAATAAAGAAAAAATATAAGTGGAGAAATATGCTCAGTTCCATCAGGAAATATATTCGAAAGTGCCCTAAATGCCAAAAAATGAAGGCTAGCCCGGAGTATCGTATGCCAATGGTCATAACAGATACTGCCCTTATGCCTTTCGATAAAGTATATTTGGATATAGTAGGTCCCCTTGAAGAAACCCATTTAGGAAATAAGTACATTTTGACTTTCCAAGACAATCTTACGAAATTCGTAGATTATTATGCCATGCCGAATGGCGAAGCAGAAACGGTAGCAGGAATATTCTTCGATGAGATAATTACTCGTTATCGCATTCCTAAAAAGGTAGTAACCGACCAGGGATCTAACTTTTTAAGCGATCTTTTTAAACGTGTCTGTAAACTTCTAAAAATAAAAAAATTACAGACTTCCGCTTATCATCCGCAATCCAACGGCACACTGGAACGTACACACAGACCTCTAGTAGAATATTTAAGAGCTATTGTGTCCGAAAATCCAAAGGCTTGGGATCGATTCCTGAGAACCGCGGCTTTTGTATACAATAACAGCCCACATGAAGGCACTAAGCTCACGCCAATGGACTGTCTGTTCGGATTCACAGCAGATGTTCCCTCTAATCTTAAAAGAGAGCCAGAGCCCATTTATAACCACGAGAGTTACTATCACCTTCTTAGATACAAAATACAAAAGGCATATGCTATCGCCCGAAAAAATTTACTGAAAGCCAAGGAAAGGTCGAAAGCGTACTATGATAGGAACTCACGTCCGGTATCATTCAAAGCAGGAGATAAAGTATTATTAAAAAATCCCGCTAAAAAACACAAGCTTTCCCAGATATGGCTAGGACCATATCTCGTGGTACAAGCTTTTACGCCTGTTAACACAGTCATACAAATCGGTAAAAGAAGAGTAACCGTACATAATAATAGACTGAAACCATTTCACGAATAATTACTAACCTTCAAGGAAGGGATTACAATTGCATTTAAGATAAAAAAAAGTAAGGGAAAATTTTTTTTTAAGAAAAAGAGTGAATAATTAAAAATCATTTTATTTTTATAATAACACACAAAAAAAAAATATTTATTTTTTAGTTTTATTTTTTTTCCTTTTGTTAGAATTTATTTGTCTCGATCTTTGATCCGCTAGGCCCTCAAATTTCGTCTTTTCGGCTATATTCTCAGCTAGACTGGCCCTCATCCTGAAATAGTGCAGCTCGCACGTTTACCGCCTCGGACCAATTTAGGTCGTTCCAAGCTGCTTACGTTACTACCGCTACCGCCAACTCTCTTCTGATACTCCTCCAGTGTCAATTTTCGTGGCCCTGGTGTATATTGCGGAACATCCGGTGCTGGCCCAGAAGACGCCTTGGGCACATATGGCTCTATCGGCCTGTCCACTGGGTACAAGGTCAGACCATTAGTCTGCCTCTCGGGAACATTTAACAATTCGGCTTTAGCGATTAACTTACCAAGCGCTTTACTAATCTCGCGGGCCATTTGAAGAATATAGATAAACTACTTGAACAGAACACTTGATACCAATAAGTGAGACTGAATTATTTTTTCACGATATTTATAACTAAAATTATTGCTTACTTCCAAATAATTAAGAAATTCCGGTCAATTAAATAATCCCGGATACCACTTACAACACTACTAAAAGTGGGTTATAAACAAAAAAAAAAAATATATATATATAAAACATATGACACTCTTGAATTATTAGCGAATAATGCATTTGCAAGCAAAGCACAATTACACAATGTACAAATCAATACATTATTCAGTTCATTACAATAATTTCAATTGCAACAGCAATGATCGAAAATATTGAGGTTTCTGCGCAATCTATATTTACTGTGTCAGTTATGATATGATTTTATAAGATTCTTTTTCCTCCAGATATGGAACTAATCTTGTTGGGCACCTGTTTTCCGATCTTCATGATAATAACAAATGTTGCTGCGGATCCATACAAGAATCAGACTCTAAACAATACGGGTATAATGTTCGAGGAATTAGGTCAAATTCTACTATTCCACGACACTTGGAACCTATTCACGCAAATAAATATTAGTGATTTGGAAGCGGAAACCACAATAATGGAGCACACAGGTTTTCTTCTCAATAGATTAGGCGAAATACATAATACCACCACTAGTGCATGTACGGAACAAAACACGTACATACACAGTCTGATAGAAGCCATTAAAAAACGAACAACGATCATTAGAGAAATGATTACCACTCGACATCGAAGATCCTTGTTCGATGGAGTAGGTAGGGGTTTACATTATTTGTTTGGAACAATGGACGCTACTAACGAGAAACAAATATATAGCAAAATTGCTAATTTAGAAACGGATACTCAGGCACTATTAGAATTAGAGAAACACCAAATAACGCTATTCAAATCATCATTTGAGAAGTTGAGAAAACCAATCAACCAACTAGAATCGAATCAGAGAGAACTCACAAGAACAGTTAATGACCTGCTAGACATGGTTAATGGAGAAGTGAGCACAAGACAGCGCATACAAGAAGTAGTGTCTACAATTAGTTTGCAAGTGTTGGATATAGAGTTGAGACAACAAACTTTTATTCAAATCCTAACAGCATTAAAGAATAATCAGGTACATTATTTTTCCAATACTGAACATGCCACCTTTCAAACTCCAACAAATACACTTGTTCCCTTTTAAAACCCCAAATAACCATTCCTTGGTGCTGGATATCAAACACACCTATATTGCAAGCCATATAGCAACACAAGAATTCGTGTTATTTAAACAATCCGAACTCCAGGTGTACAAAAAATTATCAAGTGATCTCAATGAAAGCACTTACATTGGTCCACTACTAAACCCTATACTTCAAGGGCATTACATAAAAGAGTGTCCTATAAACTTTTTATTCAATCCTTACAATGAGACTGGTAACTGCGAATATCTAGTCCAAACGCAGGCACCGCAGCTACTAATCAAATTAACTAGAAAAAATTCATGGCTCTTTTCGTTCCCCACAATGCAGAAAATCACGATTTCATGCAGAAAAAACCTACTTAGTTCTAACCTATTCGGCAACGGAGTACTAATGTTAAATGAACCTTGTCACTTTCAAATAGCTGATCAAATTATATATTTCGAAGATGAAGATCATCAGAATATTAGAATATCTCAACCAGAACACCCACACCCGCTAAAATCTAATATAAATGAAACTATTCAAAACTTCATTAAAAGCATGAATCACACTCATCAAAAACATGTAGTGATGCTAAAAGCGGAAGATGCAAATAATATTCTGAATGAAAATTCATACACTTTAGATCAGCTGAAAGAACAAATAAGTACATTGGAAAAACAGAGGAAAGAGCGTAATGAAACTCAAGTCGTTCAGATAAGCTCTCTATCTCTAAGTTCCTTGGTGATATTGTTACTCAGCTTAATAGGGATATTGAAACTCTGTAAGGTCATAAGGAAAAAGAAAAGGAATGTCATAGTAAAACACCTAAAATAGTAACAATCAATAACCAAAAAACCCAATTAGACACTGAGACACACCCTCAAATTTGTATTGAAGCCACGGAAGTCGCAAGTCAAGTGCCCATTGCAAATGTAAAGAATCGCAATCTACCAATTTCAACCCCAATACAAGAGACACCTTCGATAAAGAAAGTCAGACAAATCTCACAAACGTTCCAATCGGAAATCGTAAGAGCAAACAAATCCCGAATTTCCTCACTGCCACCTACCCAAGAACTAACAACAACAAACAAAACTACCTCACAAATAAATAGTTCGGAATTAAAAGATGCAATCAAACACCGTGCTACCCAGCCTACACAGGCAAGTAACAAAGTAAGTTTAACAACAAGAGAACCGCCTCCACCCCCTCCTCTTCCAAAATCATTAATTCATGTAGAGCAGAATCCAATTACACGTACCCGTCATCTACAGGTAGTTTAACTGTTTTGAACGTACGAATAATAGAAATATGTAAACAAGATTGAAGATGTAAAACGTAACCCAATAAAAGAGTATTCATAAACATTATATGCATTAGAAGTAAGATACCTATTTATAGAATGAAAAAATATGTATAAACACATCTAAAGAATTTTTTTTAAATAAATAAAAACATATGTATAAAAACATATAAAAGAAGAAATATGTATAAACACATATGGTATAAAAGAAAAGATATGTATAAACACATATACAGAATTTTTTTTCAATAAATATAAACATATGTATAAACACATATAAAAGAAGAAATATGTATAAACACATATGGTATAAAAGAAAAGATATGTATGAACACATATAAAGAATTTTTTTCAATAAATAAAAACATATGTATAAACACATAAAAGAAGAAATATGTATAATCACATGTAAATTTTTTTTTTTATGAAAAGTAGGTATAAACAAAATTTTTTTTTAAGTAAAAATAAATTATGTATGCTCACATATATAAAAAATCAAACAGCCATAATTATAAATGTATATATGTAGGAATTAAAAAAAAATATATATATATATATAATATGCACATGTAATAAAAATTAACATAACATAGCAGTAATACTAATAACCTAGAAAAATAATGGATATAAATTTGTAAATCGATAAGTCAATTATTGTACCGGCACTCGGCATTATGTATATACATACATATAAAACCAATAAATTTCTCGAAAATTATCAAACGATCGAACCATATTCTAATGTGTTATTCCTCTTCTAAGAATAACACATATTTTTTAAAAAGGGGGAGATTTGTTACATGCATACCTCCACCCACAATTTTAAGAAAGCATTGTAACATATGTACATACCTATAACAATTATCAAAGAAATGCTAGCAACCGCAAGCCTACATATTTTCATCATTTTTCAATGAACATACATGCCTACATCATTTCCATTAAATTATAATTCCACTCGTTACTGACCTTCCTCAATTACTTAACAAGTAGAGGAAATAACTAAGGTAGAATTGAGTGACGCAATACCCTGCGCGCAAGAATTCGCACGTTGTAATACGATAACCTTGCGCCAGCGATAGAACCCAGGTGACCAAATGATGGTTCACGAGTTGAATATGAAGAAAGTAATATGTATGTAAGTATGTATGTAAATCATGAATATCACGATGAACAAGCATCAAGCGGTTAGCGCTTGTCAAGATTTATGTATGTACGTATGTAACAACAAATGCGAAAATGTACTGACGAAACGCTCAGTACGATTATAGTCAGAAAAATATCTATATGTATGTACGGAAGCGACGAGTGCCGCAATTTATTTGTAAACAGAAATAAATGAAGTGCAAATGACCTAACACTTTGTACTGTTATATACAAAGTGTTGGGTCGGAAGTATTTCATTTATTTCCGTATTAATAAGATTCTTGTGTATAAATAAGCAAAGAATTTGAAGAATAAATGTCAGTCGATTTGAGTCGAGTTAGAATACAGTAAACGGTTCGTTTCACTCAGGAGTTGTGCTTAAAACAAGCTACTCCAAAATAATATCAGGAGTTGTGCTTAAAACAAGCTACTCCAAAATAATATCAGGAGTTGTGCTTAAAACAAGCTACTCTAAAATAATATCAGGAGTTGTGCTTTAAACAAGCTACTCCACAATAATATCAGGAGTTGTGCTTTAACAAGCTACTCCACGCAACGACAGTCGCTGCCGGGAAGGGCAAAAATAAAATCAACAAATTAAGTCAAAACGGTTTCTTCGCAAAGAAACCACAACAAGTTTAAGTAGGATAGATTCATACTTAACACATGGACAGCGGAGTATTGTACCTACCGTGGACATTTGCAATTTACTAAGTAGAAATTATGGTATATCAACAGAGTTAAATTAAATAACACTCTTTATTCAGCCAAGAATTACAATATTCGCAAAGCAGGTTACTAAAAAAAAAATTCCTATAGATATACATCTTTAATCTATTTTTTAACTAAAGGTCGATCTATGGCTTTATTTACATGTGCGTGGTGAAAATGTTTGAAGTGTCCAAGATACATATCCCTTGGAAAAGAAACAAAACTGCCTGTGAAATATTTTAAGACGCGCAATTCACTACATGATTCACGATTTATAATAGTACATACAAGCAAGTTTAACCTTAGTTGGAGTCCAAAGATATAGAAAGAATAGAACTCCAACACTTTCAATTCTTTATCACTGGAAAATATTTACTTTTTTTACGACTTTTCTTTAAAACGCAATAACTGCTCATTTGTCCGACAAACTAATTCCCAGAATGGCTTAAGTGTCATCTGTTGATTAGTCAAATCGGATAAAAGTGGATTTATTTAGGTGGTAACTACAGTCCGTGTGGAAAATAAAATGACTAAGGTATACACATGTCCAAGATACAGCATCTTCCCCTACTCTTTTCCTGATTCAGAAAACTTTCTCGGGACGTTTTCGTCGCTGAAAAACCCACTTTCATGAACTTGGGTGTTATGTACGTAAATTATATATAAAAAATCTAAAAACATACCTGAAAAACGGTATATAAATAAAAATATTCCTATAAGCTAATCATGCTTAAAAACATGATTAGCTTTTCACACAATAGGTGAAGAAAATTGCATCAGCAAATTCCACACATTTCATAAAAATATTCCCATAAAACGACTTGGGAAAAACAAAAGTTTCAGTTTTCAACCAAATAAAACCAAGAGATTTGTCGCGAAAAGTGGAAAATGTATGTACATCGTACATACATACTGCGAAAAAAAGCTTTCGCGATAAGAAGTGCGCGCCGCGAAAATACATTATATGTATACGCGCGCCGCAATTTCAATCGTCGTAACGGTGGCTGATGTTTATAAAAGCATCAAATTTCAAGCCTCCGTCCAACGAAAAATATTCTGGACTTGTTTAATCAAGTCCAGAATAAATAAAAATTTTCTCAGGGTAAAAATGCAACTATGCATTTTCTACCCTGAACGAGGGTTCTTGATCGCGACAAAAGTGATCAAGAGCCGAGTTGGTTTTTAGAAATCTCTTGAAGAACGTCGCAGTGGAATTTTTAAACGAGCGAGTTTACTTTTTCGGTCTTAAAAACGGTTGGTTAGGGAGTCGAATTATTAAAGAAACGAAACAAGTTGGATTTCTAACGGGAGTAATTGCGGTTAAAACAAAAGTAGAGTTGTGATAAAAATATTATCCGCAGCGGTTTGGAGGAAAGAGAAAAAATTAAACAAAGAATGAGTTGTGTCTTTTAAAGGTAAAGGTTCGGCAAAAATTTAAGATAAAAAGGGCTGAATTGTAAAATTGGCCAAGGTCGGTTCGGTGCACGGTTAATCGAAATAAAACGGAAATTATATTCTACTAAACGGTGTACAAAGAATTGGAATACAAATAAACTGTGTGAAAAAATAAGAAATGGTGTCTAAATTATTTAATTAAAAGAGAACAGTGAGAAAAGTGAGAAAAAACGAGTTGTATAAATCGAACAAGGGGAAAAGCGAAGAGAGTTAAACATATATATATATCCTACATATATATATATATAACATGGGTAACATACACCCTACTTATTACATTTCACATATGTTTTCTTTGTTGCGAACATTTTTCTCATAAGAAGTCATTTTCAACGACGCATCAATTTCACACAATTACGAGTGGAAAACAGTGGTCTCGCCGAGTATATTATCACTATCGCACTTGGGTAACATACACCCCAGTTGCTACATTTCGCATATAATTTTCCATTCTTTTTTTCAGCGACATCAGTGCTTTGTTATGAACTTTTTTCTCATAGGAAGTAATTTTCCACCATGCGCCAGTTTCCTACAATCACGAGAGGAAAAAAGTCCAGTTTTTTATCCAAGAAAGTGGATCTCAAAATACATCAGATCGCGAAAGCTTTTCCCCGCTTAATAGAATATCATAATGCGTCGCTTAAGACATCTCTCATGTCGGCCTAAAATTGTAAGAAAAGTGGGCATTCGAACAGAAATTTTTTTAGCGATACAGCTGTTTAAATATCCATACAACGATATTTAAAGTATAAAAATATCGATACGAATTACCTGTATCTTACCCGGGGGTTACACCTGCAAGTACAGCTTGCATGCAACTTGCACTGCCATACTTCTTGCACGTGTAACCTCTACTGCCATGCTGGCAGTACAGCTTTCAGCGAACTTGTATGATGAAAAACCATGGCAGCTGGGAGATAGTAATTTGACATTTATACAGTTTTCAAAATGGCGGAAAAGAAATGCTTGAGAGAATTTTCTAAATTTATTCTGGAAAAATGAGATTTTCTGGGATCGTTTGCATTACATCATTTACCAACACCTTCCTCTTAATTTTTTCTTGGGTGTTTATCATTCTGCTACTGCCTTTATTGCTATAATTTTCCAATATACGCAAGACTTTACGTCTCGATGCCATTTTTTAAATGAACTTGCATGCAAGCTGATAAGACATCAACCGAGTTGCCTTCTGCTGTCAAGTTTAAAATCGCGTTGGAAGGGAGGCTTGCATGCAAGCTGTACTTGCTGGTGTAACCCGGGGTTAGGGGGATAAATATCGATATATCAAATATCGTATCTGTATCATCCATCCCTGGTGTCAGTAGAACGGACACTGTTGTTGACACAGGTTCGTGTAAACCCTTATTGACTGGCTTTTTTACTGACTCGATAATCTTGTCAGTATTGATAGATTAATAAACTGTTAAAAGTAAAATTAAAAGGCGGAAACTGAAATTAAAAGGTAAGATATTAGTGGAAATTTGTATTTATATTTCGGATTTTCACCCTTTGGGTGAGAAATGACTGAACAAAGTTTAATATATGTATGTACATTGTAATCTTTATTAGCAATGCATACAGAAGAGGAATATCTGAAGCGGTTGACAATATTTTTAAAATTAACTGACTTAGTTAGTTGATCGAACACAAAGCGTTTGTACTCAGTAAAATTGACAGACGAAGTCAGTACTGACGCGTGTAATTCCTATGTTAGTCAAGCTATTCTTTAGCATACTAAAAATTTTTATAGAGAGAATTTAGTACAGTATTTTTTCAAAACTGTTCTTTTTGACATTATTAATATTTCGACCACATTTTTAAATTCAGTAAATATATTCAAAACAAAATTGTCATACGCAACAACAATTGTACCCCGTATCATGTTCCCTTCCGAAAGTCTTAATAACAGAAGTTACACATCATGGGCTATCTATTTATGGCTTTTGCATTAATAGGGCAGAGTTGAATATTCTTACGTATTAACATGACTACATTAGCAACATACATACTAACTATTGCATGAACTACATTTTCCCATAAATTTCCTAACTGTATCTGTATCTATGGCGAACAGGGTGTTTCCCGGTGCGAGGTCCAAAGGAGGAGGTGATAGTACTCATATAGGCAAACAATAAATTGTATAGAGGGGTGGGGGCATCTGTATGCTAAAAAGTACAGGGTGTAAGGTCACCGTTAAGACCTCATTGTACGTAGAACATCATAACCTTCCAAGGACTGCTCAACCCGCCGAGGATTTTTTTATTTTTTACTTTAACATCTTTTTTTTAAAAAAAAAAAAAAATATTAACTGAGCTCTCCTCTATGACCTATCTATCAGCTATCTATCACCTGTGACCTAACTTCAACCGTTAAAGAATTACTAGCTCTTATTCTATTAATGTCAACAATTATTTGTTTCCTTAGTATCTCAAAATATGAAATGTAAAATATATCGCCTATTTTCGTTTTGACCTGAAACGGTGATTAAACACCCTGTATGTTTAAAGATACAAGGTTTTTTGTGATATATTTTCTTAATTATCCTGTATCTCCGAAACGACTGAACTGGGTCTCCTCTACCATAAAATTTATTGTTTGACCGGGTGAGTACTATGACTTCCTTCCCTTTGGACCCCTGAGCAGGAAACACCCTGTATTTGCGCTTGATCCGGAAGTTTACACGGACAATAAAAAAGGAGTAGGAGGAATGCTTTTCTTGTAAATGGTTTACCTCCATTCATTTTAATTAGATTTACAATTACTCAATTTGGTCAAAAAATGACATAATTGAAAATATCCTCTTTTTATATTCTTTATAAATGAAATTTTCCACAGCGATTTGTTGTCGATAACAATGCACTATGGCATAACAACCCCCCCCCCCCCCCCCCAACATGCACGCAGCTCCAGACACAATTAAAATTTTATTAGATGTCAATCGCCTTGCATATTAAGGATTTATAGTGAAAAACTTTGTTTTTACGGGTTGATTTTTTAGTGTACCATTTTGAAATTTTTACTAAACCAAAGATAGTCCAGATGGATAATTTCAGTTATAGGGACTTGATGATATGTAGCTCTGTGCGTTAAGCGGGTAAACTGGAATTTTCAATATGACAATTTCGTTTTAATTTTATTTGCGGAATTCAAAAATGTGGTCGAAAGGACGAACAGGACAATATATCATTCTGAAGGACTTTTGTTATACTAAACGATAGCATGACTAATGCTACGCGAAAATTCACAAACACACAAGGATCTATTAAAAAATTATTTTATTTCTTCATGACCATATAAAAAATGCTAATATTAAGCTTTAACTAAACTTGCAACAAAATTATACAAATTATCAAAATGGCCGACTCCTTATGAGGGCTAAGACAAAAATTCAAACCACCCTCCAAGAATAAAATGCTCCCGCTTCCATCATTCGTTCACTTCAGATTTTTTCTTTCAAATTTAAATAATTATTTAGGTCTGAACGGAGAAAGTGCATACAGCTAATTATGTCTGTGTACACTATTCACAATTATCAAGGTTAGTCGTATCGCAAATGGACTTCAACAATTTCTTGCTTTCATGTATAGAAATGAAATAATACGTAACTATTGTCAAGTATGATCAAGTATCAAATAAAAGGTGATGTGCATAGATCGCGTGCATAGATCACGTGCATCAAGCACGTGTGACGAAATTTTTTGATTATGTTCATTCTTATCGATAATGAGATGAGGTGGAACTCGCAGTTAAAAGTAAAAATTTTGCGAGCTTACTGACATCAATTTTCATTGCTTAAGTTTCTTATATATTTACAGGATATTACTATAAGAGTAATACGTGGAAACTGATCACGAGTTTACAAGTGGTAGTGTATTATATAAAGCATAAATATATAAGAATATGCTTTGTTCTTCCTTTTAGATTTGCAGCTAATGTTCTCGTTGCTGGCGTGAGCAACAAGATACTCTTATCAAATTCACATGCTTAACTCAGGATTAAACTTCGCTTCTTCACTCATAGCAAGTAAATCCAAAACCGATCTAAGCAATAATAAGCATAATCTGGTCCGCCATTTGTGTGAAAATTCTTGGGTACTTAGTTATCTGAATCATATTCATGATGAGGTTTGTAAATATCAATCGTGGAAGCTGCCGAGATATTAGTTATATTGTTTTGGAAAATTGAGTTCTTGAACGTAAGTGGATAGATATGCATACCATTTGAAGTGTTAGGCCCTTCACACACGGAGCTCTTAAAAAATACTATAAAGGATGAAAATTTATTTAATCTTAAGCTCGCGGTTGGAAATTTTTTTTGAGTGATGGGTTTTAGAAAAGAACATATAACTGTTAGATGTTCTTTGGTTTTAGTCATATGGGTCATAGAGGTACTTTACGGTAAAAAATTGTTAACTGCCTGTAAATATGTAGTCGGTGAGAGATGTGCAATTGAGTGCTCAAGGGCAGTCATGGTAGTCAAACTCCGACCCCTTCATATAAGAAAATGAAGGACTGTACGAGAGTTAATGAAAGGTGTTTTGAGTGAGAAATGTAATATTGATTTATTTAAATTTATTAAAGAGTAATTTAATTGGTAATACACTTAAATACAAAAATATATATGGAAAATGGAATTACAAATAAGTTTTTTTTTTCGATGATACACTATTCCGAATTTCGCCGAGTGTACAGAAGTGCATTGCATTTCGAATAATAGAAATATTGTTCTTGCTTGCATCCTTGTAGTTTTCATTGAACTACTGTACTTTGCGGTGAATCGAAGTGTGGAAAGTGAGCGGCAGTGAGAAGTGAATAATAGGAATTTTGTGGATTCGGCCTATGTATATTTTCCTCCTCTTCTCGAGAGGAAAATCCAGTCAAGTTCAAGGGTAGCGCAAGTTTATTACCAACTAACTGTTTCGAGACTGGTAAAATGCTAACGAGAGTATATGCCAGCTCTTTTCTGAACGCAAGCGAGTCCATTTGGTCTTTGAGCAGTACAGCATTTCAGAGAACATCTGCTCTGTACTCAAGCCAACTACCCGTGATCGCTATGTCGAAGAAATGCATAATTAGATGTTAAGTCCATTTCTTGAATTTGCACAACCTCAGGTTTATCGACTGCAATGTATCGCTTTTCCTTTTATCATACCGCTGCACTTTATCCGGCTCGCCTATTCCAACAAAACTTGAAGCCAAATAAACACCTTTTCTCTATAGGATTTAACAGCCACGACCTAAAGTGCAGAGAAGGCTGAGCCTGCTAAGCTGCATTCTGAAGCGTATCAAATTCAACGCTTCCAGAATTTTTTTACAAAAAGTGCAGTAAACTAGATTTACTGCGCAGTGAATCATTTTGTTAGGAAAAACTCAGAAGATCTATTGCAAATTTCCTTTGAGTGGTTTTCAGAGGGCGCGCTAGGATTAATATTATTAAAATGAAAAAATTCCCTTAATTAGAAATATTTGCACACATAAATATTTTTTTTATTATTCACTCATATGCCCACCTAACATTATAATTACAATTTCCTAGAATATCATAGATTGCCCAAGTATCCCGGGTAACTAAAGTCATTCTTTTGCACGGCAGCGAAGTTCAAATATGACAGCAGTTACCAAGTTAGTACACAAATTAAGTACTCATGCACACGCACAGCAGTAGTAAAACGAATTGAGTAGAATTTGCTTCCTGGCGAAAAAGTGCATGAATTGAATATAACGCTATTCCATCGAGTGCAAGTGTTGATTGGAACACGATCCTTCCTTGAAATTGAAATTCCTTAAAATGTGAGATAGAATTAGACTTAAATTATTTTACATTATGGGATATTTGAATAAAGAAAGATTAGTCGTATTCGAGCAGTTGACTTTTAGAAGTCCATCTCGTCTCCATTAAGTATTCCCAGGTAATCTTGCGACAATCGAAAATAATTTTGATGTCCAGGTTTCAGGAATAACAGAGTTTATCACAGTCAATCAACGATATATCGTGGTTATAATTTCTTCCATAATCATAATCATTTCACCTGTTCAATACGTCAATAACACTAGTTTTAAAGAGTATCTAAAAATATAAAATTATTTCACTTTGAGAAGTCATATTAGAAAACTTTAGCGATAATTTTCAACTTTCAACTTACTTTCACGTTTCCACTTCTACTTACCTCAGCATATCTTTTGAATTGTCAACTACTAGTGGAACCGGGTAGAAGTGAAAACTTCATCAAAATATGTAGGCATACAACCCGTTTCATTCACTTCCACCAAATTGAATTCAAAATAAACATTTATGCAAAAAAGAAATCAACATTTCTCATTTTTAAAATTATTTTCGCCATTAACACTTTTCAGATCAGTCTTGTAGCATACGAGTAGATTCCACCCATATTGTACATACATCCGATTACTGATACAGAATTGAAAGTTGCGATGAACTTTAATGATTGCCGGTTCCAACACCTGAACAGATAATCTACATATATGCCTTGCACATGGATCAACTTCATAAAAATGCAACTCCTTTCTGAGTAACATCATGATAAGTGTAGTCTGGTAGCTCAGACGTATATCCGTATCCAGAATTGAAAGTGAATAAGTCTTTGCATGAAGATGTCTGAAAATTCAAAAGGACTGAGGACTATAAATCAAAATGTCCAGCAGATAAATGTCTATTAGGATTGGCATTGCATTCAGAGCCACAGACATGTTTCAAGGAATAACATCCCTTTGCGGAGTAACACTGGGGGCGATAGGATTGACAGTATATTCTTATGATAAACAGCACTCTGTCATACTCTGTCATTCTGATAAAAGTTTTGCTGCCAAAATGAATAAGGTGTGGGGGAGGGATGGGAAGAATTAATGACGTCCGTCAATACTCGTTCGTAATGCATGATCTCTGACAGCACTGAATCCTGGTGCTGAAGTTATAAATTTCTTAACTTTATCCCTACTCTGAATATCCTCCGACAACTCATTTTATATGTTTACTAGCATTTTGAGCAAATTGCCGACCATTGTCGATGCTCAAGTGACACGGTCGAATAAAGTTGTTTAACGATAAAAGTTTCCGTGACAAGGGATCTCATGGAAGAACGACAGGATGTCATAAATTACAGTAACGACGAATGCTGAAGTAGTTTATATCCTGTACATCTTTCCGTTCTTTGATACAAGTCCCTCATTTATGTTATCCTTTTATCAAGTTGGACAGGACGATTGTAGTTTTAGGTACTTAACATCATCTGTAGCAGACCCGCAAATGGCAATGAAAATCATATAAACGAAGGTGCCGCACCCACATTTTTCCATCTGGTGGGCAAAGAGCCAATTCACCTGACTTTATGAAGATTTACTCTGCTGACTTCAACTTGAGTAGAATGGAAGTCTATATGTGTATACTGAAATGCATAGTTTTTGTAGCTGTTCCTCGGGATGCCAATGGTTTTGTAATCATTTTATGGATGTGGAAAAAGCAAACATTTGCAAAACGATGAACATCGAAAGGGATTGCTCTATATAAAACCGTAATCGATGATATTGCCCTACACATGGGAAAGATAAGAGAAAAAATTTGATTACATTGAACGCATATAGGTATAGCGTGATTTGAAAAGGCTCAGGGTGCATAGATTTATATGTACATAGCGAACCGGCCGAGTGTAAATAGTAGTTATTGTTTTCCAATGGAAAAAGGCTTGGTTTTATTTACGAATTGTGATATCAGTGCTAAATGCAATTTCAGATTATACAGTCAGTTTCTAAAGTATTGAATAAAATGTTTTAATTAACTGGAAAAGGTAAAGGTATAAACTTAATCCACATACAGAGAACTACAAAACTTTACCAATACTATGAGTTTACTGTTATTAACATATAAAGTGCATAAGTAAAATGGAGGTAGTATACTCCAAGAGCTGTCCAGGAGTGTTTAGTAAAGCCAAGGAAGCAACAAGAAAAAACAAAACGCCATCATATGTATTAACTAACCACTGCGTTCATTCAACACTAGATCTTTCTTATATTTATGGCATAGAGTTAAAGAAAATTATTCCGTAAGGAAAGTTTTGCTTAATAGAAATAAATATACCTGAAAAAATTTAAATAAAGAATAATATTTTACCCCCATATTCCCATCTTAATTTCTTTCCTTAAAGCTTAGGATGTAAAAACAAAGAACTTGGTAAACACTTTCATTAAGATTCCAAAAATTTTGAGGAACGTTATAAAAATTGCTTGGATGTCAATATATGTATATGAGAAAGAGACACGAATATCATAAAAGGAAGACCAAATATGTCATTTTTAATTTTACTTGCCAATATTGAAATAATGTAATAAAAAATTCGAGTTATTTTTGTCGAGCTTAGATTTACAGTGAATGAAAACCCTTCAAATTTACCCTATTTTTATGTGGGTTGTTTTTTCAGTTATATTCTTCACTAGTTCCAATTAAATGAATCAGGAAATTACAAAACGTCTCCTTCCATAATAAACTTTGGTGTATTTAGTGAACTTTATGGTTTTTACACTGAAGAAATAACTTTTTGTGCGATTCATTCAAAATATGATAAGGTCAAATATTGATTAAGGAAAAGTAACAACTAATAGCACAAGCGATAATGTGATTAATTGTCAGTGTGTATCAGAAGTAGTTATGATATCAAAATATTGTGTAAAATATTTCAGGTCAATGGTAAGCCCAAACGTCCAAGAGGCTACCTGTGGCTATTGTTAGGTCCCCTGACACACGATGATACACAGTCGAGTCTGTATCAGCCCATGGTGCAAGTAGTTGATACACGTTCTGGAAGCAGCACATTGTCATTTCCTTATATGATCTATACGCACACAAACTGAGTACACGCATACATAAGTAATAAAACACTCGTGTATCATCCGAATCCTCTGCTCTAAATTGGGCTATACACGAAAATGTTCTAAAATAGTGCTAAGAAAAGTAGTTTTTAGTACGGTGTATCGAGTGTGTAAGATCCGTGTGTCACCAGACTAGGTAGAATTTCGCATATAGAAAAACTAGGCCATTTCAAGTAGGCTCATTCTAGTATAATTAATTTATTGGAAAGTTTTCTCTTTTGATCTAACAGGAGGTTATTAACTGAACTGATACCTGGTACTGCTCAGATGGGCCTTATTACATCGAGTTTTTTTCAACAAAAGAGATCTCTTCAGTTGTAAATACTCTTCTTTGAAATGTTTAAATGTCTTCAACATTTATTAGAGCTAGGAGGGAAAAATACAAAAAAGGATTGCCTCCATTCAAGCCACCAATATAATTTAAAAGCTATTCAAAATCAGAAATACATATGTACACCCCATTTGTTTTAACAGGGTTTAGAAATTTCCCTTCAGAATCTCTAAATACTTGTATCCTACAGCAGTAGATTTTCAATACGAAAGAAATTTTCACTTGCATCTTTTTATAGGGTGCAAGAATTTATGATGTTGCCGGATGTGAGCACTAATAGGTTGTAGGTACACTCCTTACAGCTCTTGGTTACACTTAGCCATTAATATGTTTATAAGCCGGCTACGTATTACAAATTTATTCGTATTAAGGTTAACTCTGCCATATAATTTTCTAAACGTTGGTCACATGGTAGACTCAAACTATTCTAAAAATATGAAACACATTGTCTTATAAATCTGAATGATCAATATATTTTCAAAACATTGTGTTCTTTCTTCTCACAAACAAAATGCTTGTCTTAAAAAATTAAATACAAAGGAACATTATCAATCAAATTTTTAAGAGCTAAATGGTGCTCTAATTAATGTTAATTGAGAGTGAATTCATTTGTCAAAGTGGGCGTTAAGATTAATAATTTCAAATTACTCTGGCTGTTGTTATTTTTTTGTGACCTATAAGGGAATTTATTACAGAAAAGTTTTGCTCCCACCCAAAGAAATCAATATTACTTTCCTGTATAACCTGAGATATTGTTTTTATTGTAGCTCGAAATATTTTAGGCCAAAAACCCTTGAAGGATGTAGGAGACACAAACTGAAAAAACTGTTAGTCCAATATATACTTAGATCGATTGCAGTGACTTTATTGACCAGCTATTGACTGTCTGTACATCGATAGTACTCATTACTTTATTTAGAATGATCGACGTAGAAATTACAGTAAAAGGTATATGTACGTATATATCATGTAGACTACAAACATCACGATATTCGCATGCTAATATCTTTCGAACTTTACATTGATATATAAGTATGTACATAAAATAAATAAGAAAGCTGCTAGAGGATCTCAGTCTCTGACTAGTGCTGAAAGAATAAGGTTGTTGGAAAAATAATTAACAAATAAGAAAATAAAATAGAAAAATTATGACAGAGGAGAAATCGGAAATTGAAATTAAAAGCAGGTAATAGAAATAGTGATTGTGCCACGGTCTCTGAGCAGTAGTCAAACTATACGGTATAGTGCAAATAATAATAAATATTAAAATAAAATAAAAGAATTGTGACGGAAGAGAAAACAAAAAAAGTGAAAAAAGTAGAAAAAATAGTGATTGTGCCACATCCAGGCAATCTGTGACTACTTAACTTCTTCAAGTAAAGTAGTTCAAATAGCAGCGAAAACGAATAAAAAACAGTATTAATAAATGTACCAAAAACTAAGCTAAATACCTACATAATACAAAATAATATTGGTTATATCGCACGGTTAACGGCGAGTACTAAATTTAAATATCCAAACGTTGAAAAGCAAATGAACTTAAGTGATTATTAGCTAAATCGATAGGATTCCCTCCAGAGATGTAAAGGACTCAATTTTTGACTCAACTCATCTCTCACTACAGCAGTTAGTCCGCTCAATCATTGAGTCCGCCCAACAGTTGAGTGGTGGTTCATCGCTCGAAATTTGAGCGGACTCACTGGTTGAGTGGACTCAATCTTGAGCAGACTCACTGCCTGAGTGGACTTGAGCGGACTCACTGCTTGATCGGACTCATCATTTGAGTTGAGCGGACTCAAATCATGTTTTAAATAACATAAGGAGAATCTGATTTAATTAAAATTGAAACTGAAACTGAAATATCAATCAAACAAGTGAATTCAAGGAAATTCTACTTACATTTTTACATAGAATCAGCGTCTTATTTTATTTTTTTACATTGATATGTAGCATCACTTGCATTTTTTTTCATTTAGACGACATCTACGAGGAGTTAACGTTAATTTTCCTGTGCTAAATAATCTTTTTATCTCTGACAAACGTTTGTTTTCAAATACGCTTGAGGTTTTGTCTGTGGAAAAATTATACTCCAAGAACAATTTCTAACCTTCCATTGAATTTTTGTCATCTTAACAATCTGAATCCTAAAATGGCTAAGAAAAATAGCAAAAGCTAAATTAATATAATATATTGAATGACTTGTTTGTTAACTGTTCTGATTTGATTGAAATTTCAGTTTCAGTTCGAAGTCTAATTAAATCAGATTCTCCTTATGTAATTGCAAACATGATTTGAATCCGCTCAACTCAAATGCTGAGTCAGCTCATGCAGTGAGTCCGCTCAAGATTGAGTTCACTCAAGTTTCGAGCGATAAACCACCGCTCAAGTGTTGAGGGGACTCAATGATTGAGCGAACTCAAGTTCTGAGTTGAGCGATGAGTTGATACGACAAATGAGTCCGCTCATTTACAACCCTGATTCTTTTCAAGACATCCAAAACTTAATAAAAGCATACGAAGAAACAATATACTCTGGCGAGGAAGTCGCAACTTCTCTAGAGTCTTTCACACTAACAAAATGCCATTAAAGAGAAGTATAACCCTAGACAAGAAGAGTAAGATAATAAAAGAGAAAGGCCACGAGTAAGCTAATGTAAAGTTAAAACTTTAAAAAGTTACAAAGCTAAAAAGTAGAAGTGTTCAAATGCAAGCAGATGTAATAGATGAAAAAACGAACAAAATTTCGGAATAAATAGGCAAGAAAAAAATGCGAAACAAAGAGAATGCCCCTATGCCTAGCCCTAGTGATGCTGACTACACCTCAAATATACAAGAAAATTCCCCAATGTGTAGCTCATGTGAGATCAACCAATTCATCATGACTTTCTCTTAAAAGATGTATGAAAAGCAAATGAAATATGAAGAGCAAATCAAGAATATGTAGAGGCCCATAATTAATTATTGGAAAAATATAATAATTTACAGAGTAAGTTTTATTCATATAAGCCAAATAGCAATAAGAAATAACATAACACTAAAACAAACGCTGGGAAATATACAGACAGACAACTGTGATGATTCGGAGGTCAAAAGTATAAATAATAATAATAAAACATGGATGGGGAGAAGGGTGAACATACCAGCACCTAGAGTGGCATATAATCTAGATTTAAGAGACTGTTCGAACAAATTTGGATTAGTCCTAAATCATACAAATTTTGTTTTTAAAAAAAATTAGCGAAAACATAATTCACAATATCATGACCAATATTTTAGACCACAAAAATACTTTAGAACAACCTAATAACGTAAAATTTAACAATTACTCATACACACATAAGCAAGACAAGCCTATTAGCATCGAGCTAAAAGGCTTGTATTGCCCATCATATGAGCATGACATTATCGCTGAATTTTCCAGGAAGTCGCTTAAATACGAGCTCATAAAAATAGCTGCTCTAAGGAGGTCAGTCAATTCTGGCGGAAAAAATGGCAATTGCTTCCTACAAGTTAAACCTGGTTTAGACACTTGTAATCATTAAGCCTCGTTTCCACTTATACAAATTGTGCCAACTTGTTCGGCAACATGTTGTGTACTTGTTGGGAGCCGACATGTTAGCTTAAACTTACAAGTGTTTCCATTTAAATAAATTCTCGCGAACTTGTTGGCTTAACTTCTTACATTCTACTCCATTGCCTTCCACTAGTTTAGCCAACACAACAAATGAGCGTTTCCACTTAAATGAAAAAATCCACCCAACAAATTCTGCGAGTTTTTACAGCCGACATCGAACAAGTTGCCAACATGTGTCTGAGTTTTCATATAGCGTTTCCACTTAGACAGAATGGTGCCAACTTGTTTCAAAACTTGTCAGGTAAGAAAATTTGTACATATAAGTGGAAACGAGGCTTTATAAATACATAGTACTTCCTAGGCCAAGAAATTAACATGACAAATTTCAAACCTTCTGTAATGACACAGTGTATAAGCTGTCAACGCTTCGGTAATGTCGCAACTAATTGCAACATGATCTATTTCTGAATGTTCTTTACATAAGAAAAGTATTAGCGATACCACCACTTTAGTTTTCGACGTAAACGGATTATTATGCCTAATCTACAATGGATGGTAAAACCACGTCGTCAAAATGCTATCGTTTGCTGAAAAATGCACGAAATATTTAAGTAGTGGTAAGCTACCAAATTAAACAGCTGTTGATCTGTCAATTATCATAAATATAATGCTTTCTCGATTTCATTGTAGAATTACATCAAAGGAAGTATTTGGTCTCAATAATTTATACTATAATATAGTAAACTTAGTAAACTAAGAAATTGTTTCGGACAAGTCGAATAATATAAAACATTGCTTTCAAGACTGAAAGTACAAGTTCCAGTTTACAGCTGTTTTGTTCTAAATTCCCCTACATGGCTCTACATTAAACTGAATACACGTGATGTATTACTACATCGTTTTTGCTGATTAACTAGTACACATAAGCTCGTGCTCATGTCGTCAAATGAATAAAAGAGAAGCGACGTTTTTGCAAGCATGAATTTTCACTCCTGCTCATGTCGTCAAATGAATGAAATAGAAGAGACATTTTTGCAAGCATGAATTTTTAAATGCAAGAGTGGGAAGCAAACACAAATATCCATATCGTTTTGACGACGTGGTTTTACCATTCATTGTAGATTGGGCTTTAGTAGCTGACAAGAGCACAGTTCCAGAGTGTGTTAACTGCGGTAAAAGTAGCCACAACGCCAGCTATAGGAAATGTGAGAAATACCTGGAAATTCTGAATAGAAAGCAGGAAAGGAGAGATCTTAGGGATAAATCCTAAAATAATTTCGTATGAAAGGAAGTCAGCTTTTCCTCAATGTTGATGGACCAAGCCTATCCGACGGTTACCTACAAGTAACAACAGTCAACATACTAACAACGCTCCACGTAACAGTCAGCTTCTTTTACCATGGATGCAACATATATTTTGGTATGCTTTAATAAATAAAGTTGACAATTTTCTACCGAAATATAGAGAGCTAAAAGATAACAACCAAAAAAGGATCGTTCTTGTTTCATTCTTTAAGTTGCCATTGAACAGCCAGGCTTAATTATGTCCGCACAATCACATTTAAACAAACACAAAATTTTTAGAGTTAATGTAAATTCTTTGGTACACATACGCAAAAGACACTATTTAGATACATTTACACGAATAAACAATCCCAACATTATACTAATCAGCGAAACTAAATTAAAACAGAAACATGTCCCAAAGTTCAAAAACTATGACCATATCCCAATTATAGACCTACTTTTGGCGGTGGTACGATTGTCCTAGTGCAGCAAAATATTGACTACACCCACATGGACTTTCCTATAGAAATGGAGACAATGGAAGTAACTGCAATAAAACTAAAGCTTCAAAACAGTATATAGTATCCCTAGTAATAATATCCGCATATAACCTTTGTGGTAATTCACACCTAATGAACGACTTCAATAAACTTTTCAGCAAAATTAAATGTGACTTCTATACATATAATAGGCGGAGATTTCAATGCCAGGCACTATTTCTGGAATAATAACCCACAAACTGAAAACACCTCAGGCAAATCCCTGCATCAATGGTATACCAACAATTTCATCGACAAATCAATTGAGTATCCAGACAAACAAACCTTTTTTAATCGTCAAATACCGTCTTGCATTGACTTCTTTATTGTTTTCAAAGTATTTTCAATTATTTATAATCATAGTGGTAAGCTGTCTACACTTAACTGCCCGTCGGACCATGCTGCGGTTAAGATGAACGTAGCCCTCGGATATAACCTACCCATAGCTGAACCTAGGACCATATTGAACTATGGAAGCACCAACTGGGCACTAAACAAAGCTAAAACAATATCATCTTTAAGCCAATTAATCCTTCCTAATGGTAGATAGATGTTTGACCACTAGACAATATACTATTAGAGGCCATTAAAGTAAGCGTTCCTGTATAAACTATTAATAATTCTACATGTATCCCTTTACCACCTGCACTCCAAAAATTCTACAAAAAAAAAAAAAATCGTCGCCTTGGTACCGACTGAACTATAATCCGGCTTATTATCGGCTGAATTCGCAAATATCTTGTCTTGAAAAAGTAATCGAGAATTCAATAAAAATTCATTATGCTAATTATTGAGCTAAAAAGTTATCTGGAGTTAAGCTAGACAATAATTCTATCAGAGCAGTCAAAAAGCTAACTGGTCTAGTTGGTATCAAGCTTAATGCCTCAATTACTCAATATGGGAGACCTACCTCATCCCTTTCCCGATGAGTCTAATTTTCCTCCAGTTTAACAGCAGCCCGACATAAGTTAAGATGACGACATCGCTCTACATGCAAACAATGAGAGCTACATAAACTTTGCAAATTTCAAAGAAATCATAGCTTTAATAAAAGGAAGCAATAACCAAAAAATAAAAAAATAAAACTACAGGTTGTGATACAGTCTCAAGTTGTTTGCTTAAAAGATCCCTGCCTTGTCTATATACTTTTTAACGTTACTTTTTAATCACATTTTAAATATTGGATATTTTCCGGATAAATGGAAACAAGCCATTGTTATTCCAATCTCTAAACCTAATAACAACGCCTTATTAGCATCTAACTATAGGCCAATTTCGTTCCTATCTTGGCATTAGTAAAATCAATGAAGCTTTCATTTTGAATAAAATTAAACAAATTGTGAAGACAACAACGTTATTCCACATCACCAATTTGGATTTAAATACCAACACTGAACAACACATGCCCTCACAGTACTAATGGAAAGCGTGAGCTCTAACCTTCACAGCAAAAGAGCACCAGTAGCCTGCGCATTAGATATTGAACAGGCCTTCGATACTGTTTGGCAAACATGACTGATATATAAGATGAGATGTCAATTCGGTTTTCACAACAATATCTGCACAATCATATACAATTACCTGTCAAATAGATCATTCAGGGCCAGGATAAAGGACACCATCTCCGAAAGTCTCTAAATTTATTCAGAGGTACTTCAAGGCTCACTAGTGGGTCTCATCCTATACAAATATTTACACCTCGGACATCCCCAAACCTGAACAAAGCGATTCTAGAATAAGGATCATTTGTTTTGCTGAAAATATTCTCCTGTATACATCGCGTTCTCAATAATCCCCCATCTTGTATTAGTAAATACTTAATGATTTTATTGAGCTACATGTCAAAATGGAAAATTAAAGTTAATACCAGTAATTGTGAATCCATTTTAATCAAGGATAGCAGGAGAAATACCCTCCGAAATAACTGGAAATACCTGGATCGCCTTAGTTTAAATTTTAACGATACCGATATCCCTAAGAAACAAAGGAATTTAATTAAATACTCGGGATAATCCCTCAGGGGACAATCAATTGTTTACCGGCACATTGATTACATATTAAACAAGTAAAAAAGCTAGAACTGAAGATCAATTTTTATGATACCCTAGCCTAGATGAATACTCGCATGTAATTTCGTAAGGTCGCCCATCTGTGCAAGTTTGATTTTTGAAGTGATTTTTTGCATACATTTCCATAATAGCTCGTCGGACAGAAAAAATATTATAAGCTATTTTATAAGATTTCATATTCTAAAGATCTTTCCAGTACATTAAAACCGTCTAGGACGGGACCGATTTCATAGTATACGTAAAAATCCTAAATTTTCATATGGCGATACTCAGAAGGGGTTGCCCGATTTAGTCCATTCTTGAAATTGCATTTACTCTTTTTATGAAAACGCTCTGGACAAAAATTTCAGCTATCTATGCTTACGTGTTCTCAGGTAGTGTCAAAATATGTAGTGAAAATAAAAATTGTTGTAGGGCAGCCTTACCCGATTTGTCCCATTTTCGAACTTAATTTTAATTTTTTTTGAAACCCATCTGCAAGATTTCAGCTCTCTAAGTACATACGCGTTTTCGCGTTATGGTGAGGACGGACAAATGGACAGACGGACGGAACTAACTGTAAGTTAACTGTAAAAATTAAAATTAGTTCTTTATAAGCTTTTTTTATGCTGAGACCGATACTGGGGTACGCTTTCTCCATCTGGTTCAGAATCAGCTCTGCACAGATGGAAGACTCAGAATATTTTAAATAAATGTACTTTGAAATTGCATTAATTACCCAGAAGCGTAACCAATGGCTATACAATAAAACCAAAACTACCAGAAATGACTGTACCAAGTGTTATACCATTTTACAATCCCTTATTAAATGTGTAAACTTTCAAAGCTACTTGACAAACTGGCGTAGTACATTTCTTTTTTCATTACCGTAAACTGAAAAGTTGGGTGAAGTATTAATTTTCTATTCTTGGTTCGGCAAAATGTGACATTTTCTTTAAAGCTGGAAAAATAAAATTGAATTAAGTAAAGATTTGTAGCAACAGAAGCTAAAAAACCATCACGGGGTGTACATTTTTCTCGAAAACAAAAGAAATGTCCTATAATTTGAAAATACATGACTTAGGTTTTTTTTATATTTTTCTCGTAACTATTATGATTTGGTCTATCACCCGATTCCGGCTTGACGTCGACTTCCGGGACTCCCTGTAGAACACCTCACAATACATAAAAAAAAACATATAATTTTCGCTGACATCACTCACGTCACACAATTTCCAAAACAAAACATGCATACATCTTCTACAAACCTACGTATAAGTTACCCTCTAAACTCATTATAAATATTTTTGACTTTTGTAAATATTCGTAATGTGTTTTTTTTGTTTTTTTTTTAGTTTTATATAAACTAAGGTAATCTTAGCTTAGCTAAGTTAATTTATAGCTACATACAATACACGCACACACATTAATCTTAGCACTTTTTAAATCATTTCTAAAGCAACTTAAACCTAAATTTAGAAACCTTTAACTAGGTTTAACTAGATATCTGACATGTTAGACTATGAATTACATTATAAGTTTTTTGATAAAGGCTATTCTAGTCTTTAAAAAAACAGTAAAATTTTATGTCAGTACTTAAGCACCAGTTTTTGTTAATATCTATCTAAAAGGCATTAGAAAATTTGTTTCTGTTGTTGCCAATAGTAAATAATCATATTTCTTTCGAAAAAAATGCTATTATTGACAGAAAAACAAATAATTCGGTGTTGCTGTAATCTTTTATGAAAAAAAGTAGGTTGGTTTCATTTGGAATTTGAATCAGAGAAATCGGTTTGGTCCGTTTTCGAGGTATGATTTTTTCAAAACGACGTATCATCGTAAAATCACGAAAACTGTTATTTGAAGCCATTTAGGGCGTAGTACGTGAAAACAAGAAAAATATGCGTGAGCTATTTTCATATTCCATACTACAAATACTGAAAGTATCATTCAAATCGGAGAGGGTCTTTTTCGAAAACAAGTCCAAGAATAATGGGTAATTGGTGCCCACCCACAATTGAAATAAGTTTTATATCATATGAAAGGTCTTTTATGGTAAATTATAATTACTATGGCATCTTCTTGCAATTCTTTGTCCTTTTAGAGTTATGCCGTCTGCAAGCGCAGAAATCAAATGAGGGTTTTTATAATATTCTGTGGCCATTAGGCCAGTTTAAGCAGAAGCAGTCACTACCTAGTATGTATTGTAGCATGTTCTTATGAACACTATATGCCCACCCCCCAAAGGATCGACAAGAGATACAGCTAATCACGAAACAAGGCAATGATTCTAGCTTAGTCACAATATGCCGTTGGGTAATGGAAGCGGCAAACGAGAGGTTCAAGTAAGATTTTAAAACTGAAACCAGAAACACAATACGATGCAGTGCAGTGCTGTAGCAATGTACGCATTGTGAAGCACATTGAAAACAGTGTAGTACTTTGACAATCATTTTTCGGAGACTTCATATATAAATCTTTTGTATTGTGGATTAATAATTTTGAGAAAAAACTCTACCAATTTTTCTTCTAACGTCATTTTAAAATTAATTATAATCAATTTAAAATTTAACACTTGCTCTATTTTGTGGTATTTAACAAATGCCAACTGATGCAGTGTGCAATGTTTTAATGCCTAAACGACGCAGTGTATATGAATTACCACATGGTAGTATATTAGTGTTTCAGGCTTGAATGGCAGAAAATGAAGTTCAGAATTCAAGCTTCCTAAATTTAACTATATACTAGTAGTAGCGTGAGCTTAATGGAGCAAACCCAGTGAATGCGGCAGGCGTCGCGGTACTCTTTAGATTTATTTATAAAAAGAAAAAGTAATAGAAAATCTTGAATTATTATTTAAAAGTGAAATAAAGGATATATCAGAGTTATTAGATGTGGAAATTCTTGAATTTGCAGCTTACAAAGCAAATAAACAGTTTAAAATCAATCAAAAGAACTGTCAAAGCGTCTGCCGCGCGTTATAAGTACAAAATTGCTCTACTTTCGCGTCGAATCCGGCAAGCGCGGAAGCCATTTGCCCAGCACGTACTTAAATACGAATATTCTATTGAACTATCAAAGCGACGCGACGCCTGCCCCGTTCATTGTGGTTTCCACCTTCAGATTTAGGGCCGTATTCCACCAAGCCATTTAATACAAATTTAATTTTAATTTAATTATTATTGAGGGACCGCAATTAAATTTTTTGTAGCTATTCACCAACCTCAATAAAATAAACAATTTCGGGACATTTCGGGACTATCAGCTGCAAGATTTCCGAATTTGGCAAGTGGACAGTTCTCGTGACAGTTGATGCAATTTGAATATTATTTAAAAAGTTTTTATGTATTATTTATTATTTTTTGGAGTGCATTTTCAAAAAAAAAATTGTTTGTGGTGGAAGTATTGAGACTGTTTGAAGTGCAATTTAGTAACTTTTAATTGTTTGTTGAAGTGCCGTTAGCAAAAAAAGGATTTTAAATAAATATAGCTCGAGACAATTTATAACAATTTTATGATGACCACTAACATAAAAGCACCGAACATGAAAGGTGAAGAAAAACTTAGATTGAAGGAACTGGCCATCAAATACAAGGGCATACTGGAATGTAAAAAAAGTGATGTGGTGACAATTGTGGAAAAAATAAAATATGGAAGAGAATTGCTGACGAATTCAATGCCGATTCGTTTTATAAGAGGTCCGAGAAGCAACTACGGACCACATATCAAAATCTAAAGCAATCGCTGAAGAAAGATATGGCGAGGGATAAAGTGGAAACGTTTAAAACTGGAGGTGGATCTTTTATTAGAAGGGTTGATAAAAATGATCCCCTGGTTTCAATCGTTGAGGCTGAAGTGCAGCACATCCCCAACATCTACGACTCTAGCAGTAAATACCTGGAAGATTTTGCTGTAAGCTATAACGCATTTCTTAATATTTCTCTACTTTCATAAATTATCTTCTCACTTAGATTCCCGATCCTGATGAAGATTTCGAAGAGGAATACCTCAATGAGACATATCTCCAAGAGATGGATACCGACATCCTGGTGGATGTTACAATGGCCCAGGATACTTCAGAGTCTCATCAGAATGAGTTAGGGGCTGCCAAGGCTGCACAGGAGACTATAGGTGTCGTTAAAGCCAGAATGAAAGAAAAAATCCCAATAGGCCGCCTTTAACAGGTTGAACACAGAAGAAAAAGAGGAAGAATAACAAAGATCTAAGGCAGTATGTACAGCAATTTTCTGATTTGAAAAAGCAGAAAGTCCAGGTGGAAATAGAGGAAAGAAGAGCGAAAACAGAAATGTTAAAAGCGCAAACTTTATACTACAACAACTATTTGTTTGTTAGCAGATGTACAAATACAGCAAATTAAAAATAATTTATAATATTTATGTGCAATTCGTTTCATTTAAAAAAAACCCATATTAACTATTCCCGCATTAAAATTGATTTAAAAAAATTCGCAATAACTGCATTACGGACAGAAAAATCGGTCTGAGTATCCCTTATATTCATTTGAGGTTGCTACAGGTTGTCGAATTCAATTTCGATTGGTGGAATTTTTCTGTCTCTTAAAATATTGTTTAAAACAGCTGTCGCAACAATTACAATTACCGCTGTTGTGGGCGCTACTCGCATTTCTGAGAAAGAAAAATCAAATCAAAATCGAATCACATAAGATTTCCACTGTCATGTATATAAATGGACTGGTCATTCATCCAAAAATGTAACGAAAGCAAATGGGACCACTTTTATATTCTTGTTTCTTTCCGTGAGAGCATTATTTCCCACTGAACTGAAACGATAGGTAATGAGAACCACATGAAACAGGAGATCAGTCAGTCCATTTATGTATATGTCAGGATGATTTCATTTACTAGTCGCGATGACTGGAAATCTTCTTTTCCAAATTCCTATAGCACGCTCTACTATTTGTCGTGTGGATACAAAGGCTTTGTTGAACTTCTTCTCGGAATCACTCCTTGGATTACTAAGCGGAGTCATCAAATAAGACTTATATGCATAGCCCGCATCACCAAGCAAGTAACTAGAACCAAACTCACCTACTTCGAGTCTAGCTCTAATGGAGGAGAAATTGAATACAGTCTGGTCATGACAAGACCCAGGCCATCTAGAACAAAAAATGTTTACTTACTATGTAAATATATGACGCTCGCTACAAACCTGGCATTGATGTCCATAATACGCATATCCGCATCACAAATAATTTGTGTGTTTATTGCAAACTAGCCCTTGCGATTCCTAAATCTTTCTGCATTTTCTCCCCTGGAGATTGTATTGGAATTTGTGTACCTTTAAGTATAAAAAATAAAAATTCATATTTACAAAGCAGTATTTATGTAGTAGTTACTACTAACCATCTATTACACCAATAATATTTGGTATACCGTACATGCCATAAAATTGAGCTTTGACCTTTCTTAAGTTTTCCTCCGTTTCAGGCATACGAATATATTCCTCTGCTAATGATGAAATGGCTTTTGACACCCTTAGAATTATTCTGCTTATGGTAGGTTGAGAAAGGCCAAACAAATCTGCATTAATTATTTGGAAACTTCCTGTTGCATAATATCTAAGGGCAATAAGTATTTGGTCTTTCACAGAAACAGGATTATTTCTTTTTAACTGAAACTCTAGTTTTCCTTTCAACTTGCCCAACATTTGCATGACAAGACTTTTGGGTAGTCTGAATCTACACTCGAAGGAATCGTCATCGTATTTTAGGAACATGTTTGGCCTTTTTCTAATTATTCTCTGCTTCGGCGACGCCGGTATATACTGCGATTCCTCTAATAACACCATAAACTCTTCATCTGAAGAGTCATTATCATCTCTCGATGTGGATGGTCTTACTTCTTCCATAGCAGTAATTAAGATTCAATTAATTTGAGTTCACTTCTCAATGCACTTGGAACTAAAAACTGTGGTTCTATTCACTGATATCGGAATATATCTAGATTCCAGACAGTTAAATTTTTGCTTCTTAAAACTTTTGACAGACAGCGCTATTAAAAATATGACATTTGTCTGCATGACAATTCAATCAGCTGACATCGAAATTAAATTTATTTAAGAGAGGGTAAGGCCTCACTTAAAATTAAATTAAAATTAAATTTTCATTAAATCGACTCGGTAAGTGTTGTTGGTGAATAGCTTTAATTGAAAATTTTTTTAATTTTGCTTGGTGAATACGGCCCTTAGTGGCTCACGCACAAGCAGTACTCGCTGTATATAACTTATTCTATATATCAAGTCTGCCATATTGATGCCAAATGGTATGGTGTTTTTGTTGTATGTGTTCGGAAATTAATTGTGTGAACTGTTTTTATAATTTTATTATTGCTTTCTATACAAAATTTGCAATCTTTATGTAATATCCCTTGTCTTCTATGTATACCTATAGATATAAGGAAAATTAAACACTTGTTATGTTTTTAAAATATATGTAAAATGATTTATTGATTTAATTTCATTTAAGCTAAGTCTAACGCGTTTCGATCTTCTAGATCATCTTCAGAGGAAGCTATCAAACCAGGCATCATTGCCAATACATACTGAAATGGAAAATACATACAAGCACAAAATGAATTGAGAACAAGTAAAAAAGCTAGAATTGGTCTAGTACCAATTCTTGTGATACCTAGATGAGTGCCCTTATGAAATTTCGTACTGTCACCCTTCTGTGCAAGTATAATTTTTGAAGTGGTTTTTCGCATATATTTTTAGAACGGTTTGTCGGACAGAAAAAATTATGATAACCAATTTCATAGGAGTTTTTATTCTGAAAAAGTTTTTAGTGCAATAAAAATGTCTTGGACTGATCGTTTTCAAAGTATACGTAAAAAACCTAAATTTTTACATGGCAACACCAAGAAGGAGTTGCCCGAATTACCCAATTTTTTAAATTTTATTTGCTAGTACAATGAAAACACCATGTACCAAATTTCAGCTCTCTATGTTCTCAGGCAGTGTCCAAATATATAGCGGAAAACGAAATTTTTGTATGGAAACATCACGAAGGAATTGCCCGGTTTGTCTCATTTTCGAACTTAAGTTTACTCTTTTTTTTAAAGTGCGTGTTCAAAATTTCAGCTCTCTAAGTATACGCGTTCTCGAGTTATCGTGCGCGCAGACGGACGGACGGACGGACGGACATGCAAAAATCAAAATAACTTTTAATATTATGCGTGGGTGTCCAATCCATTTTGCTCTACCATCATTATTTCGAGGAGTTACAAACGGAATGACAAACTTAGTATACCCTATAGATTTCATCTAGGGTATAAAAACTATGTTAATCCAACAAAAGCGAAGTTAAGAGAGGGCTCGAATTTTTTTAACATAAAACTGCCTTTGTCTTTTAATATTGATTAAAACTTAAATCAATATACCATATTCTTTAACTTGTACTATCTTGTGGATTTTCATTCGAATTCTATTTATTAACAACTCACGACACCTACATCAAATGACACTAATTTAGCATTTTGTGGGATCTCCATATGTATGATTTTGTTAATTAAATCAATAGAATTTCTAACTGAATATTTTGGATAAAAATCATTTACGTTAGGTAATGTAATACTCAACCACTTGCATAGTCTTTGGGAAGGAGATTTATAAGAGGCAACTATGACCCTTTTAGCGTAAAGCAAAATACTGCAATGAGCTGGAAATTACTTATGGAATTATTTTGGCAATTTCATCAAATCTCCACCAGTTGAATCCTTTCAAACTATCCACGCTTGAAACTTTTACGTTTTATACGGATTCACACAATAAATCAGAAGGATTATTCTCAATTTAAAAACCACTTTCCGACTCGAAACAAATCCTTTCGTAATTGTTCAGTGCAATGCAGTGTTTTTGCTAGAAACAAAAGATATTCCCATCGTACTCAAAAGATTACCTATAAAGTAACTGTTTAAAATTATTTATATACATATGTATATTCATACAGAATGTAGCCAATTAATAACTTAAATTACATTGTTTCCCAAATACACCTAGAGTGAAAAAATCGAATATTTGCATCATTGACGGTTTCAAAAATGACACAAATATTGAACAGGTCGCGAAAACGCTTTCGTACAATTGTAGGTACTACGATTCATAATTTATTATTATTTGGTGATTTGAGACAATAAAGATATTATAAAATAGTAATGAATTAAATACAAATTATTTAGGAAATTAAAGTTTTAGTTAACAAACATTAATTTTTAATATTACTGAAAAATGTACACCTATGCATATTTTATGTCAAACATAATAGTCCAGTCAAATAAGCCGAAAAAATGCTAAAGATCGCATTTAATTTGTTTCAGGCTGCAATTTTGAGGGTTGGTGAAGGGTGGTCCTGGAAGTATTGTCGCAAATATGCAGCCTCGCAGGGCCAAAAAAAAGGGGTGAAAGACAATAAAAACACCCCCGAACGCGTGACAATCTACTTGCCGTGCGTGCGGTTTGAAAGAGGTAAAATTTTTGAAAAAATTAAAAATGGTGTATTATTCAGAATATGATTCTAAATAAAAAAGTCTCGGGTGACCAACCCCTATCTCGTAAGGGCGCGACAGGAAAACCAAAAGAAGCTAAGGGTGGACACATCGCAATATCCACTAACATTTGTCCGATTACTTCAATTCTGCAATATTTTCGTTCAAGAGGATGATTTGGAAAAACGGGGGTTGCGCAACATTTGCGCTCGTGTTTTCCTGTGGTGACGTACTTGGAACATTTTTGAATTTTTCTTAGAATTTTGGCTGGTTGTGCAAAGCGAGACGAGATATGATGATTTTTGCTTTGAATTTTTTCATTTTAGTTCAATATGGCTGCAGTTTTGCGCATTCGATGGTTTTTAGGGTTTTAGGTGACCGCGATTGCGTAAGCGTGGGAAGAAAATAATGTATGTGATTGTGTGCATTGTGGTTTGTTTTTAATTGTTGTAAAGGGTAGGATATGGGATTGCAGGCTACACGGGAAGAATGGGATATAATAAATTAATGGTATAGACTAGATGGGTGGGATCTGGGATGGTTAGATGGCTACAAATAGAAGCGTTACCTTATTTAAAAAATGATTACTGACAAATCATAGTTATATAAAATTTGCAGGTGCTTTCTTTTTTAAAACTTAATTAAAAAAAGGTTTACTAATTCCCAATATGATATAGTGCAATAATTGTCTCTTGCAATTTTCAAATCAAAAATCAAATCAAATTAAAAAAGATTTCTATCATGTACAAGCCATTTTTTAGCTATAGCTATACGTACAACGTTGGGCAATATGAGACTAAAGAGCATATAATTATAGATTAACAAATCAGAAAAATTAACAATAAAGTCATTGCATATTTACTTCTGGTAATTTACTGTTCTCAGTAATATATGGACTACGGTAGTATTACTATTAGTAGTAGTGAAATTATAACTTTATCCTTTTTATCTCATTTCACTTTATATAGTCTAAGACTGCTCTTACTATTATCTTATTTGCTCTTTAGTACCGATATGTATTCTAGTATTACTCTTGCGATTACTTGTAAGTCTGGTCTGGTTTCCAACCAGTCAAGATAATGAATATACTGACTTTATTGTTAATTTTTCTGATTTGTTAATCTATAATTATGCGAGAAGATCATGGACCTGGTTTCTAAATATGTGCCGACGTTTTCAGGAGAAAGGTCACCGAAGTTGGCAAAGGAAGTATATCTTTTTCTGTGTTGCTGCAAAGATCTTTACGACCGACTGGAAGCAGCAGAAAAAGTTATTTTCATGAAGTGTGTAAAATATCGGCTGACGGATGATGCGTATTACTTGATAAGCTCCCAGGAGCTGAAGGACTTCGAGACCTTACAGCAAGCAATAAAATCTGCATACATGCCGCGAAAATCATTCAGTGAATTACGCACTGAAATGCTAGCAAGTAGACAGAGACCTGGAGAGGACATCACGGAGTTCGCGGATCGAATGAAAGAACTGCTCAATCAGATTAAAGAGGCTGTCTCGGCCAAATGCCCTGGAGGGGAGAAGGGACTACTAGCCGAGTTGGAAGCCGATGTTGTAGCTACTTTCAAAGCAGGTGTGATGAGTCGACCCACGCATGCGTACCTTACAGGGCGCAAGTTTCAGTCACTGGAAGAAGTGAGAGACGAAGCCAGTTATTTTGAAAAGGATGCCAAAAGACTTCAAGTGAGAGAATCGGGAGTATGGCAAGAAGACCGAAAGTCGAACACAGTAAGTGCAACAAATAGATGGACAGCGGGGGATCGTTATAGAGACGAGCCCAGACAGAATTCGAGACCGTTATTACCCAGAACAGGGCCAGTGTCATCAGGAAGATACCAAGCGTCTTCGACAAGGAGAACACCTCACAGATCTATTGAGTGTTTTCAATGCGGACAGCGTGGACACTTTGCGAATCCAATTGCCGAATTCATCACGTCAGAGTGGCAAACTATGCAACTGGCATCCAAGATGAATTCCGTTCAGGACGGAAAGGGCCTTATTGCCAATTCTGTCGAACACAGGATCACTACACGGCAAACTGTCTGAAGAGTGAAGAAGAGAATTCCCAGAGTAAGTTTGTCATCACAGTGCCATCGAACATAGCGTTAGAAGGTAAGTTTAGACTTTTAATTGACACTGGGTCTACTTGTAGCTTAATCAAGGGCGCTAGAATAAAAAGAGATATAGCTATAAATACGCACCAGAAAATAAGAATTGGGGGACTCTTTGGATTTACACACAGGCACCTGTGAGGCGAAGTTGTTCATAGACAACGGTCAGCAAGAATGCAATTCTAACGTCATTGGTGATACCGACTCAATTCCAGCTGATGGTATCCATGGAATGGATTTCCTCAGTGACAGAGTTATTATTGACTGTGTAAATAGGAAACTTTGGGTACAAGGTGCTGGAAAAGGCAACGAGGCAAGTGCCTCTGGTAAAAGTGTTGCAGCTTGTGTACGTGTGGGACCCACAGCTTGGCAAAGTAGCAGTCAAGGAAGTCCGTTTCAGGCCAGGATAGAGGAGAATAACATTAAAATAGCGGAAAGCATCGCATCTTGCGCTGATGACCGACTCTTCAAAGCGAAAAGTCCGGCACGCAATGAAAAGAAATCTTTAGGACAGAGAGAGAAAAGTAAACCCATATTGGAGGAGCCATTCGGGGCACAATTATGGGAGAAGACTTTGTCCACAGCTTATGATAGTGCGTTATTTCATAATGTAAGTGTCGACGAATTTAGTGTGGATAGAGGAGAATAACATTAAAATAGCGGAAAGCATCGCATCTTGCGCTGATGACCGACTCTTCAAAGCGAAAAGTCCGGCACACAATGAAAAGAAATCTTTAGGACAGAGAGAGAAAAGTAAACCCATATTGGAGGAGCCATTCGGGGCACAATTATGGGAGAAGACTTTGTCCACAGCTTATGATAGTGCGTTATTTCATAATGTAAGTGTCGACGAATTTAGTGTGGGGAGGGGACAACCGGAATATGAAGGGTACAGTAGAAATAGGCTGGAGTATGAGCATCCATTCGTAAGAATCGCCAATGCAACAGCCTATTTTGTAAAAAATCCTGATTCCTCGCACGGGCAAATAGGACCGCGCAAATTTTACAGACGACCTGCATGGAATCATAAGAACAATTACAGCCGACGGCGATCTCAGTGGACCTTGCCGCAAAAAGGTAAAGTAAAGCGACAAATATATAGCTTGCAAACGGGTACGATAACACCGTGCGAAGTAGGACCGATATGAAGAATATCACTCCTAGCTTCGCCAGTCTATACAAGGTTATGACCCAGGAATCAGGGAGCTTAACCACAGAAATGTCCAAAAAATTCCCTCCACTTTCAGAAGAAATTCGATGAGCGGAGTTTAAAATGAGCCGGAAAATATAGAATGGATATAAAAAGGTAACCTAGTGGATCCAATGTAAGGTAAATCTATAAAATAAAAGGTACAAAGGTAGGGAAATGTCTTAAAAAAAAGAGAGAGAGCAATTGAATAATGGAAATTTGAAAATTTTAAATAAATAGAGATTTTAAAAGAGAATGAAATTGAATAAAAAGGAAGAAATAGAGATTTTGATGTAAAGAGAAGTTTGAAAAAAAATAAGAGATGTAAAAGAAAGAGAAATTTGAAAAAGAAAAAAGAAACAAGAAAGAAAAAGTTAGAAGAATAAGAAACGTATGAAGATAATTAATAAAGATTTAAAGTTAGAAATGGAAAACTAACAATCAGGCACAAGAAAGATAAAAAAAAACCAAAGTGTAATGAAAATAAGGGAAAAGAATATTTTAAAAATGTTGATTAATAAACGAAGAGGTTTTTAAAGATAAGAGTCAAGAAAAAATTGAAAAGTTAAATGGAATAAGAGATTTAAGGAGAGCTTTAAAAAATATATATAATAAGAGTTAAAAAAAAGCTAAATTGAACAAGAGTTATAAGAAAAGATTTAAAACATATGTTATAGTATATAGTAGCATAGAGAAAAATAAAAGTGGTTGCCAAAGCTTAAATAACTATAGGTAAGATCGTCAAATCTACATATTCAACGCTTCCAGAGCATAGGCGGTAGCAGATCGAAAGGATCAATGAAAGAATATATCAACCATAGTAGATACGGAACGAGTAAATATAGGGGATCAACATTACTGCAGCTCAGGGTATGAGCGAAGAACGAGAAATTAGTAAGATGCAGCTGATAAGGATATGTACGCTGGTGTCTTTGAGCTCCGGATAGTTACATCCACGGAAAATTTACGCTTGGAAGATGAGTGAAATAATCATTTGAATATGAACAAGATATGCACTATTCTTGTAACAGTGGAATTTGGAGCAGCAGTGAAAAAGTCCCAAAATATAGCTACATCTTAGATAAACTTTTAATGGAAAGCTATAATCTGGAAACCTGACGGGCATAATTAGAAGAGCATAATTTAATACTGAGAGGTCTGTAATATATATATATATACCTACTAATCTACAACCTGAGATATATAAAAAAAACAAATCTTTAAGTAGGCGTGGACTCTCAATATAATTAAGAGAACTCCATCGTACTTAAAAGAAATTTTTTTTGAGAAAAACCATTTTGATGAGTCCGTCCTACCACCGACCCTCAGAGCAACGATTTCCATTGAGATGTTTCTTGAAATGATGATCACATCTTAAAAGCTACAAACTGATGTAATGGATTCCAGAAATGCAATGTAGATGAAATTACTCTTACCAAATAATTATTGGGATTGAGTAGCATTTCACCGTAAAATCTTATTTGAAATTCAAAGGTGATCAAGTGCCAGCAGCATTATCAGGATGAGTGTACCGTTTGAAACGTTAGAAAAGTGAAAAGTGCGTGCGTTCATCGGAAAACCATCAAAAGGGTCAGTAAACCAGAGGTTATCCAAGCTAGCAGAGGCCAGTATATAGTCATCATGTCAAGAACAACAAACCTGCAAACAGTAAATTTACCCTCGTCGGAAAGTAGATGGTGCAATTAGAGTAGCCATAGTATTGTAATTAGAGAAGTTTTGGGCAATCATAGAAAGTATACTCTTAGATAGAATTTTTGTATAAGTAATTTTGTTATATATAAGTGCTATAAACACTTGTAAAAAGGAAACATTTAATTTTTGTTATTTTTATTATTAGACAGACAATAAATACGTTGTATATTTTTAAAATGCATGTGAATTAATTAAGAATATTTGTTTTAATCATGTAAATTTAGTTAAACAAAAAAAAAGAGATCAATAGATTGCAGCATAATATAGAGAAAATTTTTGATTATAGCATTGGAAAGATACATAGGTGTTGGGAAAATATGTTAGTTGTGAAAGAAAAATTTCATAAAGTAAAGATATGCATGAAGAAAAAAAATGTGTTAATTGTTAAAGAAAAAATTTCATAAATTAGAGATAAGCATGAAGACAACGAAAAAATATATATAAGGAAATAAATATATGTTAAAAAGAGTTAAACAGATAAACTATAAAATTATTAGTGAAAATAATTACGCGTAATCAAAAAGAATGAAAAGCAATGCAAAATGATAAAAATGTAAGAAAAGATAAATCAGAAGATTTATATTGATATGTAAGAAAAATGTAAAACAATCTGAACCGAACGGAGACCAAAAATATTTTCAATTTTTAAGACTATTGCACTCTCCAGATCTAGTTCCCTGCGGAAACTAGTTTTTCTAAGGCGGGAGGGATGTTATGGCCCAATATACGGAAGATTCTTCCAGCAGCCAAGGACGCATTCTAGCGAAATACTGAGCAATTGCTAAACAATAACTTCACATGGTATTGTTCTGCAACTGTCGGTTATTTTGCTGATTAGCCCAACAGCTGGCTGCGATGAGCGGTTAGTGAAACAATCTATGGACGATTACGATAATAATTAACCTAGCATGTTGATTATTATGTAAAGCGATTCTTTACTACTAAGCGACTCAGGTGCTGCAACCGGTAGAATAAACGGCAAGGTTGTTGTCGTTTGTTTACATCCGCGTTGCGAGTAAAAGTTTACTTCCGAATATTGGAGCATAAAAGACCAATGACTGGTCTGTAGAGTGCCTGTAATATTCTATTCTTCCAGTGAGCCGTCGCGTTGCATAGTGGTGTCAAGTTTCCGTTCGGTGCGGAGTACATAGTAATTGTTAAGATAGGTCAAGTCTTAGCAAATAAAGATTTATAACGTGCACGAAATTCGAGCGTTGTTTTATTCGAAGAAAGTTTTATCGCGGTTAATTATTGGGTTTTATTGATTGATTGCTTTTGCGACACGACAAGATTAGCAAGTGGCCACCACTCGCAACGTAGAAAGTTGCTCAACGTTCTTTACCACTCCTGAAAGTCAAAGGAGATGTTAGATCATTCATTTTGTTTTGGCTTGGAAGTGTAAATCTCTCCAATCATCCATTTTAGTTAGTAAAACTAATGAAATGTATTTTATTCAAATTCACGAATCATCATAAAATTTATCTCTGTAAAATACACGAAATAAAAATTTTACATTTAATGGCCACATAGTCACAGAATAGATGCAATACATACCTTGTACGTATAAAACTTCGTCAGCAAGTTAAGAAAATGTGACTTTTTTTGTTTTGTATATTATTAAGCCAAGTTCAATAGATATCCTATGAACTATGATGCAAAGCACAGCATGGCAAGAAGGTCATAAAAAAAAGGAATTAGCGAACGGGAGAAGAGTGGTGAAGATGCTGATGTAAGTTACCCTAAAACTTTCGCAGATAGCATGCCGGAGGAAAGGCAGAAGGTCGTAGACTGTTCCACGTTTGCATAGTTCGGGATAAAAAGTCATCACGGAATTTTACTCTACGGCTGAAAATATTTTGAAGGGTAAAACGATGTGCGCGACTTGCAGTGCGAGCTTTACATGCAGGAATCAGGGATCACACTAGACATTTCATCAGAACATTGACCATGCATATAGCAATATAGACCGAAAGGCAACCAACATTGAGGCGGTGGTCGATCAAATCCATATGACAAGTCCTTGCCACATCACCAATGAGCAGAAGGCCCCCTTTTGGACAATATCCAATGAAGCTAAGGCTGTAGGACTATGTAGTAGAGGAGCGCTAGAATCGATGGGCTGAAATATTCCTTACACCTTTTCAGAAATCCAAGATATTTCGATGCTTCTTTGGCAACACAGAAAATGTGATCTGTTCAGCTTAACTTACTGCAAATATTAATAAATGGGATTGAAAGTAAGGAAAAGCAGATCGTTAGTGAAAATTGAGAAGAGAAATGGAGAGATAATACAGCCCTGAAACACCGCGGCATTTATTGGCTGTGAGTCAGACGTAACGTCATCTAATATAATCCGTATTAAGCGACCAAATAAAACACTTTACATCCATAATAGAAGAGGACGGGAGAGATCCAGTACCTTAAGTTTGGCTAAAAGAGCTGAATGGCAGACATTATCAAAGGCTTTTGAAATATCTAGGACAACGATTTTGGACTCACCAAAATTCTGAAGACTACGGTTTCAACGTTCTATAAGAAAAATCAAAGAAAGAAAAGCCATATTGCCGATCCTTGCGGGTTTGATTATTTTCTAGATACATCATTAATTTGTAGCTAATGATAGATTCTCAAAAACCTTTGAAATAATCGAAGTGATTGGAATTGGTCGATAATTTGCGGGTTCGGTACCCTTTCCTTTCTTGGGAATAGGCTGAACGGGAACTAGTTTCCAAGCAATCGGAAATTTTCCTGGCGAATAAGACAAATAGAATAGTTGATCTGCTTAAGGACCTCGACCATATCTCTCGTACGGATGTGTATTGGCTTTTGTACACATCCACATGGGAGACATGAAGTGGGTGGAAAAGGAGAATTTGAAGTGAATCTAACATTCAAAATATTAGTTTTATTCGGGGAGTCAACAATCACTTGTAAAGGAATAGACGATCTGCTGAAGTTGGTCCTCATTGTTTTGACCAGGGACCAGGAAGCTTTGCTACCTTTGCGTCTTGCCAGGATTCTAACATTCTGGTCAAAAAGAAATTTTTCTCTTTGGATGGTGTTTCAGCGCTGGACATGGATGCAATTGATAGGTACGAAAAGCAGACTATTTCCCTTTTATTGTTTGGTAGCACTTTTCGTTAACCCTAGAGCGATTTTGCTGTTGTTAAGATCTGCTGTTTAAATAGTGAATGTATTCACACATGCCAAAACTTAGAATGGTACAAAATTCAATTGTGGTTTCATCAACATCCCTTGAAACAAAACAGACGGAGCAATCAAATTCTCCAGGATACTGATTGAGACTTTCCCAATCTGCAGATTTTCTTGTTTTTATTTCCCGTTTGCATTTTACGAAATAATAAAAAAAATAATATTTAAAAATTCATCTCTTGCTTTAAATGTAATAACATTCACTACAGCAATGCACAATGACTTGTTCGCCGTTGTGAATTTTCGCTGAACTTCCGCAATTACGAGTTTTAATTGTTTCTTTAAATGTTTGTTTTACCACGCCGCCCCAATAAAATTCTAAGAAGCCGTCTTTACATCGAAGGCTATTCAAAGACCCTTTGGCAGCTGTTTTCAATTAAAACAAACCTTCCATCACGTTTACATGAATTGTCTCTGTCCTGCTTCAAACACAAAGCGACGCTCATGTACAGGTATCGGCGCTTCCTGTTTTCTCTATAGACTTCAACAAGGACGACCTCAATTGGAGCGAAGGTCAAGGTAAATGTATCAAATTGAACGCTTCCAGACATTGTTACGTTTTTTTACAAAAGGTGCAGTAGAATAGATTCACTGCTCAGTGAATCATTTTGTTAGGAAAAATTCAGAATATCTACTTGAATTTTTTCAGTGGTTTTCAAGGGAGCGCGCGCCCCCCGCGCCGCCTAGCTGCATCCACCCTTAGTAAGATTATACTACAGCGAGCATTTGCAAAACGAACTCATATGATCAAAGTATACAGAGAAAATCTACTGGATCATTTGTTTGATTACGGCATGATGAAGATGATTGGCTTTTCTGCTGACGCAACTATTCGCGTCACGTCAGATCATGGACATACAATTGTTACATATATATTGGCCAATAGCAGTATGGCTGCAACAATATTCTTCAAAGTTTCTGTACATGTTTGACTTGTACCTATATATAAAATGTGTTTTTTTTTACTTTTAATAATAACCGGGATGGTTGGGGAGGGGAATCGGCGTTTTGTCACTGTAGTGCGGTGTCGCAACGATGGCGCTATCGTACGCCGAGGAGCGATCCTGACTCCATAGGCGGGATAATCGGCTGGTCGAATATTATTACTTAAAAAATTGAGATAATTCATTGATATCAACAGACTTATAAAATAATCGATACTACTTGGGAAAAAAAACTCCGATCCCACAACAAATGGGGAAACCTCAGAAGTTTGGGCACCCATTACTATAACCACAATCGTCTAACTACAACTCACATTCAAAGTTTTAAGATTCAATCTGAGTTCTAGCATTTCTTATTTTGAAAGAAAAAATTATTTTTTACTTTTTAGTGCAATTTTTTTACGAAAGTTGTTAATTGTAAAATTTTTTTTTAATATATTTTATTTTCTACTTTTTAGTCATTATATTTGCAATAAAATCTCATACAACGGTACATAATTTATCCGACATGTGCATATTAATTCGAATCTATGTTCTCTGCGAACGTTTGGGATCATTTTCTTTTTTCTGTGTTAAGTAGTTTAGAAGATTATCGCACTTTAATGTAAGTATTTCCATGTCAAGTTACATGAATAGTCTGGAAAAATTTATTTCACATATAAACCCATATATCGGTTAAATGTAGGAAATTCCCATGAAATATGTAAAACATTATGCTAAAGCGTATACAGGAAAAGTAGACTTCCCCGTACCAACCTACACCCCGTCTATACACGAATTCCAAAATCACGCATTTTAATAATATTTGGGTGCCAGAAGCCTGTTATAAAGCTTCTTATATAAGAAAAGTAAAGTGCCAATTAATAGCACACAGCTAGAGATTTAATTTGATATCACACACGGCCCAAATTAGACAACCTCAAGGGGTGTGGTTACCACACTCACCCCAAAACCCCCAAAAACGTAATTTTTTTTATCCCATCGAAAATCTCCCCATTCACGCATTCTAAAACAAAAAACACCATGTAAATCTATTCACGTATTCTACCTTAAAAGTTTTTTGTCACAAACGTCGCCATTACGGACAAAGTTATTTAGTCAGGGGTTTGTGAGTAGATAAAAAGTATTTAAAAATTGTTGCTATTGGGGTTCGTTCCATAAATTTTTGCCCATTGCACTTTGCTCGTATGTAAACATATATGATCCTGCTCGTTGCCATATACATAATTTAATATTTGTAGAAGTAGTTAATTGTTTTGTAAGGTATTCTACTGACTTGCATGCCTTCAATATCCCTAATTATATACCTAACAGTATTTAAAACTTGACCAACCTCGTAAAGACTACGATATTTAGGCAGACATTATTATTTTTACCTATGTGGTGACTTATTTCTAATCATTACGTAATCAGCTACCTTATATTTATGCGGTTTGTTTGTATCCTGTAGTATGGTGTTTGACCTGTACTATGGTTAGCGTATTATTCAAGGCAAATTCTACTTTTGTAGGAAGTTCATGACAATTAGCAGTACTACTGGATTCAATAATGCCCTAATGCTCATACTTACAGTGGGTTATAATTTGAAACTAGATAACATCAAATAACATTTTAAATCGCCTCTGACTACAAACAATAGATGAGTTTTTAAGCTTGTAGCTATGGTAACGAGAGTGTCGAGTCCCATATACACTATCTTCGTTAATCAATCTTAACACCGACTTCAAAATTTCATTAATAATTTTCGTTGCTAGGTGTCGTTTATGTAAATGAAATGTTTGAGTTCATTAACGAGATATTCAAATAATATTGTATGAAATGATATTGTCAAAACGCTGAAGAAAGCAGCTATTTTAACTGAATCTTCTCCGATATTACCATGGTGGAAACCATTCCTTATATTTAGTACATAGTGGAATTCCTGTTATTACATATTATCATTTTTATTATTATTTTTAACGTAGTACTTATTTAACTCGCGAAAGTCGATACAAAGTCGAAGTTCCTTATTTTATCTTGTTTTAGCACAATAGGGGATGCCAAAAGAGAGCTATTTTTTCTAATAATATTACGTTGTAGTAAATCCTGAAGCATTCTCTTTAACTCTTCCCTAATTAAGGTTACCATCTTAGATGAGTAGTCTATAACGACTCTAATTTTTTTTATTACTTAGAAAGCTTAGTATTATTATGAGAAGAAGTAGATTTTGAATTATTAGCAATAATTGGGGACGAGGCTTCTGGCTTTGAAAAGTTAATTTAACAATTTTCGGCAAATTGAAAAGTCGGGTTTGACTAAAAACTCCCACACACTTTTTCTGGCTGGTGTCGTTGGTCATTGTCTGTTCCCATTTTCGCTGATATTCCTGGATTTCAACGAAGTCATATCGTTAAGTTCCAAAAAATCCTACAATTACCTGATATTACACACTAAAATTCTAAATTATAGAAAAGCAAAAGTCACTAAAGTCACATTTAAAATTTGCATTCGAAATAATACCACATACGCCAAGCAATAGACTCCTGTTGATGCCATGATATCTGTGTTCATTTAAATTTATCTTTTCATAAATATGTGACAGCACAAACTGCTCCTGGACAAAACTATCTTCCGGAATCTATTAGTGTAAGCAATGTTGAAGTAGGTGATGGCTACTTTGTAGGTGTCGGTCGTGTCAAATGTAAACTCTATTTAATATTCAAAGTGATTTTCTCTTTCATTGTTAGTTTTTTCTTTGTTGGTCGTTGTGTAATTGTTAATGGACTTCGGTTGAAATTTACAGCGGCAACTTTATTTTTTTTTTCTATTTTTTTTTCTTTCTTCAACGTGCTTCTTAGTTTTTCCAGATTATTGGCGATATACAAAAAAATCTGTTATCTATTAATGATATAACGTCACCTTTTTATGTCTGAAAGTGATCCAATTTCTTGCCTTGCAAGAACATGTTACGGAAATAATCTTTATGGATTTTTTCTTCTATTTCTCAACATGTAGTAGATATCTGCTGTGGATGTACTCTTTACGAACTCCTTTTTTACAAAACAGCATTCAACTGTGTCGATGTTCTAAATGACAATAATTACACGTGAACAGAGCAATTCCAACTATCAACTTTTTTGCATTTATAAATTTTGCTTTGCGTTCCCATGATGATTGTTCAAAAATTTAAATTTACTTTTAAATTAAAAAATTAACACTACCACTAAATTTGTATAAGTCGTCAATATTTCTCGGACGAATGGTAAATTATGGTCGGGCTAGTTAATTCTAAATATTTCATCTAAAGATCAGCTATGTTTCCTATTTTCCGATAGTTTGTGCTAGTAATTCAACCAGCACTTAGAGGTTTTGTTCCTCATTATTCCTTCTAAATTTAACAACTCACTTGTGGCTCCATTCATTTTCGATTCACTTATAAATTGCAGACCACGTGTGTTCACGCGTCTATATAAATAATCACAATTTGTTTAATTTGCTTGTAAATTACTATATACATTTCTCGTATTTAATCTCATATACTTTAAATTATATGTGTCTGTATGTCGAATAGGAATTATAAAACAACTTGATTTCGAATTTAATGTAATTGTACATGGTAGCACTTTGATTTCTCGATGAGAACTTCCACTTTTGTATTTCTGGACACATGGAAAGGAATTCTCCAGCACTTCATTGGGGCCCAATTCCACCGAAGCACCTCACGTTCCCTTTCATGGTCTTTCAGTTCCAGATTATCTCCAGCAAAGAACAATTTGGATACAGCTAAGTACATTTCCAGTAATTTTCAATAATCTATTTGGGCAATTTTTCAAATACTTAAAATTACAATTCGGGCATACATATATAACCATACTTCATTGAAAAAGTGCATTTACAGTGCGGTGATCTCAAATGCATCATAGTGCGCAAACTTATTTGGAGACTTATTAATTGGGACAATCTTATTAGCGCAGTCGGGCTTCACAAAAGCTCATTTTTCATATACACGGAGACACAAACCAAAATATTGTAGTTACAGCACGAACCATATCGGTTTCGGGAGTGCGGTAATCGATTCGACCAAAGCCATTGACAACTTCTTTAAAACATTTCATGTTACCTGACAGTTCTGCACAGTACTTATCAAATGAATTTTGTGTGGTATTTAATTAAATCCATCTTGATAATTCGTCAAGTTCAAGCCCTTATTTGACTTTGTATGACTTTCGGTAGTTCAGCAAAATTCGTCCCATTTTAATAACCATATTGTGACAAATTGAAAGAATATTATGCGATAATTAGTCAAGTTACAGTTGTTTTGATTTTAGTCAATTTCATTAGCACTTTCGCAAGTTGTGCTAAAATCTTTACAAAGCACATACGTGGACAACAATTTACCTAGAAGACCCTTTTCCGGACAGGTAAATGTGATAGTGACACTTCGTTCTAAATCTTTAAATAAGTAAACTGGAAACCCATTGTGGTCTATATTAGTAAGCGTTAATTTCCGCTGTCGAAATGGCAGAAACAACTCAGCTGGCGATCGCCGTAAGGGCACGTTTCAAAGATTAAAAAAATTACATTGGCAACGTCAATGAAGACGATTACAATTCCCTGACCAAAGCTACGAATGTGATATTTATGAAGGTTTTTATTTTGAAATCAAAGCTGCGTTCTTAGCTGCAATAAAACCTGAGCATCCAAACAGAGAGCAACATACCAATTGGTACAAGGATCTCAACTCGACAGTTCTTAATATGCTCTCCCAACAACAATCATTCTTGGAACATTTTTCTGCACAATCAAGTAATGAAGTGTAATTACCTCCGATAAATATTCCTCCTGTCAGTGAAGAATACAGTGAGTGGCCAACTTTCTAAGACTTGTTCAAATTTTTGATCTATAACAGAGAAAAACTGTCAAAACTATATTATTTAAAAGGCCTGTTAAGAGGGCCCGAAAGTTCTATCATTAGTCACTTGGTTATTTCCGATGCCAATTATGATGACACCTGAATAGGCTAATGAAACGATTTGACAAAAATCGATAAATCATGTATTCGATGATCAAAATGTTTTCGATCAACCTAATGTACATCAAGCAAGTACTAAAGATTTACGCAAGTTGTTTGATACTTCCAATTAAGTACTAAGGGGTTTGAAATCTTTGGGCATGCAGAGCGAATCAAGAGCTCCGTGGTTGATATAATTCTAAAAAAATATATATTAAGATACACAACAACCTTGATCTCAACATCCAAAGGCGACTGAACATGCATGCATACAATTACTCTTTCTGCATTTGATTGTCCGCAAGTGCCATGGTGATTATTCTTTAAGTAAGTGTGTTCAATTCATGAATGAAAGCATAAGTCTGTGAAGAAACTTTGTAGAAAATTCGGCCTTAGGTTTCAATTGCTTATATTAGTGTCATTCTGCGGAGAAATGTCGCTCCAAAGTTCAAACCGAATTCAAAGCAATTAGTCCAAAGAGTATTAATGCACCAAAATCATGCACAGTCATTGATTCAAACAGCAGGTAATCATCACAGCCTGTACTTAAGCCATCGTATCCATTCTCACGGGCTTCCAGAGACATAAGATTGCAATTTTCGGTGACATTGAGAAAATGTACAAACACGTTCTAGTGCATAGAGATGACATGTACTTTGAACTTATCGTGCGGTAAAAAGAATTAACAGCACTGAATAAACACTACAGGCTTAGAACAGTTACTTATGGTACTACATCAGCTCCGTTTCTAGCAATCAGGTGCCTGAAACAATTACCTACTGAGTCATACGAAGCCTATTGAAAGGGATTGGAGAGTATACAGCGGGATTTTTATGTTGAAGAGTCTTGGCCGGCGCAAATAGAATCTAACAGGCCTCAAAGCATCAACAAGATATAGCAGGCAGGTTTCCAGCTAAGGAAATGGAAGTAAAACTGAACAGAAGTGACCATGCATGCTACTAAAACTAATGAAACCAACATTTTGAAAGACATGGATCTAGATGATAGCCCTCATATACAAAAGCTGCCAGGGCTCCAATGGAACTATGTAGATTACTTATTTTTTTTCAAGTAAATGGGCTAGTGCTCAACCCTGCTAAATCGAGGTGCATTGCCTTTTACGCCTCATCCCTAGATAACATTGATGTTCCGCCAATAATTTTAAACAGTGTTATACTGCCGCTACATGATAGGGTTAATAATCTTGGGATTGTTTTAAATAGTGCGATGAAGTGTTGCGATAACGTTAATCTGGTGATCAGAAAGGTATATGCTGGACTGCGTAGGTTATGGCTTTCAGCGTGTATTTTGCCAAGAAAAATTCGTATGAAGCTTGTGAAAACATTAATCATTCCGTACTTTACCTTTGGTGGCGCAGTTTTCCCAAAATTAGATAGTGTATGTGCCCGTAAGATTCAGGTTGCCTTCAATGATTGTATACGCTTCATTTTTGGTTTCCGTAGATTTGACCATGTCTCACCATATAGAATCCAACTGCTTGGATGCTCCCTGGATTCTTACCTTAATCAAAGAACATTAAGTCTTCTTTTTAATATATTGAATCGAGATGCACCTGAATATCTTAGGGAATTTTTCCAATTATCGAATTCACCACGCAATCGTAACATCATAATTCCGCGATTCAGCAAATTGGTTATGGAGAGTTTTTTCCCTGCTCAGGCTGCCAGACTTTGGAATAGTCTTCCATTAAATGTTCAGAGTGCTGGTACTGTCAATGCATTTAAGAAGCTTATAAAGATGCATTCTTGAGTTAAGGAATTTCATCTGTTTTCTGTTTATCACTAATTCTATAATTTTTGTAATTTTATATTCTTATTCTTTTTATTCTTTTACTTCTTTAGTTATTAGTCTTATCTTATTTTATTTATTATTAGCATCATTATAATTTTTCTATATTGTTTATGATTTATCTTTAATTATTGAATTCTTTGATATATGCTTTTGGGTGTTAAAATTCTAGCTCCGATTAATCTTATAGTACCAAAAAAGATTGTAAATGTTGTGTACGTATCCCATAAATAAATTATTATTTTTATTTCACCCACGAAAAGAAAACTTCTATCAGATTCTTCATGAATTTTCGACCTTCTTGGGTGGTTGTCACAAATCACAATCATTATCAAGATTTTATTCCAAAGATTGAGGTTCTTAAATCTTACCGGAATGAATCGCTACCAAGCCATGACAAATATCTGGAGTTCAGGCATTCAGGGCTGGACTATACCACATAGGCACCATACAGATCCCACGATGAACCGCAACTTCAGCGAAGGTTATACATTTAATCGTTCTGATGGATTTGAAGCTGCAGTAGCAGCTATAGTCTATTGTAGAACAACAATGATTTGGTCTTGATTCACACTAGCATGATCGATTCAGAGACAAATATAGCTCCTTTGAAGCAAATTGCATTACCAAGATTGGAGTTAAACGCAACGCTTCTTCTGTCTAAACTCATGATTAAAATTAAATTGGCATTGTGTGATCACACCATACCATACCATACCCAGACGTTGGAAATGCTTTGTCTGAAATCGTACATCTGAAACCCTAGAAAAGATTTTTCGATGATGTAAGAGACACGCTCTTACTCAAATGAGTCCTGCTGTAGCCTAAACAAATAACAAGCGCACTTATCAGGTACCAAAGGAGGAAAGAAACACATTGTTCAAAACATGTGCTACTACCATGGCAGCAAATTGTACTCTCGTACGCGACAACCTATGACTGCAAAACCAGATCCAATAAGTGATGACGTTATTCTGTCGAGGCTAATACACTGGTCGCGAGTTCAATCAATGGTTCGGAGTTTTGGAAACAGTGGCACAAATACTATCATAACACACTGCAACAACGTCCAAAGTGGCACAAGAAGCGAATCAACTTAGAGAAAGATGCTATAGTCCTCTTCTGTGGAGACAACCTTCTTCCAGCCAGACGGGCTGCTGGTGGAATTGTTAATATTCATCCAGGAAAATATGATTTACCTAGAGTGGCACCCATCCAAACTTCTAACGGTGAGACAAACAGACCAGTGGTAAAGCTGCGAGAACTTCCAACTCATTAAGGAATCAATTCCTTATTGGCCGGGGGAATTTTCACGCATCTATATAAATAATTACAATTTGTTTAATTAGCTTGTATATTAATACATTTTTTGTGTTTAATCTCTTTAAGTGTCTGTATGTCGACTGTGAATTGTAAAACATCTTGATTCCGAATTTAATGTGATTATATATATGTATATAGTTGCACTTAGATCTCTCGATGAGAACTTCCTATTTTGTATTTCTGCTTCTTCTTGTAGTAGCTTCCAACGTATCAACATCGATATATTTGCGCCTCAATAAAGTCACCTTATATAAGCTAGTAGAGATCGTTGCATTTTAAACGTTAATCAGTCAAGTAAACACTTAACTAATCAAGCATCTACACCTTAAGTTCGGAAACCATACAGGTCACATCATTTTCATTAATAAATGGTAAAGAACAAGGAATATTCCAGCACCTCATTGGGGCCCAACTCCACAGAAGCACCCTACGTTGCATAGAAGAGAAAAAGGGAAAGAATACTGGTTAAGCATTAAACATTAAAATACAATCAGCAAAATCAGAAGTCAATAACTTTTATTGAAGGAAAAAAAATGCAACACAAATTCAATTTAATTAGGTAAATTTCATGCGCTTTTGCTGCATCAGCACCTGCAGACAAAGAACAATTTCGTGAGATCGAATTTCACGCATGAAATTTGTTGTCAATTAAATTTGTTAAATTGAATTTGTTGATTCTGCATATTTGTCATATTAAAATTTGTATATAAATATCGAGCTTTGTTAATAGAATTTTAGAATAAAGTTTTTATTAAATGAAAGCGTTGCTCTGTTGTTCTGGGTTAATTAGGAAGAATTCTTAAACCAACCAAATCTCAACTGTGTAGGAATCCTTCACGGCTCAAACAAAAATTGGTGACCCCGACGTGATATTAATAGCTACTTGTGCAACATAAGTGGTGTTATATCACGCACCACAAGCAATCCACACTCTGTTTTGGCATTCACTTGAGAGTTCAATAGTCAAATCTCGCTTTCATAAGAAGCTGGATCTTCCTTCGGGCCAACTTACAGCCGAAGTATAAATCAAGGACTACTTCTGGAGCTTATCTTGTGTCAACAGGCGACACAATAGCCAACAGCACCCGGATTTCATTTGCAGCTCCAGCAAGTTGAAGCAATTACTACATAAGTAATATACTGTGTCTTGAAGTCGACATTCCCTTTGGCATTCCAGAGTTCAGCAGTCGCTTTTTAAGAAGCTAGATCTTCCGTTGTGGCTACATATGGCAAAAGCGTACATCAAGAAATAGCTCAGGACCTCACTTTGTATCAACAGGCGACATAATAGCCAGTAATATCCGGACTCCACGTGCATCCATAAGCAACCACAATCAGCTCAAAATTCTTATGATTCATATGATAAGTTTGTTTTGTGTGCCAAATGACAGATATTGCAGCACTCGCGTCAGCTCAATCAGAGCTTGGCCGTAACATCAACCAACTCTTCGATAACTTTAAAAGGAGAGGATTGATCGGAGAACTAAGGAAGGCACTTTGAAGTACCCGACATCCCTGAATGAATTCATCATTCAATTCAATAAAAGACATCAAGAGCTGGAACGCATTCAGCAAGTACATCCAGATCATTCGTACTTCACACAAGCATACCATACACAAGTCCAAGAAATCTGCATGGACTTCCTAGGTAAAATAAACCAGAGACTGAGGGAGTGTCCTGCGGATGCCCCAGAGTCAAGTGCTCCAGCGACCACACCCACTGACGCTAATCAAGATGACTCAGCCAAGACTCTAAGAATGCACGCCGCAACAATAAAGGCGTTGGACAGATTGATAAACTCAATTAGAGAAGAGTTTAATGCACCTCGTTCAAGGGCTTACTATAATCAGAAGCTTAAGTCGATCAATGACTACTGGGCTCAAATAACTTGCCTCCATCAAGAAGTAATAGCAGAATTGCTCGACTCTACGGAGGCACAAGAAGAATATAGCAGCATTGAAGATAAGCATCATAACCTGGCGATTGAACTACAGGAAAGACTAGATGAACAATCCATAACATGTAGTAATAGCATGAATGTAAAGCTTCCCAAGATAGCTCTTCCGAACTTCGATGGGACGAATACACAATGGAAACCATTTATGGATCTTTTCACTCAGCTAATACATCATCAGTCTATAAGCGCAGCAGAAAAAATGTACTACCTGAAAGCTCATCTTACCGGTGAACCAAGCCAAGTTGATAAGACATCTACAAGCCACGGAAAAAAACTACACCGTGGCTTGGAAGATACTGACAGACAGGTGCAATAACTCAAGAAGTATTATAACTGCACTTCTAAATGAACTGCTGTCACAAAGTACGTTGACAGTTGAATCTGGAACTGGAATAAAGCGGATCCATGAGGTCAGTAAAGAATGCCTTCTACCACTGCAGAACATGGGGGTTAAGATCAAAGAATGGAATGCCATAGTGATCCATATATTACTTCAGAAGCTAGACAAAGAATCCCGGAAATTGTATGAACAATCTCTCCAGCGTCCTCGTGAAATCCAAAGCTTAGATGACTTCTTCAAGTTCAGATGCTGGATGCAATGCACACGAAAGACGAGCGCAAAAGGCCTGTTTCATTTGTGTCATCAACGCGAAGAACCCAGTGTCCCGTCTGTAAAGCAGAGCATAAAATTTATAGATGCAACAAGTTCCTGAATTCATCACTTGACAATAAGTTCCAACTGGTGAAGCAATTCAAGCTATGCCCTAACCGCCTGAAACCTGGACATGAGATTCAAGGATGTACTTCAGAAAATTGCACATTTTTTAGGGGCCGACACTACAGTCTGCTTGACAATTCGTGCCGCGACAAGCAAGAGACCGCCAAGCCCAATCATACAATACGACAGAATAACACGACACTGCAGTCAATTACTCCTTCAAAATTAATACAGCAAACTTCGAACAAAGCTACCACAAGTCTTAAGGCATCAGCCAAATCGCAAGTCTTACTGGCAACAGCTGTAGTGCACATCGTCAATGCAACAGGAGCTCTGATGCCATGTCGAATACTGCTTGATTCAGCGCAGCGTCTCAATTATATTTTATCCGGGACAGTTTTGTCCAACTGCTGGGTTTAAAGAGACACAAAATTAGCATTCCGATTATTGGCATCGGTGGACACGAAACCATTGCCAAACACGAGACTAAATTAGCCTTACACTCTAGAGAAAATGATTTTACAACAACACTTAAAGCTATTGTACTGCCGAAGATCAGCGACTATCAGCCAGCAACATATGTGTGTACCTCATACTGGGAAATTCCAGCGAACATCCAGTTGGCAGATCCCGATTTCTATCAGCCTCAAACAATCAACATACTGATAGGAGCTGACTTGTACTATGATCTCTTACAAAATGTCCAGATTAGAGTATCCTCTCTGCCTCTCCTACAAAACACCCGCTTGGGATGAATTTTAGCAGGGAGAACACCAAATACGTCGACCATCAGTCGCTTCCAATGCAGTATTGTAACTCAGCCTTCAGTAGCATCTTTGGAGAAACAATTAATCAAATTTTGGGAATTAGACCAACATGATGCACCAACAAACCGGATGACAAAGGAAGAATACGAATGTGAGCAGCACTTTCAAGAGATATTTCAACGTTCTCCATCAGGTCAGCTCATTGTCCAGCTACCATTTCGCGAGCCACCACACAAGTTGGGATCCTCAATTGAGATGGCAACAAAACGATTCTATTGTCTAGAACGCAAATTATACAAAAATCAAGAGCTAAAATGACAATATCAGGCCTTCATGCGAGAATACGAGCACCTGGGGCACATGCAAGCAATACACAAGGAACTCATCCCATCCGAGAATTATTACTTACCACCTCACTACGTTGTTAAACCTGAGAGTTGCAGCACGAAACTCCGTGTAGTGTTCGATGCTTCAGCCAAGACTACATCTGGAAAATCTCTTAAAGACATCCTCAAGATTGGACCAACTGTACAATCAGACTTGTTTTCCATTCTAATAAGATTTAGAATGCACAAATATGTGATGACTGCAGATATATGCAAGATGTATCGGCAAATTCAAGTGGATCACGAGCAAAGAAAATATCAACTTATTCTCTGGCGCAGGCACAAAAACAGGCCTCTTCAGACATACCAGCTCAAAACTGTGACATATGGCACGGCTTCAGCACCATTTCTCGCTACAAGGTGTCTTAATCAATTAGCACTTTTGGAAGTCGACACCTTTCCTCGAGCAGCTAAGGTCATACGAACTGATACTTATGTTGACGACATCCTAACTGGAACAGACTCCATTGATGATACCATCAAACTAAGAGAGGAGTTAGTGACACTTCTAAAAAGTGGAAATTTCGAACTAAGGAAGTTCTGTTCAAATCACCGAGATATTTTGCTTACCATTCCTGAAGAATTAAGAGAAAAACTACTACTGCACCAAGGAGACGAAGTCGTGAAAACTCTAGGAATGATTTGGAACCCAGGGAATGATGTCTTTCAATTCAAAACAACACACCATGAGTCAGATAAGACTACCAAATGAACAGTTCTGTCAGACATCACTAGTATTTTTGACCCGCTTGGACTAATTGGACCTGTGACAGTTCTTGGCAAACTATTTGTACAGGATCTATGGAAATCAAACATTTCGTGGGATGAAGAACTTCCAATACAGTTAGAAAAAAGGTGGCAATTCTTTCAATGCCAATTGAAAGAGCGCAGTTGTCCCAAAATCTCAAGACACGTATCATACACCGATCCCGTCTTTTCTGATAGCAGTGAATCTGCATATGCAGCATCCTGTTATATCAGGACGATAGATGACTTCGGCCAAATACAAATTCAATTGTTGTGTTCAAAGTCAAGATTAGCACCCCTAAAATCGACAACGCTAGCAAGACTAGAACTGTGCGCTGTTGTCCGCTTAGAAAAATTGGTGGACCGGATACGTCAATGTCTACCGAAGAATTTATCAAAGATGTAATACTACACGGATTCAACAATTGTTCTTTCATGGATTGCTGCACCGTCCTACACTTGGAGCACCTTTGTCGCAAAAAGGTGGAGAAAATCCAACAATTAACGACTGAACATCAAAGGCATCATGTAGAAGGTACCCAAAATCCTGCTGACATCATCTCTCGGGGCATCCTTCCAACTAGACTACACCAATCTAAGCTATGGTTCAAGGGCCCAGACTTCTTATTTGAACCAGCATCAAGATGGCCTAACCAAAAACTTCAACCACTTCGCGTTTTGAACATGGTTAAAGACAGAAAATTATACGGACATAATTGCATCTGTCAACCACAAGAACTCCTTCACGAGGTTTCAACGAATCTTCGCTTACCGCATACGTTTCTGGGAAAATTGCAGACTACCAAAGGAGCGTACATCAACAGGTCTTCTAACGATAGCAGAACTGAACATGGCGCAAAATGGCCTAGTCAGAAATGTACAACGCGTAACGTTTAGCAAAGAGTTGCAAAATCTCAAGGATAACAAATCCTCGACACCAACAGTTCAATCCAATCATTGAACCGATTTCTGGACGAAGCAACTAGCGTCATCAGAGTTGGTTGTCGATTAAACATTCTCTACTGAACGCAGAGGCAAAACATCAAATGTTACTTCCAAGGAATGATATACTCAGCGAGTTGCTGCTTAATCATCTTCACAGAAAGCATATGCATGCAGCTCCACAGCCCTTAGCAGCAATCGCTAGACAAAGATTCTGGATCATAGGCATTAGGACACTAGCACGACAGATAGTGCATAGGTGCATTCGCTGTTTTAGATGCAAACCACAGAGCATCATTCAAATCATTGCCTATCTACCAGCCTCTTCTGGCTTCCTGCACAACCATTTCACACCACAGGAGTTGATTTTTGTGGACCGATTGTCATTCACCGCAAGCTACGACGAGCCATCTCAGATAAGAGCAAGGGTATTGCGCAACAGACTCAAGTTTTACGTAATCCACAAAGAGGTAATTCGATGGCTTTCAGTTTTCTCCTGCTAACATCTTTGGTGCTGCCAATATTCGGAGCACCTTTTAATGAGCCAGTGGAGATAGCACCATTCACAGATAAACCTGGGTTATTCTTCGAATCTATAGGCCAGGCTCAAATAATAAACAGTGAATGGAACTTGCTGGTTTATTATAACCTAACAAATTACTGGGCCGAGTTTCAAGGAATAAGGAGTTGTATAGCGGCAATAGCCCACCTTTGCAATGCAACAACAATCAGAAAGAATCATTGCCTAGAGATACTAAATCAGTTCGAGCATCAGCTTAGAGAACTAGAGGAAGCAAGTGACCTTTTATACAAACGAAGTGGTGGCCACAGAATGGTAAAAAGAGCACCTCTCAATATGATGGGAAACATTGCAAGCAAACTCTTTGGAGTACTCGACTCCGAGTACGCTGAATATATAAAAAAAATCTTTTCAATTTAGGAGGGAAGTGCATCGCCTTACATTTACAGAATTTATCCAACATGTAACTGGCTATCAAGCCAGCTTCATTAAAAAAACACGGATGAATGAAAATTACCTCATGGAATTACTGAAAAATCAAACATCAGTTCTGGAATCTACTACAAATATTATGAAAGGCATCCAAGAATCCATTCAACAGCAGTTCAACTCCATAAAGAATCACATCGAAGCTTTACACAAGTACATAGGTAATGCCCAATACGGACAACGCAGTGCACAAACTTTCAACTCATTGTCCATACTAACCACGCTAGTCATGCAAAATTTTCACAAAATTCAAGGAGCACTACTTGATGTTTTAACGGATCTTCATCCCAACAAAATTAGTCCTCTTTTGCTCTCTCCTATCTAGCTACAAGAACAAATCGCACAAATTAAAGAGCATCTTTTGCAACTTTACAGCCTAATGCCAGCCGCAGCAAGGGTGACAGAATCATATATCCTATTCGACATACGAATTCCACTAGAACAAGATAAATACTTTCAACTCTTTAAGGTAATCTCAATTCCTACACTCCACAAAAATAGCTTTATCTTAATTGAGCCATCTACCGAATACCTCATCGTTAATCTACCAAAAGACCGATACTATCCCTTAATGCAATTCGAACTGAACAAAGCCTTAGACGATGAACGATATCTATGTGCTCAAAATCATCCGATCTACAACTTAAAATCCAGTATGAGCCACTGTGAAATCATCACCAACGTGTCGATTCCGAACCACGAAGATATGGATTCAGCTTCACACACCCAACAACTGGCTATTTTCTTTGGATGCGAAAACTACACTCAATATTGTCTGTGGAACCGAAGTCCTACTCAAAACATTTAACGGAAGTGGAATCTTAAGGCTACGACCAGAGTGCGCAGTCCAACAGACTTCCATGACGATTAGCGGACAGGGCCGGTATCAAAGTAACCTTACCTCCGCACTTATCCCACGGATAAACATCAGCGCTTTTATAGAAGAAGTTTAACACAACGGACACCGCAACTCGCCTCATCCGAATTTCATCTGCAATCTAATGCACGAGAAATGAAGGAACTAACCTCTAGAATCAAAGGCCTCAAGGCAGCTTCAACCTTTCCCGAACAATTTAACGTCCATGATGTCCATCACTATACCATAACCTATCTATCAGTGACGGCTTTGCTAGCTACTTAATGTATTCGCGGTGTAAGAAAACCACCACCTTCAAACTACCAGGAGCATCGCAAGGTGAGCAGCATCAACCTATCCCAAGAAAACGCAAGGGCCTGGACCAGAAAATTGTGTTGGACACCAACTAAAGGGGGGAGGATGTTTAAGCATTAAACAGTAAAAAACAATCAGTAAATTTAGAAGTCAATAACTTTTATTGCAGGAAAAAAATGCAACACAAATTTAATTACATAAATTTCATGCACTTTTGCTGCATCAGCAACACCTGCAGACAAATAACAATTTCGTGAGATCGAATTTCACGCATGAAATTTGTTGTCAATTAAATTTATTCAATTGAATTTGTTGATTCTGCATATTTGTCATATAAAAATTTGTATATAAATATCGAGCTTTGTAAATATATTTTGATTAAATGAAAGCGTTGTTGTGTTGTTCTGGGATTAGTTAGGAAGCCTTCTTAAACCAATCAAATCTGAACTGTGTAGGAATCCTTCACGGCTCATACAAATACGTTGACCAACTGCAATGAGCTTAGAACTGTACAAGTACGTCGGTAGTACTTAGTATTCTCTTCTTTATGGGCAAATTAGAATGATCTATGAAGAACCATAGGTTTGTATTTTCAAATATACCCTACAGAGATTCCATAGATTTCTGCAAAAATATCCTAATTTATTTCAGCTGTATCTCAGTTTATGTTGCTAAATAACTCTGCACGTAGCCTGGTAGTATTGGGACTTTGGCAGTACTGAACTACTTATGTAATCAAATTGTTAATCACGATTAAATCAATCATGATTACCCACTCATCAATCTTAATAAGGCTTACATCGAGTAATCTTGGGAAAATGTAACCGTCATCATAATTATTATTGATTACAAAAGAAACTGCACAAGAGATTTTAAAATAAGAAAACGAGCAATATGTGTTCGCAACAACTTTTATTTTAGAAAAATTTTGTGAATAACACCGTGGAGTTGGACCCTTGTTTATTTATTGGAAAGCTATAGCGATATAATCATAAATTATTATAGTCTACATACAGCCGCACCGTAAATGAAATTCGTCCTTTGTTCATTGCTAATAATACTGTTTACCAATCCAAAAACATCAGATATTCAATTGCCATACCAGTAGAGATGTGTGCTTAAAAACTTGGTTTATGTGCCAATACTGATTTTAAAAAATATTATAGAAACAGAAAGAAATGCAACAATGTTTGTTTTCTTTCAACTGCAATTTTAAGATTTTTGCAAATTTTCATTTGTAATCTAAAAGTCTAATCACGTAATCATGATTACGGCTGCATGTTATCAATCATTAGTCGCCAAAAATGATTACTTTTCTGATTATTACTATCAATTTGTAATTATAATTACAGATTACAGATTCTAATCGAAATCATTAATCATCAACCGAATTAAATTTTTCCCAATACGACTAAGGAGTTGAAATGTTGTGCGTGGCTTAGTTCTACATATTGTACATGGACCAATTTATATTGATGAGTGAGTAATGGCCCTCTGGTTCGAAAATGTGTTCGTTAAAGTTAATTTTAGCATTTATTTTTATATCTATCTCGAACGATTGGTTGAACGATCAAAATGGGTATGACCATATTTATACCTTTTTACATATAGTATATATGTACATGTATTCTTTGACATTGTCATACATTAAGAGCGTTTCGGAATAACCTCTCGTCCAGTAGATATCTGTATGTGAAAAACCTAAATTTTTGCATGATAATCCAACAATTGGTAAGAACCATTACCCATCTTTGGGTTCTCAGTTTCAAAAAATTACTTACATTTGTTTGCAATATTGCATTATTATTATTTAGTTGATGTCGTAATTATACAGAAAAACTGAATTTTCAAAACAAAATGGTTACCTCACCGTTAAGATTCAAAGCTCTTTTCAGTACTACAAGCAGTTTAACGTCGCTTGGATAGATTGCAGCTAAATTTTCGCACAATTGTACATTACTATAAATTGGTCGTAAGGACTAGAAAAATCAAGTATTATTGGAAAACTCAGGTCACTAATTCATTTGTTTTATAGTATAATGAAAAAATGTTGTTTTCAATTTTTGTAGCCTTCTGTAATAAATGAAAATGTAAATGAATAGCAAACGAAAATGGTCAAAAGGGACTATCAGAACAGAAGAAGCTCTCCTCCTACCACTTTGTTATGCGCATAGCTCCAAGCTAAGAACTCTCTTGAACCTGAAATCTCTGTATGCCGACGAGCCTATCATCTTCAATTACTCAGTCAGGTAGCAATAAAGCTTTGTATCTTTTGGTATGAATTCAAAGCTCGTGTGGATATGTCAAAACACCCTTAACGAAATAAGTAGACTAGTGTAACTAACTTAGTCTGATCTGAATATGGAGACATCTAGACTGTTTGCTATACCTCTCTTCGGTTTAGACCTGAATTGAATGAGACTAATTCTCAAACGTGCATCTGAGCGCCATAGTATTTGTGGTGCATCGCGGACCAGAAACCTGTTAAAATTACATGAGAGCTAGTACTTCGTACTAACCATGTTGAATTATACGGTTATACAAATAAAAGCGACTTAGGGAACTTTAATCTTAAATGAAAAATCTTACAAAGGAAACAGAGAACAAAATAAAGTAAATACTTAATAAGACTTAAAATGTATGTCTCCGCAGTACGAATTGATAATTCGACATGAACGATTAGCATTTCTATAACAAAGGAATTCAATACCAGGATGAGCAATGGAGAAATATCATTATTCAAAGAGGATATGTAAAAGAAAGATTTGAATAAAAGATTGTCTCTTACTTATTTGGAAATAGTGACCAGAACTTTTGCACTCACCCAAAACTCATACGGTGTTGATACGGATTAAAACGAAATTCGGCAGAATTTAGCAAATAGTTATTGCTGCCCACGAAAAACACATTTGCATGCACTTAGATTTTAAACAGTTAAAGCGTAGTATACTGGTGGGAGTTATACACCTACATATCAGATGTTTACCACACATTAACATGAAATTCCAAATTACCAACTATAAGGGTAAAATGTAAATTTTAGGTATAACAAGAAAGTTATTTCCAGTGTTCAAGCACATTTACGGTTGGGTCTTTAAAGAGCTGCCAGTTATTTAATTGCTGCTGGAATTGCCCGGGATGCATAAAGTATATGCATACATAACCAAAGAATTCTCGGTACTTAATTTTTTACAAACATGCAAACTACTTACTTACATTTATTGATTTCTTCAAAGCAGAGGCCTTTACCATCATTGGAGGTTTAAATTTATAATAAAACGTTACCGTGCAACTGAATTGTATAAACAATGCTCTTGCACATCCAAGTGTAATTATATAACTTTTTTTTCTCTAAGAAAAATCGAATCTGATTGTCCTACATACAATTTTGTTTAAGTTATATGTATTGTCGGAGTTTTGATTCTGTTTGTTCGCAGAACATAAAAATAAAAGTATCTCTGGAGTAGGGAAAAGCAGAACGAGAGAGGGGAAATAATCTGTGGAACCTACACGGTTACATTTTATCAGTTAAGTTCGATGAGAGCAGAGATAGATAGAAACAGCGGATGCTATAATAAATCATCTTAACTACGGTTGAAAGCTTAGAAATGTCAAGGAGCAAACGCGTCCGGTTAGGAATATGGAAAAGCCTCCAGGAAAATCTGCCAATAAGCTAAAGGAAAGCACTGAAACAAGTCTTTGCAGTGAACACAAGCACACAAGGGCTCATGAGAGTGATCCGAATAGTGGGATCAATATTTGCAGATTTCCGCTATTCGCTAGAGCAACTCGAGAGGCGACTGGAGGAATCGGCAGTTAAAAGTATTATCTGTACCGAGATTCAGCTAATTTGCGAGTGATTCACTTCAGTCACTTCTTTCACTCACTTCATTCACACACTTTTGAAAATAAAATGATTCCTTTAAAAAAGTGAAGTGAGTATTTTCGAATATTAACTTCGAATATCAATTTCACAGCTGTTTGTCAATCTTATGTTCTAAAATTAACGCGCCGCTGCGAATTATTATCACGCTAATCACTTTATGCGGAAAATAAGGAGGAATATAAGAGATGAAACCAATCCCTTTGATATTCCTGAGTCAAAATTGTGCTTTAATGATATAGATTTTACCTTCTAGTTTTCGGGAACTGTACAGCCTTCCACAACACATCGCAATGGATTCTATTGAGGAATTAACATTATTTCTTATTGAAACCACGAGAAGTGATGCTATTCCTTCCAGTACAAAAGTAACCTATCTCTTTTTATTGTTATAAAAGCTGTTGATAAAATCTTTTTTAGATTTTGTCAGCAATGAGTTCTTTGCATCTGGATCCTACCAAAGACGTGTTTGGCGCGGCGGGAAACATAAGACAATTGGTCGCAAGAAATTTATTAAGTGAAAGATATTTTCCTTACTTTTTATTAATAAAGCTTAAAAAACATCACAGTTCTTTTGTTTATAATCACTGAAAAATATACACTATGTTACCTTTTTTGGTCCGGTGGGGTACACTACACTTCCAATTTGCATATTTTCAAGCAATTTATTCATAATCTTTAGTGAAGTGTAGTGCACTGCACTGGATCAAAAGAACATAATAATTATGTGCAAAGTAAAAAATTAAAAAAAAATCCGTTATGTCCACTGTGGAGCTGTTTTCGCTGTACCACAAGGACTTAATTTTGTTGCTATTTGTTCCCATATTTTATCCTTGCATTAGGTTCCTTGTGCACTGGCAAATCAATTTATTAGTAGTAATTAATATTTATAGCTGTGTTCTCTTGGATCCAAATGTAAAATTAGAACTTGATAAATTTCGAGACAAAGTTTGATAAGTTTAATGTATTCTTATAAAATTATGGCAGTTTGATTATTTTCTCTATATTTTCAAAAAAATAGTACTTCTCTGCACCCTACAAATAAATTCAACTGCAATCTCTTGTGCTTTGTAGAACATCGCACGGAACCAAAAAAACACAGCTTAATTTACTTACCATTTCTAAAATAAAATCGCTGCTCGATGATTTCACTCCCACTCACCGCAAAATTGACGGTGAGTGAAGTGAGTGAGTGAATTTATTAGCAGAATCAAATTTGTAGAAAGTGACTCACTTCACTCACTTTTTGCCAATTTCAACTTAGCTGAATCTCGGTACTGGTGTGTAATAATTAAATATATACAGGGTATCCCCAGACCATAGGTACACGAAGGCTACGAATAGGTTGTTCTCGGACATGGGTGCAGGGGGGTGGGGATCCTAACTGTTTCCGGGATAACGGGACTTTAAGATATTTGGGTATGTTTTTATAGATCACACTATAATTTCTGAACGTTACAACTCATGATAATGATTTAAACTTTGATTTGAACTTGGTTAGATAGATAGTCGTTGTACCTTTCCAATTTTTTCCGTCCATCTTTTCGTTTTGAAGTTATGGCTCAACAAAATTAAAATTTCGAAATTTTTACTAGTTTTGTTTTGTTTAACTACAATTTTTATCAAAAAATGGGTCATCAATACCAATTTTTGATATTGGATTTGAGAAGCCCAAAAGCTTACACTCTTTGCCGAAAATGTAACTCTTTCTGCGTCTTTTGCACTTTTTCTTAAGCATATCCACCGAAAATGACTCTAAAAATTCAATAAATGCCAGAAAGTAGGCATTATCTCTTTGAAATGACCTTTTTCAGCCATTGGAAACGATTATCTATCTAACAAAGCTCAAATCATTATCATACAGTGTAACGTTCAGAAGTTATAGGGTGATCTATAAAACATACCCAAAGATCTTAAAGTCCCGTTATCGCCCATATATTTTTGTTGATATGTGCCACTCTTTCGTTTTCTTTTGAGCATACTTTATTGTAGATTTTTGCAACATTCGTAGATTGAAATCTAATCGCTTTTCGGTATACTGCCACTGTTTAGGTCTATGTAGATCTAAGCGTGAAAGGGAGGTACCAGGTCAATGACTGAGAAGACTGAATTTCAATATGTAAATAATCAAACTTTATTTATCACAATATTATAACTAGCATATTTTAAAAATTCAATGCTAGTTTTAAACTTTACTAAATACTAATATAAATAATAATTACCGTAAATAATGACCCAAAATAATAATAATAATCAGAAACAATGTTAACAAAAATAATAATTCAAATCAAAAAGGTAGCAACAATGAAGAAGATGTCGTTTTAATCTGTAAAGACAAAAATTCTATTCTACTTATGGAAAGATAAAAAATAAATTAATAAGCCTCCCTGCTGACATATGAATTATTATCCGGAATATAAAAGCACTTTCCGCTGTGGAGAAAATAGCTGAAACAGAAATTTTATTAACATACAGACTTTTTTAACGTCACTGCCACTGATCCATCTTTTAGTAATAAATTATTGAAACACAATAATTTATTTATATTGTGGGTTCGATAAGACCAAAGAGATTTCCTTGACTAAGTTAGATTCAAAAAGCTTCTGATTCGTCTCGGAAGACTGCTAGAAATGCAATGAATTTCAGCTAGAAACCGTTCTTTATTTATACTCTGGAAATATACAGAGTAAATGCGGATCAAGAAGAAAGTTGCGTGGTGTAGCATGTTTTGTGCTTTAGCTGTGCATATTACTGTTGAGAACGAGTCAAAATTCTGAACGTCCGTCTGTATTGACATATGTCAGATGTCAGAGGTGGTGTGCTATCAAGTTTCGGTAAGTTTTTTTCTTAATTTGTTTTGTTTTTCGTATTTGTATTCAAATATTAATTTGTTTATTTCTAATTTATTTTGCAGATAAACAACAATTAGGGAATTCCAGTGCAACTCAGGAGATGGCTTCAGGGATTCTAAGTAAGTTTATTTTCATGTTGAAATTTTTGTAATTGGATTTGTTTATATTTATTAATCAAATGTTTTGTTTCATTTTTGGGTTTTGTTGGTAGAGCAAAATGCTCTAAGTGACTGTTGGATTCTTTGTGGGATGCTATGGATTGATTCATAATTTTATTAATTTTGATACTGACTACTATTATGCAATTTCAAGCAAAATTATCAAAATTAATGAAATTATGAATCATATAAACGGGAATATTTCAAAAACGGTTGCAATTAGGTAGGTATATGTGCATAGTCAAATTAAAGACAGTATTACGGTTTTTCTAAATCTTGTTAAAAACTGTATAGTTACCACGTATTTTGCCGGGAAAATTGGTAACTTTTTAAAAGATTTTGATTTTTTTCTAATTTTGTGACTTTGACGTACTACAACTTCTGACCAAAGGTGAAGGCTGATTGGGCGTTCATTGGAGAGCTGAGGTGGTTTGCTATCATGTGAGATACAGCCCACCTTGATAGGGTAGACATAAACAGGATTACATTGTGAAAAGTGGAGAAGTACTAAAAATCGTAAACCCCCTACCGCAGCAACGACGCATCTTACCCGCCACCAACCCACCCAACCTCACCTTATACTTTTTGCTTGTCAACACATCAGCTACCAAATTCTGGAAACACCCTATATATATTATACAGGGTGTCCCGTAGAGGGTGTGATATCCGAAGGCTAAAGAAACGTCAGACCTAGACGAGCAAAAAATTGTATGAAGGGGGGGGGGGGGATCCTAACGGTTTTCTAGATAACGGGACATAAAGATGTTTAGGTATGTTTCTATAGATCACCCTGTAAATTCTGAACGTTACATCCTATGATGATGATTTAAACTTTGCTAGATAGATAATCGTTGGATCTTTCCAACGGTTTATATTTCTTGCACCGATAAAGGGGCGAAAGGCATCCAACATTGCGGCGGTGTTCGAGTGAGTCGATGTGACAAGTTTTTATTACATCGCCAATGAGCTAGACGTCTCTTTCGGACAATATCCAATGAAGCTAAGGCCGTTCGACTAACCCCCCTGCCTATGGGGGAATTGTATTCCATTCTATGTCTAATGTAGGACTTGTAGGCTAGTACGAGATTTGATGGGCTGAAATACTTCTTTCACCTTTTTAGAAAGCCAACATTTTTCGATGCTTCTTTGGTGACAGAAAAGATGTCTATCCAGCGTAATTTACTGGAAATATTAATGCCAAAAATGCTTAGTGACTGTGAATCGGAAATTAATGATCCATCAAATGATATGGGAGTGGGTAAGTGGAGATCTTGTTTTAAGGAGATGAAACAGCTTTGGATGTTAGATGCATTGACTTCGACGAGTATGATTCAGAAGAAGAAAATAAGGTTCGCTTTAAAAGTATACCATGCAGCGGCTGATGCGGCGCCCCCTGAAAACCACTGAAAGGAAATTTGCAATAGATCTTCTGAGTTTTTTCTAACAAAATTATTCACTGCGCAGTAAATCTGGTTTACTGCACTTTTTGTAAAAAAATTCTGGAAGCGTTGAATTTGATACGCTTCAGAACGAAGCCTAGCAGGCTCAGCCTTCTTTGCACTTTAAGTCGTGGCTGTTAAATCCTATAGAGAAAAGGGGAAGTGCTGATATCTACAAAATTCATGTACATGAGCGTAGCTCTTCTCGGCGTGTTTCAAGCAAGTCAGAGGTTATTCGGGTAAAAGCGATAGAAGGTTTGTTTTAATTGATCACAGTTGACAAAATGTCGTTGATGAGTCTTCGACATAAAGACGGCTTATTAGGAAACATTTACAACTCATAATTGGAGAAATTTAGCGAAACTGCACAACGGGAAACAAGTCATTGGTCATTGTAAATTATTAGAATGAGTTATTAAATTTAATTCAAGAAACATATTTTGAAAACAAAAATAGTGTTTTATTATTTCGTAAAATACAAAAGTTATACAAGAATACTTAACTCAAACGTTAAATAAAGCACAATATATGTGCTGATTGGGATATTCTCAATCAGCATATCTTAGAGAAATCGAATGGTCGGTCTGGCTTGCTTTGTGGGATGTTGATGAATGCACATTAAAGTTTAGTGTCATCCTAACTGTTGGCATGTATGGCCCAAAAATGTATGGATTTTAAAAAGTGTTAAAATATCTAAATGGTCATTCAGAATTTGTTAGCTAATGTAATTTGAAACTTCTATCCAAAATTTTAGTGAAATTCGAAATTTGTGTTTTTTTTTTGCTGTTTTGGACTGTCAAAAAAACGGTTGCAACTTTTTCTGTTATAACTTTTTAATTTGACAACTCTTTTTTAGGTTTCCGTAGCCAAAGGTTAACAACGGGAACCCTATTACTAAGACTGTCCGTCCGTCACCAGGTTGTATCTCATGAACCGTAAGGTAGACAGTTGAAAATTTCACAGACTGTGTTTTTTATTGCCGATATAACAACAAGTAATAAAAATAAAATGAAAATAAAACTTAAAGGGGGCCCCGATACAAGAAACGTGTTCTTTCCGCCGTTTTTCATTCTTATTATTATCTGTCTGTCACCGGGTGGTATTTCTTTAACCGTAGCATGTAGACAGTTGAAATTTTAACACAGTGTGTACTCCTATGGCCACTATAAAATAAAAATTAAAGGGGCCCCCATACAAGAAATAAAATTTTCCAGCGTTTTTTTCATCGTTTTATTCTCATTCATTATTATTATCATAAGTAGGCATTTTTTTCAAACGACAGCATTATTATTATTTTCTCAAATAACAGCATTATTTTTCACATGATGCCTACACTGATTTGAAAAAATAAATAAAAACTACATACTGTTAAATTTTCTACGATGGTATGGAACCCTTCTTGCACGAGTCCGACTCGCACTTGGCCGATTATTTTAATTTAAGGAAAATTAGTTGTTGTAGAGTAACGAAAGACTACTCTTCATATATAATATAATTCTTTAATTCTCCTATCATCAATTTATGAAAATATCTGCCTAATTTTTTTCTGTTTATATAGAAAGGTTCTGGAATACGATGTCTGCGGAATGGTGGGGATGACTGGAAACCATTTTCTTCCTGAGTAGCTTAGGGAAATCCAGTGGCGTGCTACATTCTCCCACTTTAGCGCCGTGATCGTCTTGACGAGGTGCTAGTGACAAGGCGCGCTTTTGGTACTTTGGCTGGCGTCAGTTCCCGTGTTGTCTTCTTCTTTTTAGGTCGCTCTCGTCGCCTAATAGGTACTATTGGTTGAGGTACTTCAGTGCTGCTTCCATTATAGGACGCGAGAGCTAACGTATGATATCGGCCGATTGGGATATCGGGTGACTACATAATTCCTATGACGTAAGTGACGGCTCCCACCTTCTTCAGAATCACGATCGGGCCATCCTTCTTAGGTGCAAATTTGGAGCTAAACTTGTTTGCGGCTTTACTGAGGGTATGAGTACATGCCCATACCATGTTTCCGGGCTGATAAGCAGGAGCGGGACGTCTGCGTTTGTCAGCTTGTCATTGATTTCGCTCTTGATCCTTGTTAGTGATATCCTTGACATCACGCAGAACATCACTAAGCCGTAAGAGATATGGTGTCATCTGGTCCACAAAGTTCTCACTTTGAACTATTGCTCGAAGTTCATGATAGACGTCATCGGGTGTGCGTAATTCTCTACCGAATGTTAGATAGGCAGCTGTACCCCCAGTGCTTTCACATCGAGCAATTTTAATGGCAAATCGTATAGCCGGGAGTTTATCTGACCAGGTAGTATGATTGTTTCCAATTAAGATGGCTAACTGCGTTTTCAAATCTCTATTTTTGCGTTCTACGGGGTTTGCCTGTGGGTGATAAACGGGGGTAAATGCCTGCTCAATATCCAAACAATACGTAATATGTTGCATTATGCTAGAGATTAACTGTACACCATTATCGCTGATCATTCTTCGAGGGACTCCATATTGTAGGAAGAATTCATTCAGGAGTGTATGAGCGCAAGCTTCAGCAGCTGCTTCCTGAAGTGGATAAAGCACACCCCATCTACTAGCAGTATCTTCTGCTATCAGAATCCAACGACTTCCATCTGGAGAAATGGGCAAAGGCCCAAAAAGATCTACGGCAATTATTTCATATCGTTGGCGTTGTTTGCATCAATCCTGCCGGTTTCAAGTTTTCATATTTGTATCGTTGAAAACTGATACAATACGCAACATGTTTGGTGATATCTTGCTTCATTCCCTTCCAATAATACCGTGCGGAAATCCGTCGAAATGTACGCTCTACTCCATAATGGCTGCAGTCGGCGCGTCATGAAGAGCTTTTGAAATTTCTATGCTTTCTCCCTGAGGAACGACGAGTTGACCTTCTTCGGTATCTTCATCAGGACTCCATTTGTCATTAGATAGCCTTGATTGCTCCATCGGATAGATTATTCGTTGGGGTTAGCGTATTCTAAGCTGTCGATGATTTCTTTAAGCGTTTTATCCTGAAGTTGCTTTTGTTGGACCTCCGTGGCATTTCTGTGCGTTAGGTCTATTGGGGTACTACAGATGTGGCAGGTTACCGTAGAATGTTCGCTGCATGGCGGTCGGGACAAAACTATCGGCGACTACATTTGTTCTTCCTGGTGATTATTGTATCGTGAGATCATATTATTGGAGGGATAACGCCCATCTTGCCAATCTGCCAGTTGGAGCTTTAAGCGACATCAACCACTTTAAAGGCTGATGATCTGTAATTATAGTTGTATGCACTCCTTCAATGTAACCACGGAATTTGCTAACGGCCCGTACTATTGCTAGGGCCTCCCTCTCAGTAGTGGAATAGTGTTTTTCTGCTGATGTTAAGAGCTGACTGGCATATTCTATTGGGTGCTCTTCTGAGCTCTCCCCCTGGATTAAAACTCCTGCAATAGCATAACTACTTTCATCCATTTTTATTATGAATGGCGAGTTATCATCAGCTTGCTTAAGTATTGGAGCTGATGTCAGAAGCTTTTTTAAGATATCGTACGCTGATTGCTGTTCATATTCTCATTTCCACTGAGCATCTTTTTTCAGTCGGATGAGTGGTTGTGCTGTGTCAGCGAATCCTGGTATAAATCGTCTATACCAGGAGCATGTCTGAAGAAATGAAATCAATTGCTTCAGATTTTTAGGAGCTGGCAAGGTCAATATCGCCTCTACTTTTTCAGGATCAGGCCCAATACCTTCCTTTGTAATAACATGACCCAAGTATTTCACTTCTGGTGAGCAAAAATTACACTTTTCCCGATTAGTGTTGAGTTTAAAAAATCGCCATCTTTCAAAGACTGTTTCTAAGTCATGTAAATGTTCGTTAAAGGATTTTGAGCATATGATCAAGTCGTCGAGGTATGCTAGTATGCAGACTGTGCTTAAGCCACCCCTAAAACTATCAATTAATCGTTGAAATGTAGCAGGCGCATTTCGTAGTCCGAAGGGCATACGATTAAAGCGGAACCTCCCAAAAGGTGTTATAAGTGACGTCTTGTCTTTATCTGATTTGTGTACTGGTATTTGCCAGTATCCTGAGCGTAAATCCATCATGGACATGAATAGTGTGGATTTCGCCATATGTAAAAGATCGTCCATACGCGGTAATGGATACCTGTAAGGGACAGTAATTGTATTAAGTTGACGATAGTCAATACAAACTCTGATACCTCCATTATTTTTTGGAACGAGTACTACTGGAGCTGCCCATGCCGATTCAATAATTTTCTCGCTTAGCATTTTGTCCAAATCTTGGCGCAATTGCTGTCGTTTATACGGGGTAAGGCGGTAAGCTAGTACTGCTAGTTGTTTGCACTCAGCTGTATTTATGCTGTGCTCTATGAATGGTGTTATCTCATTACTTGATTTAAAAATATCCTTATTTGAGTTTAAAAGTGTATTGAAAAGTTTCTTATCCTTGTCATTGAGGCAGCTAGCTTCGTTGGTGCGAAGTTCGATGTCAATTGATTCTATGCGCAGCTTTGCAGGATTTGCTCGATGTGGCGAATGTGGATATAGATACGCAGATCTGGGATCAGATTGCGGTGGTGTATAGTTGAGTGGCAAAGTATCACGAAATATTTCAGAGGTCTGTACTGGGGAGTAATTATGTATCAGGGCGGCGTTTCTAGTCGGCGTAACTTCCATGGAATAGTTCCCGTGGCTTCGGAGTCGGACTCATCAGAAGATGATATAGTGCCGTACTAGTCAATAGAAGGTGATGAGGTTATTGATACAAAATCTTTCGTTACTTCTGCTGGGTCTAATGTAATAAATTCAAACAATGTGTTTGGTTCCTCCGCGAAACTCCAGCATCTCTGTGCTAAATTTAAAATTATGCCTACTTCTTCCAATAAATCTATTCCGAGTAACTTTTTTGCTGCTAACGTATTACGTTGCTTACACGATCCATCGGCTAATGTAACATCAGCAATTAATGTCCGAAAGGGTACTCTTTCAACTTTTAGTTGCTCGTAAAGTGTTTTCTACCTGCTATACTCGTTCGTGCTGCAGTATCTACATGCGCGTAACCTGATAACCCACAAATCTTTATTGCGATGATTGGTGGTTGCTTTCCGAGTCTAACTACAGTGCCAATGGCGTAGAAACTCACATTGGTGGGAGATTTCTTTTCCCTTTCTCTGAACTTTGGACAATTGCTCCTATAAAAGCCTGAGGTCCCACAACCGTAGCATGATACTTTTGGAGCAGTTTCCGTACTGTTCCTCGTAGAAGAAACTGGTTCCACCTCCAGGTCCTTTGACGTTGATTGCCGAAGGCGCTTCCGACATGTTTCGACTGAATGACCGCGATAACCACAAAATGTGACCTATCCTTGAATTTAACGTTAGATTCCGTTTCAATTCTGACAGTGCGATGGTTTTCATTCTTGACAGTGCAATCAGTTTCATTCCTGAGCTCTTCGATTGACCTAGCTTGTCCTAACAGGTCTTGGAAATTCGTAATGGTTGAGCGCTGTACCTTTTCTCTTATATTTAAATTAAGAAGACCATATATAAGGTCAATTTGAGTGGTCTCATCATGTCTTATACTTGGGAGTTGTGCTAAAAGAGACCGTTTTTTACACACAAATGTGTCCGCAGGCATTAAGATTTCCTGCTTATCGCTAAAAAAATCTATGTAGATTTGATGCGGTTGTCTTTGCGGAGAAATAGTTGATTTCAGCAATTTTATGGCATCCTCCCAAGTTGTTGTCTCATCCCTTACACCCTGCCACCATGTCGCCGCTGTATTTGTAAGTAGCAGAGGCAAACCCTCAATTGCATCCAGGTCGGAAATGTTTTCTATCTTCTTATAGATGTTTATTTTTGCGGTAAACTCCTCCACGATGCTATAATCGCGATTTCCACTAAATCTAGTGGTGCAGTTTGTGAAGCTACCTGGTTTCCCGGCAACAGTCATGGTGCCACCTACCTGTTGCACAGACGTAATAAGCTGCTCAAATTGCTCTGTTGTCATCGGAATAGCCATTATAGGATTCAGGCGTGGACTTCTTCGAAGAAACAACGTAATGGTGACGTGTTGTACCAAGTTCACTCTGGAAATATCATAACAATGAGTTACGAAAACTTTGTCAAAGGCTCCAAGTAATGGTCCGTCGTTCTCAAAGTGCTACACCGGAAAAAGCGAAGACAATCAAACCTTAACAATGAAGCGAATGATTGTTGTGAACGCACGTGTTTTGTTTGTTATGTATGTAGTTGTATGCAAAGAAAGACTTTCGGTCCGCATACAGCGTTCGAATATCGAATCTATTGCTACCAATACAGTAAAGCAAACACTAAATTGAAAATGCGAAGCAAATCAAAGCCTAATAAAGCGAATGATTGCTGCGAACGCACGTGCAACGTTTCTTATGTATGAAGGTGTATGCAAAGAAAGACTTTCGGTCGGCGCACGGCGCTCGAATATCGAATCTATTGCTACCAATACAGTAAAGCAAGCACTAAATTGAAAATACGAAGCCAATCAAAGCCTAATAAAGCGAATGATTGCTACGAACGCACGTGCAATGTTTGTTATGTATGCAGGTGTATGCAAAGAAAGACTTTCGGTCCGCGTACGGCGCTCAAATATCGAATCTATTGCTACCAATACAGTAAAGCAAACACTAAATTGAAAATGCGAAGCTAATCAAAGCCTGATAAAGTGCATGATTGCTGCGAACGTACGTGCAATGTTTGTTATGTATGCAGGTGTATGCAAAGAAAGACTTTCGGTCCGCGTACGGCGCTCGAATATCGAATCTATTGCTACCAATACAGACAGTAAAGCAAACACTAAATTGAAAATGTGAAGCTAATCAAAGCCTAATAAAGTGAATGATTGCTGCGCACGCACGTGCAATGTTTGTTATGTATGCAGGTGTATGCAAAGAAAGACTTTCGGTCCGCGTACGGCGCTCGAATATCAAATCTATTGCTACCAATACAGTAAAGCAAACACTAAATTGAAAATGCGAAGCCAATCAACGCCTAATAAAGCGAATGATTGCTACGAACGCACGTGAAATGTTTCTTATGTATGCAGGTGTATGCAAAGAAAGACTTTCGGTCCGCGTACGGCGCTCGAATATCGAATCTATTACTACCAATGCTAAAGCACAGCAAACTCTAAGAAGATTTTGAGAAGACGGACCAAAGCCTCCGCGCAGAGCGAATGGACTATCGTAATCTGTATAGCTCAATGGTAGATGAGCGGACTGATTTGGATAGGTATTAGCATTGTGTTTAGAGTATATAGTGAACGCAAGAATGGAAATCGGCTGTTGGGTACACTGCTCGCTAGAGGCGCCACGTCGCTGTACTATCCGAGACTCAAGCCTATTCACTGTAGTGTCCCCCAACCAGCTGGCTAGCATGCTCCGCTCACACTTCGGCACATATTTCGTGGCGTTCTCGTACCGTCGTTTGTCAGCGGTGTTTGCGTGGCTTCGTTTTCTACTTTGCATGGAATAGTGACGAGACGGGCAAACAATAATATAGCAGATTATGTGATGAATTTTGTCGGCCGTTGAATTGCTCTAATTTTGTTTGCAACGCTGATTCGTTAGAAGAGAAGCCATGACTTCCTTCTTGGAATAATTTATATATATGTATGAATATACCAATTTTTTCCTCTGTTCTCGCTCGTACTCACATTCTGCTTTCCCATTTTTATTGTTTTTTTTTTTAATATATGTACGTACATGCTAAGAAAGTCAAGTGACTCATGAAAATTTTATACACAAAAATTATTTTCTTAAATTCCAGAAAATTTTCTAATATCAAAGGTTGCAAAAGCGACTTCCGCCGGCATACATAAAACTTTGTCTCAATGCCATTTTTCTAAATGATTATCCATATAAGCTGATAAAATATCAATTGAACGAAGGCAGTTCTGTCAATTTTAAAAACGCGATGGAAGGGAGGCTTGTATACAAGCTGTATATTTTCTTATCAAGCTTCCTTCAATAGGAAAGAAACCCTTAATTTGGTCTTCATTCATATGCAACCTCAAAAATTTCATCTGGTCTCAAATAACACTTGGAAATTAAAATCCACAAAAACAAACGTCATGCAAAAGGATGTTAAAGATTCCCTTCTAAGAAAACATACATTTACTCCTCTGTTTTTCTTAGTACATAATTATGAAAAAGTCAGTGATCCCAAAAATCCGCCACATTAATGCATAGCTAAATTAATCATTGCAGCCTGCTCGTTTCGCCCACCAATCTTATTCTATTCAAAGTAAGTGATAGGTGAAGCCACCACACAAACTCGAAACAGCGCCGATGGTACGGGAAGGCAACAACGAACGAGAAGAATATCCAATAAACACTGACGCGATGCGCAAATCTAGCTGCACTGCAGCACGAATAAGAACCAAAGAGTAAATTTATATCCTCACATATATTGTGAACTGAGAATTTCTTCGATTCGGTACATCTAGAGCCATCTATTGAGTTGTGAACTCATTGCCTCTGCGTTCACTCTAAACATAATGGTATTACGTATATTACTTGCGCTTACCACTGGTGGGGGCGCGAGATAATAACTTGAATAGGATAGGCTACGGATGGGACGTAGACAGAACTTGTTAGTGACTCTAGGAAAACTTTATTATCACTGAAAATGTTCTTACAATATATCGATTTATATATATTTTGAGAACTACTTACTAAGCAATAATTATATTTATTAATGGGCAGCCAGTAATGAACTGTGAATTATGCCTACATCGATAATTTGCCTTTTCAATAATCAATTGCTCAATACAATTGATTAATTTAAATAACTACATACTAAGCGGAAACTGTTAATGATTTTGCAATTGGAATTATTGCTTTTAGGCCAATATATGCTGGTTTGAGACATGTTTCCTAAACATTCTGCGCCTCTACCGTTGAATCCTTATGTATTGTAGGTGTATGGCGGGGTGTTGTTGGAGTGGACGCGTTCACCCTTAATACGAAGTCTGGATTACGAGGTGCTGGCCGCGGTTTTTTACACTTGTATTTCGTCTTGATTATGGTAATTGCTGAGATTGCTGCTAGTGTGATGATGACAGCGGAGAGTGCGGAAAGTGTATGATGACCGATTGTTTGTAATAATGTCGAGGTTAGTTCCTTATGATACTGTTCCTGTTCTTTAATAACTCCAAGTAATTGGTCTGATGATTTAAGAACGGGCTCCATTTGTAGTAACTCAGGCTCCTGAAGTGCAGTACTCTTACTTTTCGTGATGTTTAGATCCATTGGCTTACTGAACGACGAGCGTGCAGATGTATTATGGAAAACTTCAGCTATTAGAGCGTTCTTCTTTGTTTTGATGACGCATTCCCTTGTAATTTGAATGATACCAATTCCCTTTAATTCAACATCTTCTCGAATTCCGTTGAATTTAGGGGATGTATTGACAAATAACCATGTATTACCCATGTATAGATGCTTCCATATAATACTTGGTATTTTTAACGCCTTCACTGGACAAGGTTGTTTTTCTTGGCGATTATAGATTTCATCCACTATACAGTGGGTATTTGTCTCTATACTGGTTGATGGTTGGTATACATAATAGCAGATGTTTATCCTCGCTAATACAGCCCTTCAGCTCATTTTCGGAAAGTTCAAAATATGTCTGTATATTATAATTGATAGCGAGTATTGTGTTTGGTATATCAGCTATAAAATATGTATTGTTCTCTAATCTCTTTGGAATAGGTGTGATCTTAATTATACTGTATTGGTCTGCTTCGATTATGTTGAAGTATCCAAGTAGAGTAATGCTTGATGTGTTCCTGGATGTGTTTATTCTGTCTTCTGGAACGTTTGTGATATAAAGGCTGCCTGGGAGATTGCTGGATGCATCCTTAATAATGGTTCTTAATTTATTTGGTGGTATAAATTCAAGCAGACTGCCCTTTCCTAATAGGAATGCGAGGATTCTGACATATTGTCTTTCTATTTCATTCAATAAATTTGTTGCTAGTTGGTATGCGGTTAAAATGTGTAGAGTTGGTGTTGATCTTTGAGAACCAACCTTGATCTGCATTAATTTCTTTCAATGCGCTATTTAACTTAGTTCTGAATGAATTTATTTTCTCTGTAATGCGTGTTTCCGTATCATTCAGGTGGGAGATTGTTGTCAACATAGTGGATGATTGATGCAATGATGCTTGCTGCAATGTCTGCTGATTTTGATGTAGGGTGGAGATATCAGTGTAAACTTGGTCATTTACTCCGAAGACGTATTGTAACGCTTCGCCAAGGAGAGCTTTATTTTTCAATGATGATTTTGGTCATTTAAGACATTTATTTCTTGCAGGAGGTATTGCCCCTGAATTTTCAAATGATGGAGCAATTCTTCGCAATGTATTTCCTCAGATACCTTCAACAACGCATCGCAAACCGTTTGCATTTGCCTGATCGTATTTTTGACTCGATAACTGTTTGCTGTTGTATTGACTGGTAACGTCAGTTCAACTTGTAGCGTTCCACGACGAAGTCTTGCTTCTCCGATGTCTTCGATGTATAATCCTGGTTGTGGATGAGTTATGGTATATGTGCAGTTCCCTAAAGATATTACACAGAGAAGACTTAGGCAAGTCATAGTTGAATTCCACAATGATGGCGGTTTTCCCTGTTCTTTAGTCGTAGCTTGATCATGCTCGGCTCTAAATGATGACTTCAGTGCTTCATATTTTTCCCTGGCTAACTGTTGCTTTTCTAACGGTACCAGATTGCTGTATCCGCTGCCTAGGCGGATTCGAACTTTCTTATGGCTTTGTAGACTTCTTTGGAGAATTGCTTGTGCAATCTCCTGTATATATCTCTTCTTTCCAAGTTGTTTTGCTTGTTCAATATCTTGTATATATTTTTTCTTTTCAATTTGTTCGACAGGAGCTAGATCGGACAGCTTCCTTTTACTTGCTTCCGTATTCTTCGGTGATTTAGCATTTTTTGCGGCAAGGTTATTGTCAATTTGAATGGAGTGCGTGATTATGTCGTTAAGTTGGGTATGTTCTTTTAATTTTGATAGTTCCTCATTCATACTATCTTCCATCGGTAATCGGCACAGTTTTGCTATTGGTCGTTTCAATATTGTATTGTTTCCACAACGCAATGTTACTACCCGTGTTTTATTGTCTTTTCCAGGATGTACTGCTGTTATTCTTGCCAATCTCCATTTTCAACTAGGTAAATTTTCGTTTTTCACCAGTACTACTTCACCAATATTATAGCTGACTTCTTCCTTTCTCCATTTTGGTCTCTGCTGAAGTCGGGATAAATATTCACTTGACCAAATTTTCCAAAAGTCATCACTAAGCTTGTTTACCATCTTCCATCTTGTGAGGCAACTATGCTTTTTTTCTTCATTTGTTACATGGGGTGGACTTATTGGTGGCCTCCCCATTACGAAGTGACGAGGGGTTAGAGCGTTGCAATCTGATGGATCATTACTTAGGGGGCAGGTGGTCGTGAGTTGAGGCTTGCTTCAATTTGGTTTAAGGTTGTTGTTAATTCTTCGAACGTAAGTGCTACATCTCCCACTATTCGTTTTAAGTGGTACTTTATGGATTTTATTCCAGCCTCCCACAGTCCACCCATATGAGGTGCAGATGGTGGGTTGAAGTGCCATTGTGTCCTGTCGGATGCAATTAAATCTGATACTTCCTGTGTGGACATTTGAATAGCTAGATGTACGCCTTTTTCAAGTATTTTCTGAGCACCAATGAAGTTAGTGCCGCAGTCACTATATATGTGTGTGCAATGACCTCTTCTAGCCGTAAATCTCTTGAAAGCTGCTATGAATGCTTCACTCGTTAGATCACTTACGGCTTCAATATGAACGGCTTTGGTAGATAGGCACACGAATAATGCTATATATCCTTTGTACAGCTTCATTCTTGCAACTTTTGAGGCTTTCAGTTGTATAGGTCCAGCATAGTCCACGCCTGTGTGCGTGAACGGTGGTGATGGTATTACTCGGAGTGACGGTAGATTTCCCATAATCTGTTGACTTGTTTGTGCCTTAGCACGGAAACAGATCTTGCAGTTATGGATGAACTTTTTTATAAGACTGCGAGAATTCGTTATCCAATACCTTCGACGTAAGTAGGCTTGTGTTGACTGATTTCCTCCATGCAATGTCTTGAGGTGGGCATCTTGTATGATAAGTTGTGTGAGGTGGGATTGATGTGGTAGAATTGCTGGATGACGCTCTTCGTAAGGAAGTATTGAATACTCTAAGCGTCCACCAACCCGTAATATTCCTTTTTCGTCAATAAATGGGTTTAGCGGTAGTAATTTGCTTTTTGCTGATACTGCCTTCTTTTGTTGTAACCTTTGAATTTCTTCTGTGAAGCCTATAATTTGAATATAACCAATTATAATATCGTGGGCCCTTTCAAGCTCCTGGCTTGAAGGATTCTTACCCGCCATGATATTGATATTTTTGCATCTGTCGATAAAGCGTTTGCAGTAAGCAATTACTCTGATCCATTTCTTTAATGATGAGAATTTGCAAAGGAGGATGTTTGGCGATACTATACTTGTTACCACCGTGATGTTCTTTTGAGTAAGTCTTCGGAGTTATCGACTATTTGGATTGCTGGATTTGGCCAGCATTCTTTATTTAATTTAAGCCACGAGGGTCCGCTCCACCAGAGCTTGTGTTCCTTAATTTGGTCTGGATTGACTCCTCTTGATGCGCAGTCTGCTGGATTATCAACTGTTTTGACATAGTTCCATTGATCTGGACTACTTGTTGCTCGAATCTTTTCAATCCTGGTTGCCTCAAAAATGGTTTGTTTCTTGGTAGCTCCTTTGATTCTAGCAATGGTTATCATAGAATCTGACCAAAGGTATATCGTCGGGTTTATTAGCTCTAAGGTTTTTATGGATTGTTCCATTAATCTGCTTAATAATTCCGCACCGCACAGCTCCAAACGTGGGATTGTTAATTTTGATTTAACTGGGGCTACCTTAGATTTTGCTGTAAGTAGTTGAATTGTGGATTTTTCGGCTGTTGTTATTGATTTACAGTAGATGGCTGCAGCATAGGCGTGTTCTGATGCATCACTGAATTCATGTAGTTGTATTTTTTCAAGATTAGGATCGTAATTTATCCATCGTTGGATTTTTAATTCTTCCAATTTCGACATTTTTTGTTGGTAATTTAGCCATTCAGACATTATTTTTGGAGGAGGAACTTCGTCCCCGGATATGCCTGATTTCTATAACTCTTGGATCATAAGTTTTGCACGTAATTTGACTGGCGTAATCCATCCAAGTGGATCAAAGATCTGAGCTACATATCTTTGATAGCATCAGTCTTTTGGTTAATATTTCGCTTGATATGCTGGCATTCACCTTGAAATGAAAAGTGTCCGATGTTGGATTCCAATGAATGCCAAGAGTTTTGATTGTTTTGTCTTCGGAGATTGTCAAAATTCCTTTTTCTCGTATATCCTCCGGTATTGTTTTTAAAATTTGTTGGTGGTTACTTGTCCACTTCCTTAATTTAAAACCACCAGGCTTTAGTAGACTTATAAGTGCGGTTTGAAGTAGTTTAGTATCTTTCAACGTATTGCCTCCAGACATCACATCATCCACGTAAAAGTCTCTATACACACTCTTACTGGCTTGAGGGTAGTTATCTTTCTCGTCGCTGGCTAGTTGTTGTATGGTCCGAACTGTCAGGAAGGGAGCAGATGTTGTTCCATAAGTCACGGTTGTTAATTTATATTCCATCACAGGTTCATTCGGATTGCATCTCCAAAGTATTCTATGATAATTTTGATCTGCTTCCGCTATTTTAATCTGGCGATACAATTTCTCGATGTCAGCTGAGAAAACGTATCGATGCTTTCACCAACGGAGAAGTATCTGATTTAGGTCCGGCTGCAACCGAGGTCAGGCAAGCATGTTATCATTTAGGCTAATACCTGTAGAGGTTTTCGCAGGTGCATCAAATACAACGCGTAATTTGGTGGTAGTGCTATCAGTCTTTAGCACTGCTTGGTGGGGAAGATGATGCGCATCTTCTGACGTCTGTTTCGGATTTTTGACCAACTCCATATGCTTTAAATATATATATTCTGCCATGAATTTTTTGTATTCTTCTTCTATATATTTATTCGAGTAGAACTTCTTTTCGGTGAAAAGGTCTATGTCTAGGTTAAAAATCGCATTTTGAGAACAGTTCATACATTAGTTGAGCCCCTTAAATTATATTTGCTAGATAGACAATCGATTGTACATAACGCTATAGTAGAAAAAAGTATACCCGGGTGCCACTTTTTCTTACATAAAAATTGACAGGAAATCAAAAAATTGGAGTTCGATATGTGCCAGAATGTAGGCAATTATTTTTTGAAAATGATCTTTTTCAGCCATGGTCACGTAAATAAAAAAAAATTAGTTAAAAATCCGAAATTTCAATTTTGCTGAGCTATAACTATATATCCGCTGCCTGGGCGGATTCGAACTTTCTTATGGCTTTGTAGACTTCTTTGGAGAATTGCTTGTGCAATCTCCTGTATATATCTCTTCTTTCCAAGTTGTTTTGCTTGTTCAATATCTTGTATATATTTTTTCTTTTCAATTTGTTCGACAGGAGCTGGATCGGACAGCTTCCTTTTACTTGACTCCGTTTTCTTCGGTGATTTAGCATTTGTTGCGGCAAGGTTATTGTCAATTTGAATGGAGTGTGTGATTATGTCGTTAAGTTGGGTATGTTCTTTTAATTTTGATAGTTCCTCATTCATACTATCTTCCATCGGTAATCGGCACAGTTTTGCTATTGGTCGTTTCAATATTGTATTGTTTCCACAACGCAATGTTACTACCCGTGTTTTATTGTCTTTTCCAGGATGTACTGCTGTTATTCTTGCCAATCTCCATTTTCAAGTAGGTAAATTTTCGTTTTTCACCAGTACTACTTCACCAATATTATAGCTGATTTCTTCCTTTCTCCATTTTCGTCTCTGCTGAAGTCGGGATAAATATTCACTTGACCAAATTTTCCAAAAGTCATCACTAAGCTTGTTTACCATCTTCCATCTTGTGAGGCAACTATGCTTTTTTTCTTCATTTGTTACATGGGGTGGACTTATTGGTGGCCTCCCCATTACGAAGTGACCAGGGGTTAGAGCGTTGCAATCTGATGGATCATTACTTAGGGGGCAGGTGGTCGTGAGTTGAGGCTTGCTTCAATTTGGTTTAAGGTTGTTGTTAATTCTTCGAACGTAAGTGCTACATCTCCCACTATTCGTTTTAAGTGGTACTTTATGGATTTTATTCCAGCCTCCCACAGTCCACCCATATGAGGTGCAGATGGTGGGTTGAAGTGCCATTGTGTCCTGTCGGATGCAATTAAATCTGATACTTCCTGTGTGGACATTTGAATAGCTAGATGTACGCCTTTTTCAAGTATTTTCTGAGCACCAATGAAGTTAGTGCTGCAGTCACTATATATGTGTGTGCAGTGACCTCTTCTAGCCGTAAATCTCTTGAAAGCTGCTATGAATGCGTCCCTCGTTAGATCACTTACGGCTTCAATATGAACAGCTTTGGTAGATAGGCACACGAATAATGCTATATATCCTTTGTACAGCTTTATTCTTGCAACTTTTGAGGCTTTCAGTTGTATAGGTCCAGCATAGTCCACGCCTGTGTGCGTGAACGGTGGTGATGGTATTACTCGGAGTGACGGTAGATTTCCCATAATCTGTTGACTTGTTTGTGCCTTAGCACGGAAACAGATCTTGCAGTTATGGATGAACTTTTTTATAAGACTGCGAGAATTCGTTATCCAATACCTTCGACGTAAGTAGGCTTGTGTTGACTGATTTCCTCCATGCAATGTCTTGAGGTGGGCATCTTGTATGATAAGATGTGTGAGGTGGGATTGATGTGGTAGAATTGCTGGATGACGCTCTTCGTAAGGAAGTATTGAATACTCCAAGCGTCCACCAACCCGTAATATTCCTTTTTCGTCAATAAATGGGTTTAGCGGTAGTAATTTGCTTTTTGCTGATACTGCCTTCTTTTGTTGTAACCTTTGAATTTCTTCTGTGAAGCCTATAATTTGAATATAACCAATTATAATATCGTGGGCCCTTTCAAGCTCCTGGCTTGAAGGATTCTTACCCGCCATGATATTGATATTTTTGCATCTGTCGATAAAGCGTTTGCAGTAAGCAATTACTCTGATCCATTTCTTTAATGATGAGAATTTGCAAAGGAGGATGTTTGGCGATACTATACTTGTTACCACCGTGATGTTCTTTTGAGTAAGTCTTCGGAGTTATCGACTATTTGGATTGCTGGATTTGGCCAGCATTCTTTATTTAATTTAAGCCACGAGGGTCCGCTCCACCAGAGCTTGTGTTCCTTAATTTGGTCTGGATTGACTCCTCTTGATGCGCAGTCTGCTGGATTATCAACTGTTTTGACATAGTTCCATTGATCTGGACTACTTGTTGCTCGAATCTTTTCAATCCTGGTTGCCTCAAAAATGGTTTGTTTCTTGGTAGCTCCTTTGATTCTAGCAATGGTTATCATAGAATCTGACCAAAGGTATATCGTCGGGTTTATTAGCTCTAAGGTTTTTATGGATTGTTCCATTAATCTGCTTAATAATTCCGCACCGCACAGCTCCAAACGTGGGATTGTTAATTTTGATTTAACTGGGGCTACCTTAGATTTTGCTGTAAGTAGTTGAATTGTGGATTTTTCGGCTGTTGTTATTGATTTACAGTAGATGGCTGCAGCATAGGCGTGTTCTGATGCATCACTGAATTCATGTAGTTGTATTTTTTCAAGATTAGGATCGTAATTTATCCATCGTTGGATTTTTAATTCTTCCAATTTCGACATTTTTTGTTGGTAATTTAGCCATTCAGACATTATTTTTGGAGGAGGAACTTCGTCCCCGGATATGCCTGATTTCTATAACTCTTGGATCATAAGTTTTGCACGTAATTTGACTGGCGTAATCCATCCAAGTGGATCAAAGATCTGAGCTACATATCTTTGATAGCATCAGTCTTTTGGTTAATATTTCGCTTGATATGCTGGCATTCACCTTGAAATAAAAAGTGTCCGATGTTGGATTCCAATGAATGCCAAGAGTTTTGATTGTTTTGTCTTCGGAGATTGTCAAAATTCCTTTTTCTCGTATATTCTCCGGTATTGTTTTTAAAATTTGTTGGTGGTTACTTGTCCACTTCCTTAATTTAAAACCACCAGGCTTTAGTAGACTTATAAGTGCGGTTTGAAGTAGTTTAGTATCTTTCAACGTATTGCCTCCAGACATCACATCATCCACGTAAAAGTCTCTATACACACTCTTACTGGCTTGAGGGTAGTTATCTTTCTCGTCGCTGGCTAGTTGTTGTATGGTCCGAACTGTCAGGAAGGGAGCAGATGTTGTTCCATAAGTCACGGTTGTTAATTTATATTCCATCACAGGTTCATTCGGATTGCATCTCCAAAGTATTCTATGATAATTTTGATCTGCTTCCGCTATTTTAATCTGGCGATACAATTTCTCGATGTCAGCTGAGAAAACGTATCGATGCTTTCACCAACGGAGAAGTATCTGATTTAGGTCCGGCTGCAACCGAGGTCAGGCAAGCATGTTATCATTTAGGCTAATACCTGTAGAGGTTTTCGCAGGTGCATCAAATACAACGCGTAATTTGGTGGTAGTGCTATCAGTCTTTAGCACTGCTTGGTGGGGAAGATGATGCGCATCTTCTGACGTCTGTCTCGGATTTTTGACCAACTCCATATGCCTTAAATATATATATTCTGCCATGAATTTTTTGTATTCTTCTTCTATATATTTATTCGAGTAGAACTTCTTTTCGGTGAAAAGGTCTATGTCTAGGTTAAAAATCGCATTTTGAGAACAGTTCATACATTAGTTGAGCCCCTTAAATTATATTTGCTAGATAGACAATCGATTGTACATAACGCTATAGTAGAAAAAAGTATACCCGGGTGCCACTTTTTCTTACAAAAAAATTGACAGGAAATCAAAAAATTGGAGTTCGATATGTGCCAGAATGTAGGCAATTATTTTTTGAAAATGATCTTTTTCAGCCATTGTCACGTAAATAAAAAAAAAATTAGTTAAAAATCCGAAATTTCAATTTTGCTGAGCTATAACTATATATCCGCTGCCTGGGCGGATTCGAACTTTCTTATGGCTTTGTAGACTTCTTTGGAGAATTGCTTGTGCAATCTCCTGTATATATCTCTTCTTTCCAAGTTGTATATATTTTTTCTTTTCAATTTGTTCGACAGGAGCTGGATCGGACAGCTTCCTTTTACTTGACTCCGTTTTCTTCGGTGATTTAGCATTTGTTGCGGCAAGGTTATTGTCAATTTGAATGGAGTGCGTGATTATGTCGTTAAGTTGGGTATGTTCTTTTAATTTTGATAGTTCCTCATTCATACTATCTTCCATCGGTAATCGGCACAGTTTTGCTATTGGTCGTTTCAATATTGTATTGTTTCCACAACGCAATGTTACTACCCGTGTTTTATTGTCTTTTCCAGGATGTACTGCTGTTATTCTTGCCAATCTGCATTTTCAAGTAGGTAAATTTTCGTTTTTCACCAGTACTACTTCACCAATATTATAGCTGATTTCTTCCTTTCTCCATTTTCGTCTCTGCTGAAGTCGGGATAAATATTCACTTGACCAAATTTTCCAAAAGTCATCACTAAGCTTGTTTACCATCTTCCATCTTGTGAGGCAACTATGCTTTTTTTCTTCATTTGTTACATGGGGTGGACTTATTGGTGGCCTCCCATTACGAAGTGACCAGGGGTTAGAGCGTTGCAATCTGATGGATCATTACTTAGGGGGCAGGTGGTCGTGAGTTGAGGCTTGCTTCAATTTGTTTAAGGTTGTTGTTAATTCTTCGAACGTAAGTGCTACATCTCCCACTATTCGTTTTAAGTGGTACTTTATGGATTTTATTCCAGCCTCCCACAGTCCACCCATATGAGGTGCAGATGGTGGGTTGAAGTGCCATTGTGTCCTGTCGGATGCAATTAAATCTGATACTTCTGTGTGGACATTTGAATAGCTAGATGTACGCCTTTTTCAAGTATTTTCTGAGCACCAATGAAGTTAGTGCCGCAGTCACTATATATGTGTGTGCAGTGACCTCTTCTAGCCGTAAATCTCTTGAAAGCTGCTATGAATGCGTCCCTCGTTAGATCACTTACGGCTTCAATATGAACGGCTTTGGTAGATAGGCACACGAATAATGCTATATATCCTTTGTACAGCTTCATTCTTGCAACTTTTGAGGCTTTCAGTTGTATAGGTCCAGCATAGTCCACGCCTGTGTGCGTGAACGGTGGGTGATGGTATTACTCGGAGTGACGGTAGATTTCCCATAATCTGTTGACTTGTTTGTGCCTTAGCACGGAAACAGATCTTGCAGTTATGGATGAACTTTTTTATAAGACTGCGAGAATTCGTTATCCAATACCTTCGACGTAAGTAGGCTTGTGTTGACTGATTTCCTCCATGCAATGTCTTGAGGTGGGCATCTTGTATGATAAGTTGTGTGAGGTGGGATTGATGTGGTAGAATTGCTGGATGACGCTCTTCGTAAGGAAGTATTGAATACTCTAAGCGTCCACCAACCCGTAATATTCCTTTTTCGTCAATAAATGGGTTTAGCGGTAGTAATTTGCTTTTTGCTGATACTGCCTTCTTTTGTTGTAACCTTTGAATTTCTTCTGTGAAGCCTATAATTTGAATATAACCAATTATAATATCGTGGGCCCTTTCAAGCTCCTGGCTTGAAGGATTCTTACCCGCCATGATATTGATATTTTTGCATCTGTCGATAAAGCGTTTGCAGTAAGCAATTACGCTGAT